>JAEMHR010000057.1:0-151200 GCA_016490725.1 Amphichorda felina | reverse complement strand
CCCCCCCCCCCCCCCCCCCTTTTTCGGCTCTCCCGTATTACCTCTTCGTCTTCGTTCCTGGATTTGTTTGTGCCACATCCCCGTCTTCCGACGACGCCCTATTCCAGGTTTTTGTGCGACGCCCGGTACATTCGCTCCTTTTGGCTTCCATCGTATCTTCGCCGTGGCTTCAACGACCTGTCTAGGCCTTTGTGTGGCCGGCATCGACTCAGCAGCGCCCGTCTCTCCTTTTGACAGTCCCTGCGCCTCCGAGACACAGATACTACTAGTAGTATAACTAGACCTTTGTCCCTGAACTACTGCACAGAGGATCACTGCACGCAGGAAACAGGTAAGACGATGGCTCCTGTCCCTCTCAGCACCAGACCTTCTGCAACACTGTAGCAGCTGGGGTTTGTCTTCTCCAGTAGCCCAGTGTGCCAAAGATTGAGGTCGTTGATCTGCAGGGCAATGACTGACCGAGACAAGTAGCTTTCAGATTGGCCTGGCTGCTCCCTTAACCGAACGAACCGGACGACCTCACGTCGCATCTCGACCGATTCCCCGTCCCTGGAAATACAGACAACGGCACGATGATAAGGCGAACCTCACCACCCAACGACTGGTCCTCGGGCCGCTACGCTGTGCCGGCCGACTCCCCCGAGCTTGTTGCGGGAGCCGTTGCGAGCGCTCTACCCCGAGACACTCACGGTACAGGCTCACACCATCACCGTCGCATGCGGAGCCTGAGTCTGTCCATGCCCTGGCGCCGCCCAAAGTCGTCGATTCTCATCCACGAGGATCTGCGGGATCTCCCCCAGCAGCTGTGTGATGACCTGGACAACCTCCCCCAGCAAGTGCCCGAGACCGCTGTCGACGACGAAGCCGACTACCATGAGCAGTCTCGTCCTGAGGGCCTGAGCCATGGCCATGCTACGCACCATTCTGGCAGCATTCGGGGCATCTTCCGTAGGGCGTCGATGTCTCTGCGTGGTGTGGTCCGCCGGCGCCCCTCTGTTGCTACGGAGGCCATATTCGAGGAGCAACCCGCCCCGTCCGATCGACGACCTACCACGTCACATTTAGGCTGGAATCAGGCGCGGCATCATGCTGGTGTACGTCAATCACGATCCTTTTATGGCCTCGATTTCACCTCGGAACCAGCTCCCATGGCCCCACGACCAACGTACACCTCCTACAACTCAAGACCTGGCCTGGCTGGCGAGCCTCCCATCATCCCGCGGAATACCGGCGCGGCGGCAAAGGCTGCGGCAGCCATGCAGAACGAGTTCATGGCGAGAAGCGGGCTCCAGAACCGCTGGCTGCATCCCACGGCGAGCGAAGACAACAACGACGATGAGAGCGGGGTTGGCATCTCGGTAACTGTCCCTGGGGTCAAGGAGGCCCAGATAAGCCGGGTTGACTTCGTCGCGAAGCTTCCGACGGAGCTGGCCATCCACATCCTGGCGTGCCTGGACGCCGCTGCCCTGGCCAAGGCCAGTCTCGTCTCCCAGAGATGGAGACAGGTGGTTAACAACCAGCACATCTGGAGGGAGTCGTGCCTCCGCGAGGTGACTGGCACGTACGCCATGAGCGGCACCGTCCAGCCCAACACGGGCCTGGGTTTGCCACGGAGCCTCCCAAGCAGCGACTGGCGGCAGATTTACAGGGTCAAGAAGGAGCTGGACCAGAGGTGGAAGCTAGGAAAGGCGCGGCCTGTGTACCTCAATGGTCACACCGATAGTATCTACTGTCTACAGTTTGACGAGTACGTCGCAGACACTTCTCCTGAATGGGAGCTCCAAGGCAAGATGAACTGACACGTCTACAGGCACAAAACTATTACTGGTTCTCGCGACAGAACCATACGCGTCTGGGACATGCATACGCTCGAGTGTCGGCTGGTCATTGGGCCGCCCGAGGTTGTCCAAAACTCGGACCTGCTCGTCGACCAGAACGGCGAGTCGGTACACTATGCGTCTCACTCCGAGGGAGAGAAATCTTCCACATCTTCTCCCACACCCCTGTCTTTTGAAGAACACCACAAGGCATCCATCCTGTGCCTCCAGTACGACGATAAGATCCTGGCAACGGGCTCCTCCGACGCCAGCTGCATCATCTACGACATCCAGAATGGCTACAAGCCGATCCGCCGTCTTCGACATCACACCGCGGCGATCCTCGACCTCGCGTTTGATGAAAAGCATATTGTCACGTGTAGCAAGGACATTAGCATCTGCGTATGGGATCGCGAGACGGGCGCACTGCTGCGGCAGCTCCGTGGCCACACGGGGCCCGTCAACGCAGTGCAGATGCGTGGAAACACCATCGTCTCGTGCTCAGGCGACTTCCGCGTCAAGCTGTGGAACATCGACACGGGCAAGAATATCCGCGAGTTTGTCGGCCACACCAAGGGCCTCGCGTGCTCGCAGTTCTCCGAGGACGGGCGGTATGTGGCCTCGGCCGGTAACGACAAGACGATTCGCATATGGGACGCCAACACGGGCGAGTGCCTCCGGGAGATGCGCGCCCACGAGAACCTGGTCCGCAGCCTGCACATTGACAGCGTGAGCGGGCGTCTCATCAGCGGCAGCTACGACACCGACATCAAGGTCTGGGACATGGAGACGGGCCGCCAGCTGCTCGACTTCCCCCGCTGGCACGCCAGCTGGGTCCTCAGCGCCAAGAGTGACTACAGGCGCATCGTCAGTACGGGACAGGACCCCAAGATTCTCATCATGGACTTTGGTGCCGACGTGGACGGCATCGAGGTGCTCGAGAGCGGGAAGTGAGATGCTCGCGGCGGTATTAGCAGCTGCAGCAGCTTCCACCGACGGAGGATTATACGGTGAGTTGTACGGACCGACTTTCGGCGTCAACGCTTGGTGGTGTGGATGTTACACGGGGATCAAGGGTGAAGGTAATCGGGCCAGCTGCGGCGTGCTAGGCTAAGTGGCTGCTGCTAGGCGGGTTTAGCAAGCAGCGTTGGTACCGATGAGCCGAGCCGAGCGCACACAAGGTCTGGTGCGTCTGTCCGACCTGATGTCGGATGTCCGGCCGGGAGGCTGCCGGGGTGTTCCACCACAGACGCTGTCAACCGCCTTGTTGGGGTTATCGTTTTTCTTGCTAGTCTTCCCACTGCGGGCAAGTGGACATGGACGGGGCGACTTTTGGGATTATTCGTATACTGTTTTTTTTTGTTCTTCAGTTTATATTGCGGGCATCGTTCTAGCGACTCGTCCTCCTTCTGGTTTCTCCTTTTCATACAATTAAGACATGTAGATAGTAAATGCTGGGGTGGCTACCTAACACTCCCGGGCTCTAATGAGATTTTCGTCTGGTATCGGTCGAGTTGAGCTTTCTGCCGCTGGCTGATCTGCGACTTGGACGCATCTCTTTTCGTCGTTTGCTCCGATATTCGTGACGGGAGTCCACGATGATAACATGGAGAGGGTGCTTCTGGCTGGGGTCGAGGTTGAACTCGGTGACTTGGCGACGCTTCACAGGGATATCATCATTGCAAGTCCGCGTAACGTTGCAGGTTTATCCTGTACGACACACCGACCCCCCTGCTTGTCGCCCGGCAAGCTTTCCAATGACGAAGGGGGAGAAGAAGAGTAAAAAAAAATAAAATAAGGTGCGTATCGGTATTACTGCTACTACTACTACCGGCGTCCAGAGCGGGGGTACGCACGGATATTTGATTGTACGAAGTGGTACGTGCATCGGTTTCTATTTACGATGAGCGGCCATGGGCCCTGGCTGGCCAGGTTCGTCGCTCCCCGGAGGATTGTACATAGATGTTGGGATGATGGGATGGAGAAATAGGGCCGACTTGGCTGGCTGGGTGTGGGGAGCGCCAAGGCATGGATAGAGCAGAGAAGAGCAGAGCAGAGCAGGATGTATTAGTGGCAGGTTGTGCGATTGAGGAGGGGAATCGACCAGCTCTTGACCGGTTTCTTCTGCAAGTTTGCTGGTGAGTGCTAGTAAGTGAGTAGGCAGCTGGAAGGACAGCGCTGCTTGGAAGACAGCTGAAAAGTGGCACGAGTACGACTATGATGGCCGGCCACGTGGATAGGATGGGGTGTGTAGGACAGTAGGTAATTCCTACTGCATGCCTGGGCATCTGCCGCCCTTCACCCACAAAACAGAGTCATCGGGATAACCCTGCTGGGGATGTTTGATGCCGTCAGCCGGCGCGTGATGGTTGATGCGTCGATCTGGGGAGTTCACGTGAAAAGCCCGTCCAACAAGCGTGGCCTGTCACGGCAGAGCGTTGGCAAGTCACGGTGCCCACCACCATCCAATGCTTGTTTGTTTCAGGAGACAGTGTTCGTCCACGGAATTTCAGGGATTCTGGAACGAGCAGTGGGTTTCCAGACTTGTTCTGCATCTTATTGTGAGGGGTAGTTCCCGAGCCAGGAACCCGTTTCTACAAGCGTATGGGTGACTTTTAGAGCCAATCCGTCAGTGGGGGATGGCTTTCTCCCTCCCGTCTGGACCTGCCGTGCATTAGAACTTGGATGGCGCTCGAGCCCCGCCTGAAAGCTTGTCCCTTGAAAACTTAGCTAGACAGAAATCCTGTACTGCTGTATCATCGTAGGACGCGAAAACCCTAGGGTTTGAGGATCGGGAGTTAGGAATGGGATGGTGTACGAGTAGGAAGTGGGTTGGTTTGGGTTTGCGGAAGAGGGAGAGGCGTCCCTGTGGCTGGTGGCTTCGGGATTATGGGGACAGATGATCCCCCGCATATCCAGGGTCGGCCCAGAGTGGGTCGCTCCCCGAACCAGGGCCATGCATGCATGATGGGTGTCTGGTCCTCTGACAGACAGCGTTTTGACCCGTGAGCCTCCCTCTGGGCGGCTCGGCCTCGGATGGCGAGGGCGGCTTCTGGCAATAGACTATCGCTTAGGGAGGTAGGTATGGCATCCTCCCAGACGCAGACTCAGCTGGGTACTGCTAGAAAAATAGCAGTAGTCGGTTGAGTGTCTCAGGCGAGGCCATCATTTGATTGTTCAGCCGCCTTGTTGCCCCATTGTCCGTCGCCGCCAACCTGGTTTCTGCGTGGCATTGACGTGGCTCTGCCGGAGACATATAGGCTCGTGACGCTGAAGAGAGGAGATCCCTCGCCCTTGTCCATCCAAGGTGGGTGGCACGCGCCGGGCTATTCTGTGCTTTGTTGTGGTGGCTGATACTACCCCTTCGGGCGCCGTCTTATTTCTTGGTGCGCCACGATCCACCCATTGTCTCTGAATCATACCAAGGAGTGAGGCATGGAATGGAATGGAATGGTGGGTACCTAGGCATTCGCACTGACGTTGGGTTGATTCACAGGGTGAATAGCGGCGCGTCGAGAGGGAAGCTGGCGGCCAGTCGCTACTCGCTCGCCGGCTGCCCGTAGACGGCATCCAAGGAAATCCAAGCAGTCCCAGGATTTTATGGGGGTTGAAAGGAGCCAAGAGCCAGGAATCAGAGGTGACAGAGCTGCCGAACTGGGTTCAGGACGGGCCCGCCCAGCTGCAAGGCACAGCAAAATCAGCACATCGATTGGCCAGGGGGTTGCCCCGATTGAAACAGCGCTACGCCCCAAGCTCCCCAAGCTGTTATGCCCCAAAGCCAACAAGGTCAGGGGCTCCACACTGCCGACGACATCTGTGCGCAGCTGGCCAGTCCCCTCGATTCTTTTCCCATGCTCTCTCCAAACCACGCTTCCATGCTGCTTGTCTGGCCTGTTAGACTGCATGCTAACGAATACGTGTCTCTGTTTAGCTCCACGTTCCATCTACGGCAAGTCAGCTGTCTTGGGTCCGGTTCTTTAGACCGTTGCTTGCGCGCTTGGTACCCTCGGGCCGTCGCCTACGAGCAGACACCTGCCAGACTGCCAGACTGCCAGACTCCAAAGCAAGGGCGCCACCACCATTGTTCAGATGGATCCGACTACAGCCATCGGGCCGCAAGATCGATGAGCAGGGGTCGAGTTGCCAAGTACCATTCATGCGCTCGGCAGAGGCTTCTGTAGCGCCTTGAACATCCCGACGGCGTGCGAGGTTCGAGACCCCCCCAGGGACCGCGTTGCATCGGCGGTCGAGAGTCGGGGTGTTTGAAACGGCGCTCGGTCTGGTCACTCTGGGCTTCTGGGCCTCTGGGCTCCTGGCGGCCAATTGTTTCACATTGTTCAACATCGCCAGGTCCACATCGCCGCGCCAGCATGTCGCCAGCAGGATCAACAGCCATGGCATCGATGCCAGTGGGCGCGTCTGCCGTCTCAGATCTGGTAAGTTCCTGTTTCCAATCCCTTGTCTGTTTGTTGCGGCGGCAGCTGCTACCAGTGCTGCGGTTGCCAATGCTGCCAGTGCTGCCAGTGCTGCCAGCTGTGCGCACCTGCCATGGAGGCTCCCAGGAGTTGTGGCTGGAATCTGTGATTCGCACTTGCCGAGGCCACCTTATTATATTATAAGACATGGACGCGTATTTCTTCGGTCGTCTCTTCGCCCTCTGTGCCTGGTCCCCAACTTTGGTTTGCTTCCGTCTCTTTCCTTTTTCTTTTCTCTTGAGTCTTGACGACCCTTGACGACCCTTGACGACCTCATCTGGCCGTCCCAAGCGACACTCATTTATTCTCTTGCATTCACTCTTTATCCGCCCCCTTGCCCCCTCCCCCCCACGCCGCTCTGCCCGAGAGCAGCACCGAAGACTTCCTAGTAAGTGTGTGCGCGTGTCCAACCCGGTCTTTAGTGCTGTATGCCGGGTGCAACGTTGTTACCCCCCAGGCCGTTTGCTGCTGGGGAGGCCCGACTTGGGGAGGCGCGAGTGCATCTTCCTCATGATCGCCAAACCGCCAGCCCACACTCTTTGGCACCTCTCAGGCACCGCTCTGGCTCTCACAGCTGGCCCCTCCATCCCCCCCCAAAGCAGAGGCTGCATGGTCCCTTGATCATACCAGGTTCCCATAGCTTCGGCTTCGGCGTCATTTGTCTCTGTTCTACATCCAAGCCTCACACAGACACCCCCCTCGGGCGGATCTTCAACACGCCGCACGGCCTTGCCCCGGCGCGTGATGCCCTCTACCCCCGATCACTGTTCCTTCAGGGCTTGTTCTCGGCAGTATGGCGTAGGAGATGGACCTGTGAGGCTGCTTTGCCTTCTCAGCGGTCCATCACTCCCTCATTCATTTTCAGCTCTGCCCCCATTCACGTCACATTCACCTGTTCACATCCTGTATTAAAGAGCCTGCCCACCCCAGCTCTGAAACTTTTCTATTCAAACCACACATCCCATTGTTCCCTATTCAGAGCACCTCTTGCTTTGTGGCCACTCGGGCAGTACATGAGGAGATTCATACCCCCTCGTCCTCTCCTTTCACTGTTCTTGCTCTGGTATATATGACTTGCCTCCCTTTTCTTCCAACAGCACAGCAAACTGCCTCCGCTCAAGACAAAGCAGGACTCAAGCAAACAAGAAACTTGGCTAATATCTCCCTCTTTCTTTAGCAAGCTAATCATTTCCGTCGACTTCCCTGGAGGAAATCGAGTAACTGGTTTTACATCATGATGGGCCTGTCGACCTTCGTCAGCGCCTCGCTGCTGGCTTTGCGCCTCTTCTCCCTAGAGGCTGCAGCAAGCCCTGCTACCTCTCCCCAAGTCCAGGATGACCCGGGCAACGGTGCTGCCGCCTCCGAGTGGTGGTTCGCCAACGTCGAGCGCACTGGCGCTGTTCCCTTCGGAGACGCTGGGGCCGATTACCCCGTCTTCCGCAACGTCAAGGACTACGGTGCTCTCGGCGATGGCTCCACCGATGATACTGAGGCCATCAACAAGGCTATCACTGACGGCGGCAATCGTTGCGGTCTCGGCTGCGACTCCAGTACCACTACCCCTGCTCTGGTCTACTTCCCTCCCGGCGAATACGTCGTCTCCAAGCCCCTGATCCAGTACTACTTTACCCACATGATTGGCGACCTTACCGACGTCCCCACCCTCAAGGCCGCTGCCAATTTTGAAGGCATGGCTGTCATTGACGCCAACCCGTACAATGGCGAGAATAACTGGTTCACCAACCAGAACAACTTCTTTCGCCAGATCCGCAACTTCAAGATTGATCTCACGGGCTTGCCCAAGACCACCGGCACTGGTATCCACTGGCAGGTTGCTCAGGCCACCTCGCTCCAGAATATCGAGTTCTTCATGGTGGAGGATAGCAGCGAGGAGAACCGCCAGCAGGGTATTTTCATGGAGAACGGCTCTGGTGGCTTCATGACCGACCTGATTTTCCACGGCGGCAAGTATGGTGCCTTTTTTGGCAGCCAGCAGTTCACCGCCCGCAACCTCCAGTTCAACAACTGCAACACGGGCATCTATCAGATCTGGAACTGGATCTGGAATTACCACGGCCTTGTTGTCAAGAACTGCGGCGTCGGCATCGACCTGACCGCCGGGGACAATGCCCAGACTGTCGGGTCTGTCATCATCCAGGATGCCACCTTTGCTGACACCCCCGTCGGTGTCCGCACTCTCTACGATGTTGGCCAGACTGGCACCAACGGTTCCCTGATCCTCGACAATGTCGACTTCACAAAGAACGTCCCCACGGCTGTTCAGAATGGTGGAACCAACAAATCCATCCTTGAGGGTAACCAGGTCGTCGAGTCTTTCGTGCAGGGTCGTGCCTACAATGGAAAGGACGGGAAGGCCGTCCAGGCTGTTCGCCCTGGCCCCAATAAGCCCGCCGCCCTTCTCGACGACTCTGGCAAGTTTGTCACCCGCAGCAAGCCTCAGTACCCCGACGTCCCCGCTGCCAAGTTCATCTCGGTCAAGTCCAACGGCGCCAAGGGCGATGGCAAGGCTGATGACACTGCTGCCATCCAGAAGACCCTCGACAGTCTTGCCGAGGATGAGATTGCCTTCTTCCCCCATGGTGCTTACATCATCACTGACACGGTTGTCATCCCCCCCAACGCCAAGATGGTCGGCGAGATCTGGCCCATGCTCATGGCTGGTGGTGACACCAACTTCAAGGATCAGAAGAATCCCAAGCCCATGCTCCAGGTCGGCAAGGACGGCGATGTTGGCAACGTCGAGATCTCGGACTTCATGATTGAGACCCAGGGGCCCCAGCCTGGCGCTATCCTGATGCAGTGGAACCTTGAAGGCGAGTCCAAGGGCTCCGCCGGCCTCTGGGATGTTCACTTCCGTGTTGGCGGTTCTGCTGGCACCAATCTCCAGTCCGACAAGTGCACCAAGACCCCTGAAAAGGAGACCCAGCCCAACCCCGAGTGTATCGGCGCCTTCATGCTCCTGCACGTCACCAAGTCTGCCAGCATCTACATGGAGAACACCTGGCTCTGGATTTCAGACCACGAGCTAGACATTGATAACTACAACCAGATCAACATCTACAACGGTCGTGGTCTCCTCCTCGAGTCCACCAAGGGCGCCTGGCTGTACGGCACTGCTTCCGAGCACAATGTTCTCTACAACTACAACCTCCAGAACGCCAAGAACGTCTACATGACTGTCATCCAGACCGAGACGGCCTACTTCCAGGGCAACCCCGATGCCACCGTTCCCTTTGATGTCAACGCTGACTTTCACGACCCTGACTTTGCCAACTGCCAGGGTGACAGGTGCAAGAAGACGTGGGGCCTTCGCGTTCACGACTCGAGCGACATTCTCTTCTACGGCGGTGGCATGTACTCTTTCTTTGAGAACTACGCCCAAGAGTGCCTGGACACCGAGGACTGCCAGGAACACATGGTCGACATTGTCAACTCGGGCATTACCATGTACGGTGTTACCACCAAGGCTAGCGTGAACATCATCTCGTCCAACGGCGAGGGTCTCATGACTCACCTCCCCGACAACGAAAACAACTTCTGCGCTACTCTCGCTTTCTTCGATATGGCTGCCTCCAAGGGTAGCCCAGCTTAGAGGACTGGGGATGTCGGACGGAGGGATGCGTGCAAGGCTCCAGGTCTGCTGGCAGCCTTCCCGCGCTGAACATACTACATTGCAAATTGTATATACGCTCGCTGCCGATGGATCATATATCCCAGGCAAATGTACTTTGAATTTCGGAACGGTTCTCTTTTTCTTGCCCTTTGATTTTCATTTTGGTCGCCGTTGCTTGCCCCTGGGATAGGGCGCCCTTTGGCAAGGATAGAGAGGTTGATCGGTTGTAGGAATGTGGAGGGGAACGGGAATTAAGCGGGAACGTTGGGATACCACGCGCGACGAAGCCAAGGGTACTTGGATGAGAGAACGATGAGATCGTAGGTTACTTGGGAGTGGCTCCAGCCCGGCATAGTCAGCCACGGGTGACCGAACATGGAATGAATATGACATTGACTTTTTTCGCATTGAAAATGTGCATGTAGTCACGCAGCACGTGAGCTCCCATCGAGATGTGCATCGAAAGTGGCTGGAAGTGGCAATATTGCTCCATTCCACTGACCACTCGTACTAGTGGACTTTGATGTAGGATGAATAGGTGCGGTAATGATCGACGTCCACCTCGCGGGGAGCACAAAATATCAGGCCATTATGAAAAGCAGCTTGTCCGTCAGGGCTTATTTTAAACCTTGGCAACAGGAACTCTCCCTATGTGTCACAGAGCGGTCACGGCGTCGTCACGGAGACGTGCGGGGGGACTTCTCCCTCGAGCCCCAGGGGGCGAACGATCACAGTACGTGCTGCGGTTGGCTTTCAACTGTGGTGTCGCAAATCCCCCCCCCCCCTTTTTCCCACACGGTGGCCACTGGGGGAGGCGAGGTGACAGGCTGCCACAGACTAAACTCGACACCTCGAAACAAGAAGGGAATGTACACAAATGAAGGATTCCTCTGGCTATTACCGTTCTTGGTACTTGCTTTCTTTATATGGCTCTGGGCAGCCGCGTGGCTTGGAACCTTGTTTAATGCTGGCCACCACCATCGGCGACGAGGTAGGGAGACTAGCGTGAAACATAGACGAGCTTCTATGTAGCTATGTGAACATCACCATATGGGAGGGAGTATAGACAAGGTCTGGGGAGGGGCGGCAAATGGTGAGTCTGGAAGCAGCGAACAAAACTGGGCTAGATCTTGCACCAACCGGGTCATCGAGTTGGACCCGGAGCTGGGGCCGAGGCTGGAGTGAAGCTCAAGCTGGGTTTGGATAGGATTTTGAGTTTTGAAGAGAACCATTTGTCAGCTGCACCAGCTTGGAGTAGCGGGTAACCCAGACACGCGATGGTCGCCGATAGATATTCAAGAGGATGATGGGCCTTCCGGTGGCTTGACACTGTTCCCGAACAAGACTGCCGTTGCACCCGTTTGGGCAAGAAGACGCAAAGGCGCAAAAGAGGTGTTTCCCACTTGAGCAGAGTCGGGTTATTCAGTGGCTTTGTGGGCGAATGGGGACGCTGTTGGATGATTCGAAGGCGACACACGGAAGGCCCTGACGTTTTAGATCGATGTGAAGTTGTGAATTGTGAGTTATGAGGCGTTTGCTTCTGATCTGCTCCCCCCTAACCCCCATTGGGCCCCAACCTTGGACCCTGGTGGAGGTGGCAGCTTGCTGTCAGCGGCCTAATGGGAAGGACCAACTAGGCACCAAAGGGAGGGAGGGTGTCATGTTGGCGCGGCGGAATGCACCGCATGGTCCGCATCGTCGCATCTGTCCTACCCAGTAGCGGTTGCAGGGAGATGTAGCAACGTGCTGTGGGAAAAGAAGATATGGAAACGCTACTGCGACTCGGCCCCCAAGTGGCGAAAAAGTCGTTGCTTCTTGCTGCAACACTGACGAAACGGGTGTCGAATATGGCTGGGAATATGCATGGGAATCAAGGTGCCCATTACAATGGCCATTACCAGGGTCCCAGGGCCTGCCAGGCCAACAGGCGGCATCCAACAGGCCTAGTGCCCGAGGGATGAGCGGGAGCCCAGAACGAGGTGGAGGGATGGCCCGAATGCTCGGCACCGTTGGGTTGGGGGGTGTCGTGAACCTTACCTCCACGGTGCAAATGCAGCCTTGCCAGAGCAAAAAAGAGGCGTCGCCGAGGAAAAGCCCTTGCACACAGAATCTGGTAGCACGGAACCTTGTACAGAGTGTCGCGCGTCAGATCAGAGGAATCGTAGGTGAACCATCGTGATATTGGTTCTGGGCTCGTCAGGGCTTCTTACTCGGAGGGTAGTACCCCACCGGAGCCATGCCCGTCACCGGTAATTGGCTGCCATCCTGTGGAGAGTGAGGAGTGAGTCCCCTTATTATGCTCCCTCGACTTCTCGAGCACACGCGTGGTAGCCTCTCCCGAGCAGGGGTGCTTCGGGCTTGCGAGAACCCGTACGTTCTTGTCACGTAGTTGAGGTTCGTTGTGAGCCGAGAGCGCCAGCAAAGAGTCGCAGCAAGTCCAGGCCCTAGAGCCTGCAGGAGCTCGGCACCAGGGACCGTGCCACCCAACAGCGATCTGGCAGACAGCGATCCAACGACAACTTGCTGCTAAGTCGCCGTTGTCGCTGCTCCTCGGAGCTACTTTGACATTTGGAGACTCAAAGCCCCGAGAACAACATGCCCCATGACCCTTCAAGTCGATTCCCCCTGTTCATCCTAATCGGATAGAGACCCCATGCTGTCTCCTTTCCTTTCTGGTAGGTAGAACAAGAGAGCGAGAGTCAGAGAAAGAGAGAGCCAGACGGCGTGTGGGCCGAGTTCAGCATAGGCACAGATCTGGACCATGGGCAGATCTCGAACAATATTCAAGGCCTGCCGGGCCTGTCGACGGAAACGCGCTCGGGTAAGTTGGCATGGACATCCACTATCATCCTTCTGCGAGCTACTCCCCTAGATCCCTAGATGTGCCTATTGACCAAGGCCCAAACACTTCTCACACAACAACAAGGGCCACCAAGGGTCGGAGTGCCAGTAGCGCGACGTACCTAGCCCGCGAGACGGCAGCGAGGGCCCGCCTAACTGCCGCTCTCTCCACCGCCGACACTGGTGTGATGGACATTTTGTCCAGTCGACCAGCCCAGTTCCCTTTTTCTCAATCCATCCTAGCTCTCGGCAGAGCTTCCATAAGCCTGCTCCGAAGCTAGCCATCATCCCCCCCCCCTTTTCCTCGTTAACAGTTGCGGACTTGCTTCGACTGACTCTTCTGTTCGTGAATTCTGTAGTGTGACGGACAGCAGCCATGCCAGCGATGCGAGCGGTGGAAGACGGAATGCCTCTACGATCAGCGGCCGGGTGAGACCAAGGAGAAGCTTCGCGGCGAGAGAACCGAGCTACAGAAGTATGACAAAGCTGTCAACGTCATCATCGAGGCTCTTGTCTCGGGACAAGACGATGAGGCAGTCCTGCTCTCTCTGTGGAACAAGGAACCCATCGAGCAAATCGCTGACAAGCTGCTGCGTGCCCGACCGAACGCCGGGTATGCCACCGAGGACGAGGACCAACCTCCGGAACAGCTAGACCTGCTCAACAGCAGCTACCTGCGCATTGACGAAAAATCGTTTCACCCCGGGCCCTCGAGTAACCCTCCGTCCGCGTCGATTATTGATAACCCCGGCTTCAGCGCCCCTCCACCTTGCCCAGACCAATTGTCTGTCGAAAGCGACAACATCCAGGGTTCGTCCCCCGAGGACGCCACAGGTGACGACCGGGAGCACAGGCTTGACCTGCAGGGCACGCTGGAGGGTCCCCACGGCTCTGAAGAGGCCTCAGAGGGTTCCATATACTCCAGCAGCCTGTACTCGCCCATCCTGACCAAGATCGATCGAGATCTCCTAGAGAGCTCTTGCTCTGCCCCTAGAGACGCTGATGCGACGTTGCTCGGCGGCGCACGCGAGAACAAAGCGTCCGAGACGACCGATAATACGCGGGATAACAGTGACCTCGTAGTGCTGCCATACCATCTCGTCAAGGAATCTGTCGACACCTTCTTTGACCGGCAGTACCTGCCATTTCCTGTCATCAACCGGGAACTGTTCATGCAAGACTTTCTGGCTGGAAGGCATGGCCACTGCTCGCCAGCATTGCTAAGGTCAATATGCTGCCTATCGTGCCGCGTCCTTGGAGGTTATGATAGCACGAGGTCACGGCATGCCGCCCTGGGGAACCGGCTCTTTGACGAGGCAACCCGTCTTCTCAAGGCAACCAACGAATCTAAGTACTCCATCCCCGATGCTCAGGCTCTAGGTCTTTTGTCTTTGCACCAACTGGGGCTGGGGCAGTACGCGGAGGCGCGCGAGTTGGCAGACGAGAGTGTCAGGCGGGTCGACGTCCAATATCGACAGCAGGACGAAGAGCGACGGACTGACCCATTGTTGCAAACGACGAGGGCCACTACCCTGTTCGGAGCCATTTCGCTCGCCAGGTACGCTCGTGATGGGCTCTTTTTCTCCCGATGTGCTACTAAGTGACCGCCTCACAGGATGATTCGCTTAACGATTGGATATCTTTCGGACCTATCTCCGTCATCTCAGCAAGGTGTATTCTCCATAAACCTCGCAGGCGATTTCCCAAGTGAAATAGATCCTCACGTCGAGCAGTGTAGGCTACCTGCCTCGATTCCGACAGTGTATTCCAGGCATGATGGAGCTGACGTATGTTGCAGTGCTGAGCTTCCCAGGCCTGATCCAGGTCAACGACCTTCCACGAAGGGTACCACATGTTCCGTCCATGATGTTCCAGCTGACGAGTTGGGTGTACTGCTTTTCTTCACGATCCCAGATATGGGATGGCAATAAATTACCGAAACACCTGCGCGATACGTACCGGGCTTGTCTGTCGTGGTACGATTCTGCCCTGCAGACCATGGGCGATAAGCACGAGGCTGGGCCGTTTGTTCAGTAAGTCCCCAGAGCCCGCACGTCTTGTAGCTCCCTCACTTGAGCGGATCCCACGAGATACGCCTGAGTGCGCTGTATTGTGCTGCTAACCGACGTGGCAGTCTTTTCTACCATTTCTGTCTCCTCACGCTCTTCCGCCCCTTTTGCCATCTCCGATGTTTAGACACGGAGGTGTCGCCAGTCGACATTTGCGCTGAATCGGCGGAGGCCATACTGGCACTCGTGAAGTCCTGCAACGACCTAGGGGAACGGCATTTGCCATGTTTTGTGCCCCTCTTTGTCCACGCTGCAGGCCTTACGGAGGCTGATATCGTGGCGGGAAGTGCCCTTCTTAGCGATACTGGGGAGCTACGTGAGAGACGAGGGAGTGCAGTTGCCCGAAAGGCTGATGACGAGAGGGCGAATAGAGGTCGGTCCCTTGCGGAGTGGGCGACAGAGCAACTGGCGGTCTTGAGCGATGTTTATCCGTCTGCCCACAAGTGCATGTTGGCACTACAAGGGGGGCTGAGCCAACAAACTCGCAGTCGAGGTGCTCATTTGCACTAGCAGATGATGTCGTGATTGTGGTTTGCCATCGCCAAGCGATTTCCGTCTCGATCGGTCGTCCGTAGGATGTGGAGCAGGCTGGTCGTCATGGGAAGAGTCGGTCGAGGGTGGTAACAGTTTTGGATAAGGCTTGAAGAAGCTAGACTCAGCGGAGGCGCCCTTCACCCAGGAAGGGGAGACAGAACGAGGACGGGTAGGATGTGGCGAGCTCTTTTGCCCCGGGATTCTTCGACGTGACAGCAAAACATACCCGAGCTTGCTTGATGGTCTTTGTCCCTTTATCCGTGGAACCTTGCATTGAGGGTTCGAACCTGTCAGCCACCCGTAACGTGTTGTCCACGAGCAGCACAAAGAACGAGGCAGCTGTGGCGTTGTGACATCGGAGACGGCATCCAGTTCTTGGAAATTCTTGCGGATGGGTGGGTTGTCGGCACTGTCGGTCGGTGGAGTGTCGAGATCAAGCCAAGCTTTAGCAAAGTCGATGACAGACGTTGCTGAACGGGGTTAAAAGAGGGTCGAAGAGCGTTGATAATAATGGATTGGGGTTGAGTTGACGGGCTTGGCAGGGACAATGGGAGCTACGACGCCATTGTGGAAGGCACGAAAGAGGCAAGGGGAAAGGAACTTCGTCGTGAAAGGAAAGAGTGGCCCGATGCGTGCGAGGGGGTGGCCTGCCAGGAGCCACCTGCCTGCTGAAGACAACCACGACGACCACCGGCACGTTACACGTACATGCCCGAGTTGTCCACAATGTCGAGGACTTGTACCACCAGAACGAGAAGAACGAACGACCATGTCTCGCCTTGAGACGGACTTCGAGGAGCCCTCGAGGGACTTGGGGCCAGGCAGCAAGTGGCAAGTAGAAATGAGGCGACAACTTGCATCTCACACACGACAGGTTGTATCGCTCCTTGATTCTTCCACCTCCCACTGCAACCTCCGCATAGATGTTAATGGACCTTCCAGGTTACCTGCGGCACTTGCGGGCGGCGACCCCCATACCTCTGGTCCTTGGCAACGGCAGTAGGTGGCGGTTTGGGTTCATGGAAAGCAGCTGGAGGACGCACCCGGCCCCCTTGGGATACTGCCTGATAGAGGTACTATATACTTACTGCCTGTCCGGTAGCGCGTACTACCTACCAGGTGGTCAGGCAAGACTCCCATCGTCGCCTCAGAACATGCTTACGGGTATCATCTTAGGTGGGAGCATTTTTTGCATTTTACTCACATTGACGTCAACGGCAACCGGTACCTACTTATATCGTCATCAGTCTGTTTGCTTGTTCGCTTCGGGGATTCTTCCATCTCTATCTGGTTGGCTTTCTACAGGTACTACCAAGGCTTCGCCGCTCCCACTGAGTTGCGGTACCCGATCAGTTGGGCTGGGTCGGCAAGGCCCAGCAAAGCTCAGCAAGAGTTGCCTTCTATGGCAAACCCCAAAAACCTCCGTTGTTACTGGGCTGGTATGGCGTCGGATCGGATGTGCATCGCTGTTCGCCACGACTTTGGGTTTGCTAGATCTAATCGAGATCTGAGCCTTTCATCCAGGGACTGAACCTGAGGTTTACGCTCTCGCCCCTTCAAGCTGCCGTCCGGTGGGCAACGGTGATTTGGTGCAGCTTTACAACTTGCGGGGTTGGTATCAACAAACGTGTAGACCAACCACAACGTCAGCCCTGCGCAATGCAGTGCTAAGGTATGATTTGCCTGGACGGACACATAATAGTGGAGTAATGTCTTTCAAGGAATACTTGGTCCGTATTCGTACTTTCAAGTTGGTACCGACCTGCTTATAGGTAATTGCAGTTTTCCAGACGATACATACTTGCTTGCCTACTACGGATTGGGGTTGTTGTGGTCGTCGTGGTGGGCGAGTCCCGCAGGTTCAGGGGACAACTTCCAAGTTGCAATGGAATGGACATGGAACACACAGAAGCCCTGCCACCACACAACACCGACACTACGCTGCCAATATATTAACTACGTACTGCCTACAAGGTGTAGGTAGGCAGGCTGAGTTGACCTGGTGGCCGGTCAATTAAGCCTTGTCCTTCAACACGCCGGCAGATATGGGGCAGGACTCTTCTTTTTCTTTTTCTCCTTCCTTTGATCCTCCCCCCTGCCCACCCCTCTCGTCTTCTTCAACTATGGCCCCATATAACCCAGTCGAACCCAGCCCCCGACCTCGATATCGCCAGCTGGCCCCGATCCTGCCATCCGAGACCGTGCAGCCTGGCTTGTCCGATTCGACTTCGACTTCGACCTCGACTTCGATCTTGACTTCGAGCTCGGCTGCCAGTCCCACGGGCCTGCCACCACCACGTGTTGCTGATGCCCAGGCGGCTCTCTCTTCTTCACATTCCCCTCCGACCTTGAGGCCGCCGGTGCCACTTCTCCCGCGAAGACAAGTGACTAGAGTTGCATGCGAAGCGTGCCGAAAACGACGGATCAAAGTACACACCCGGGAGTATCGTCCTTGAGTCTGTATCCGGGGTGGCCACGGCAACGGAAGTGCTAACCCAGCGGCGTTGAGCAGTGCTCTGGTGATCGACCTAGATGTGTGGCATGCATCAAGCATGGCTCTGAATGTCACTACGCGTCAGCTTTCCCTTCAGAGACCTACTCACAGGCCCTAAAGAGAAAGTGTGACGAGACGCGAACAGAGACCGACATCTACAAGGAGTTTTATCAATACCTACGCGACCTTCCCGAGAGCCAAGGTCTCGAAATCCTGCGTCGCATTAGGCTGGGCGCCACTGTCACGACTGTTGTGCGTCAGATCAAGGACGGCGACCTCCTCCTCCAGATATCCCTCGTGTCCGAGACACGCCTTCGATACGAGTTTCCATACCGCGCAGCAATGCCCCTCGCAATCTCCCAGTCCAACAACGCGTACCTCTACTCGATACTCTACGAGGCGGTCTACATCGAGGATCAAGACCGAGACCAGAAACAACAACAAGAGCAGCTATTGGGCCAAGGGGGCCAACAACGGCAACAACTCCATACCCAGAACGTGGCTAGCCACTACTCTCCACCCTATTTGAACCCGTACCATGCGGCAAAACATGTTGACCCCCTTCTGCCCGCTGTCGATGTCTCCAAGTGGACGTCTGTCATCTCAGACAATCACTTGTTCGTGGCTCTTCTCTCGGCCTATTTCCTTCACGGGTATCCCTCGTACCCCGTCTTTGAGAAGGAAACTTTCCTCAGAGCCATGGTCGACGGTGATGATCGTTTCTGCTCACCGTTGCTTGTCAATGCCGTTATGGCTGAAGCCTGTGTATGGAGCAACCCCTTTTCGCCCTGCCCCCGTCTAACCAGAACCCGAATTTAGCTTTGCTATCACGCCATTCCAAATCGCAGCAAGTACTGGGATTCAGTAGGCCTCCCTTACCGCTTTATTGCCGAGACCAAGCGCCTCTGGGAAATGGAGGTGGGTAAGGTCAACCTGGTAAACGCACAAGCGGCCATGGTGCTAAACGTGATATACACCCACAATGGTCTAGATCACCGGGGTCGCTCCTATCTCATCGAGACCATCTCCATGGGCCAAGAAATGGGACTTTTTGGGGCCGGCGTACTCGTGCGAGATGAGCAGCTAAGCAGAGCAAGGCTCTTCACGGCCTGGAGCATCTACCGCTGGGCAGTGTAGGCATAGAACAGGCTGGCCAGGAGTAATAAGAGAGACTGACACAAAATCTTGATAGGGTCTTGAGCTACCATTTGCAGAAACCCCCCCTAATACTAGATCCTCCTATGATGCCTCTCCCCGATCCGGACGAGAACTCAGCATGGTTCGGCGAAATCTACATACAGTACCCGCTCAACGAAACCCGCTTCAGCATAGCCCACGGGCACTTATTCAAGGCTTGGTCCGACTTACGTGTTATCACCAACGGCCTAGGTTTCGTCACCTACAGCGGTCACGGTCCTGCCGCGATCCCCGCCGACGATTTTCTCGATTTCCATAAACAGCTCGAGATATGGTTCACTTCGCTTCCGACGGCTCTACAGCCAAAAAACATCATATGGCCTTCCCAGTTTAACCTGCAGTATGTCATGCCCCTCTTCTGAGACGGCTACCTTGGGCTTGTGTCGCAATTTTTCTGGCCAACCAGAAACATATACCACTACGATCCTATGTATATAGGGAAACTAACCGCGGATATAGTATGGAATACCACGTAGTGCTTATACGCATATCGCAGATCCCAATCCTGAAATCCAAAGGACTAGATATAGCGGACGAAGACGAGATCTGGGCCACTGCCCGAAAAACGGCAGCGGAAACGCTATCCCATGCGGTGATACGGCTAGAAACGGCAATCCGGCTCTACTACTTGCGGCACTCATTCGAGTTTTGTGACACATACATGACCTACTTTCTGTGGATATTGGCCAGCATCGTCATAGAAGCCAGGAGTGGGAAGGAGATGGCGGTGTTTAATGAGGCGCCCGACTCTCTAGAGCACCTGCGGTCGACCCTGGTCCTCTGCCTAAAGGGGCTGGCGGACCAGAGCCGACATGCGCATATTGTAGGCGTCATCTTCAGGTTTCTATTCGAGCGCCAGACGCCAGAGGACATCGATATCATCAGACGGTATATCCCGCTCGACATTATGGAGGACCGCTCGGCATTGGACCATCCCGTCCACTCGGCATGGCTGCAGCATGCTGACAGAGCCAACGAGAACCGCGACATGTCTAGACCAGAGGACCTGGCCAACAAGCACGCAGCCTTGAGCAATGGGTAGCGCCCGCAGGTGCCAAGTCGAAATGAAGCTTTAAAAATGGTTCGTTTCCATGATTCTAGAAAATTACTTCTACCAAGATCGTGTCGTGATACGGCGTGCATATCTGCTAGTGCAGGAGGATCGCGATGCAAACCAGGCCCCTTTTCCCGTGTTTCCCAACTCCGGCTCACAATATACGCATATGACGATATGATGCATCCTCCTCAAAACACCCGTCCAAGCTACCTATTCAACAAGGACTCTCACCTTATGCCCGTCACCTAGGGCCGCCCATATCGCCCGTGAGGTTCATGTGCATAATGGCGTCCGCTTCCCACGAGTTATCATCGCCCTTTGTGCCCTCTGACCAAAAGTCCAGGTCCTCACGTCCATCCACGCCAGGGAGTCGGATCTGAGGCGGTGCTTGGCTTTCCCCAGATGTCACCCTTGTTGGTTTGGGCCCCACCGGTGGCGGGGCAGGTGTGCTGAACCGGTCGAAGCTCGGGAGCTCGAACCCGCGGCTGTCCCGATCTGGCTGATTCTGGGCGTACGAGGATGAACCCAGTGATTGGGTGTTCTCATGCATGCCTAGATAGTCCCTCGGTGGGTTCTGCTGGTCGTCTGGCATCTGCATGGGCTCCTCTGTCATGCCGCCAATGCGGTCCATCTGCTGCTCGAACTCGTCGTGCTCCAAAATCCTGGGGGCCTGCTCCACGTTCCTCAAGCTCGTCGTCCCGGCAGCACCGCCGGAGCTGTGGGCGCTGAGCATCGAGTTCCTGACCATTGTTGACGTGCCGTCCCCGCCGCTGCCAGACTCTCCCATTGCACCTGGGTCCACGTCGCGGATGGCAAACTGCGCAATGGTGCGCATCTTGCGCGTCACCCAGCCGGCCAGAAGTTTGCCACGCTGCTTCTCGCCGAGTCTCGAGCGGGGAAAGTCGCCCTTGTTGACAAAGGCGACAATGTCGACAATGATCTGGTGCTCCATCAGGATGGCATTGACAATGACGGGCACAAGCGACGCAAGGTAGGACTTGCGATTCACTTCAACCAACACGACAACCAGTCCGCCAGCCTGAAATACGGCACTGTGAATACGTTAGCTCCCATGTCTTGTTTCAGAATATTGCCCAAAGCACTTACCAGCCACCCTGAACAATATTGCGGTGACAGCGCTCCACGGAGAATTCGATATCCATAGGGAAGTGGCTCAGTCCATTGATCTCAAACGTCTCGCCAATGCTCCCAAGGACAAATAGCACCTGCATGTCCACCTGGGCACCGCCGGGACCGATCGGCCGGCTGATGTTGTGCAAGAAGCCCAAATCTCCCGTCCGGACATACTGCACATTCGGGTCTCCATCCACGGTGCGCCCATCGAACCGCTCGGCATCAAAGGCGTCCTTGGAGCCGTAGAATGACTTGACGCAGGCCTCGGAGTCGACCCAGATCTCGCCGTACTCTCCCTCGTGGCAGTGCACCCGGCTCTCGGGGTTGACAATGGCAATCTGCGTGGATACGGGCACCATGCCCGAGTCCTGCACCAGGAGTGCCTCGGGGTCAGACTCTGGATCGACAGGCATTATCAACCCGCGGCGAAGGGCTCGCATGTCCAGCCATAGCTCTATTGGCTCGATGCACATATAGGATCGCGACGCCACCATGGGGTTCAGCACGTGGGAGTATACCGTGTTGATGGCTGTCCTGTCGAGGCCAGCTGCCGCAAAGTGCAACCTGACCTTCTGGAACACATCCACCCTCGGCCTTCCATCTGCCGTGATCATCATGTTCTTCAGCTCGTGCAAAGTGAAGCCCTTGGCTTGCATGGACGCCATGGCGTGATCCAACATCTGCGGCGTGGCGTACGTATCCTTGATCTTGTATCTTGACAGTGTGACGAATAGCGACATGGGGTTCTGCGCAAACTCGACGGGGGATAGGAGGTATGTGGGTGTGCCGATGTAAATGCCCATGAGACATGAATGGATAAAGCCCAGACCTGTCGTACTTCGTACGCAACCGAGGACAGGCCTCGAACTTGTCATCTGGCAAGTCTCCTTCTGGACCTTGCACATGCCCATGATGGTATCGTGGCCAAGCTGGACGGCAATGCGTCGCTGGTCAGGGGTCCAGTACGTCCAGACAATGACAGGATACCCGGGTCGGATCCACGCGGGGTCGATGGTCAGCCCCAGGTCGCGGAGGCCATTGCTCTGCTTCGGGGGCTTGCTGGTGTTGTACGTATTCGGGGTGGAAATCTTGAGGACCTGGGCGGACTGCTTGATGTGACTGGCCACAGGCTTGGTTTTGAGCAGGTGGTCCACGTCATGGTTCACCAGCACAGCCTTGACGTTGTAATCTGAGATGATGTGCAGGTATGCGGGGACATCTTCGCTGAGGCGGTTCTGGTCCAGCGGTGCCATGGGGATCACGACAGCACCGAGGTTGATGCATGCGTGGACCGCAAAGATGAAGTCTTCCGAGTGTGTGTACATGAGGATCAGATGGTCGCCGGGACGCACCTTGACCTTGTTCTTCAGGTACATGGCCACGGAGGAGACTCTCGTGTCAAACTTCTTCCAGGTGATGCCCTTGCCCTCGCGCCCCCTGCCGTCAATGGTACAGTAGGAGAGCTCCTCGGGTTGCCGCGCCACACGCCACTGGATGAGGTCGGTGATGCAGGCAAAATTATTGAGCGGAGTCGACGTTCTATCGTCAATCACCACCTCTCGCCGATCGATACCAGAGTATTGCTTGTCGGCAGGGGCGAGAATGTCGGCCCGTGAGTCGGATGATAGCTGGGACCAGATACCACCCATAGGGTCGATACCAACGGGCAGGTTGAGAACAGCATGCTCCACGCCAAACTTGACGTGCACACATGGCAGGTTGCCGAGTTCAAACTCTCGACGGCACAGCATGTTTCCTATCTCGCGCCGGCCGTTCTTGATCACCCGCGGCAGTGAGTTTGGCGCTGTTATCATGACGCAGTAGAGGCGGAGATGATGCTCCTGCATAAGGACTTCCATACAGCGCTCCGCTAGGGAATCCAACAGGGCCGTGTCGGGCTGCCTTGGCGGCCCACCAGATGTCACCGGCTCTGTTGATGCAGCAGCCGTCTCGACGACCACAACGGGCAGATGCTCGTCGTTGACGAACACGTCAAACGCTGAACAGTCGTAAATCTTGGGTACATTCTTGACAATGCTGACCACAATGTGCTGAACAAAGAAGTGTCTGTACTCGGCGACTTCGTGCCCATGCTCGACCCATTCCACCTTCTGCCGGAGGCGGTCTTCATACAGTCCAAGAACAAAAATCTTGCCTTGGATCACGGTACCAAGGAGGCCCGTGCGAAGGAACTCAGGCTCGACCGCTGTGGGCGTCGGCTCACCAGGCTCAAACTTGTAGGGGCGGGCGTGGAAAATGGCCTCTGTGTTCCTAGGCTGTGCCCAGAAGCCACCGGAGAGAGACGGGGAATCAACCCAAATCTCGCCCACGGAATGGGCAGAGGCCAGCAGGCCTGACTCTGGATCAACGACAGCCAGGGTGGCGTCTGGGATGGGGAATCCAAAAGCGCCTACCCTTACAGCTCCCAGTTCGGCCGACGCCTTTTTCCTGGCCTCGTCTCCGACAGCGAGAACCACCACCTCGTTCGTCTTGAGCGCCTCGCGGTCGAGAAGGACCTCGTTCACCTCAGTCTTGGATCTCTGTTCTTTGGTCGTCGTAGTTCCGCCACCCAGTAGACTTCCAAAGCCATTTGATGGCTTCTTCTCGTCTTCCTTGGCTTCGTCCTCTTGCTCGGATTCACCTTCAGACCCAAGATCGAGTTTCAGGGGGACGCCCATGCGTTCCTCGCCTCCGAGCCAGTCCCGGACGCTGATGACCATGCCACCATGCTCGGGGAGGCAGAGCATTGGTGCCACAGCTTCGCGTGCCCTGGAGTTTCGAAGGGGTCGCAGCCACCTGTCCGCGAGAACCTCGTGAAACTCGCTGTCGACCGTCAGAGTGTCGATCAGACACAGCTTGATCGCCTGGAAGTTGGGCTCTATTCCTTTCTTAAAGTTTCTCGTTGTCATGGGGTCTTGTAGGTAGTTGTAGACTGCTCGCTTCAGGCCTGGGTAATCGGCAATGGTGATGGTCGCCTTGTACTTGGTGATGAGATGAGCGTAAAGCCCGGGCAAGTCAACAGCCTTGCTGTCAAACCACACCGTCGTATGCCCGCCATAGACTGTCAATAAGACACCGAGAATCATGCCAATGCCCTGTCGCGGATCTAGGTAAGAGAGGAGGATCTCGCTGCTGGCGCCCCCGCCGATGAGCTTGCCATTCTTGTCGCGCAGCGAGGGGTTGAAAGTGTCTCCTGGTCCGTTGCGCGGGATGGTTGATATAATGGCACTCATGCATGCCATCTGGTGCATGATCGTTCGGTGGCTGAGAACAACGCCGCGCAAGTCACCAGTAGGTGCTCGGGAAAATTCTATGTAGGCCAAGTCGGGGACAGACAAAGGGGGAGCATCATCTTTCTTCTTAGGGTGATAGCTTCCAAACTCATTTGTCTTCCACCACTCGACTCCTTTAGGCCATGTCAACTTCTGCGTCGTAATATCACGCTGGAATGCCTTGAGGTTGTTGTCCGTTGTTAGGGCAAGATGCGCCTGAGTCGAGGTCAGGATGAAGTTGAGTCGCTGATAGTCTTGCAGGTCATTGATGGGCACCGCCACCACTCCAGCAATGAAGCAACCCATCAAGGCAATCGCGAAGTCGATAACTTCAGAGTCGCGATATACCAGAGCCACTCGGTCCCCCCGGTACAACGAGCTCTTGTCCCTTATAACCTGGGCGACTTTTTCGGCTCTGGACGCCAGCTTATCCCAGGTGATTGAGGATATCTCCTTGCCCCTGCTGTCCAGGACCCAGTACGCGGGGACCTTGGCTGTGGTCCTGGCCCTGTGCCTCAGAACCGCGGCAATGTTATCAAATTTGGACATCGGGGTGTTCCTATCGTGAGGGTCGTGGATGGCAAACGGCACCTCGCGGGGCTCAAGTGGGAGCTGGTACTCGAGGGCCTCCGGGGGAGGCAGGTCGTTGGCTGTGAGCATCGGAGGGGCCACGGCGACGGTGGGAGAGAATGGGTCGTTCATCGAGTAACGTTGGGGTGCTCCGTATTCGTCATACCCGGGGGTCTGGCCCTGATCGTAGTGTTGCTGGCCCGCAAAATCGGAGAAGAATCCCTGAGAGTCGCTGAGGGTGGCCGTTCGGCTATCGTATGCGTTGGATGGCGGGTATTGTTGGCGCTGATCGGGATAGGCTCCATGGTGCTCAGGGTTGAAGGCATAGTCTCCCGACACCATAGTTCCGCTTCTAGAGGCCTGCTCGTTGGCCCCAAGGTTCAGAAACAGAGAGTCGCGCTTCGGTACCGCCTGGCGCTCTGCGATGGGACCCCCGGGACGCAGGAGGCCGGCTGGGTTCATGTCGGGCGAGTCTTGTAGCGGTGGGGGACCACCATACGCAGAGCCTGGGCGGTAGACTGGCGAAGTGGGACTGCCAGATCCCGAGGGGTCGCCGCCCATGGAGGCAAAGACAGAGGCCCGGTGGCCGTCGGCTGGATGGTATTTCGAGGCATCAGGGTCGTGGAGGCGCAAGCCGCCTCGTTGTTCGGGAGGGTGTTGGGGGGCGCTGGAATACTGTGCGAGTAGCTGGGCTCGTTTTTTTTGGTAGCTGAGGGGAGGGGGGGTCAGCACACGGCAGAGGTTGGTCGGGAGAATGGCGCGCTCACCCTTTTTCTGTGATATCCCCTTCCTGGTAATTTCAAGCGTCAGCAGAGGTCAATGGAGACGGGTTGGGGGCGGGCGACAGGCGGGAGGCGGCGTGGTGAGGGGCAGGACCGAGACATACCTCCAAGTCTCGTTGGAGCTCGTCGAGCCTGGCCTGGAGCTCGGGGTTGAAGTCGGCCATGGCGGGCGACAGCTTCAGCCAGGTTCCAGCTTCGACCGGTAGAGAAGACCGCGGCGACGTTGAAGGCAGAGAGTTGGTGAGCGAGCGACAGTGTCCCTGAGAGTCTAGGACGGACGGATACGGATGGACCTGGGGCGGACGGGACGGTTGGACGGATTTGGTAGGGGCACCTCAGCGCTAACAAGAAACCCCCGGCTGGGCCTCCCGCCCCCTCCAATCGAATCCCGTGACGTAAGAGCCACCTGGCTGGCACCCAAAGTCCGTTCGCTGTGTATGAATCTTCGTGCGGCGCTGTAGAATTGCTGGCTATTACTAATAGTAGTTGCTTCTACTGGTACTACTACCTACCTAGGTATGCAAGTCCTCCATCTATAGGGTCTCCTTTGTCTGATTGCACCGAGCGTAACAGCCAGCCTGGAGGTTGTGCTGCTGATCCCTACTGTCCGTGTTCGCATACGGGTATTACAGACAGACAAGCAGACCAGTATCCTCACCGACATGATATTGATAAGCGTCTGCCAAATTGATTTCGGTACCCGGTAATACCGTGTACGATGATAGAACCGGCACCATTGACAGGGGAGGGCGCCAGATACGAGAAGACATGCAGCCTTGCAGCTTTGTGTGGTTTCATGTTACGTGAACTGGCAGGTGTGGGGCATCACGGGACTGCACTTATCCCGGCCTCCGATCGCCCATCCACATCCACGACCACGAGAATTTCTTCCCCCAACCTTATTCGACATTGTTCCTGCTGCACAGGCTCGCCACAAGATACAGCCGGCCATCAGATGGTCCAGATGGCTCTGGCAGGGCCTCAACGTTCTCAATGAACCAGCCACAGGGCACGCGCCCCATAGCGGCTGTACCACGCTAACAATTAAGCACAAGGAGCATGTCGCCCTCGCTCAACGGGCCACGACACTCGGTAAGTTTTTCTTCCTACGCTCTGGTTCCGTGACCCAATACCCCTTCTTCATATGATGAAGACTCATACACAGACCTGTTCTGAAATACAATGTCGAAAGAACTATGATCTAGCTCTCCTGAACTGCCCAACCATCTTCTACTCTTCACGTTAGCTTCAGTATTCCTGTTCACAACTAACGTTACATACCTCCAGGATATTAATACCATGTACATCCCCACTTGGAGGACAAGGAATGAACAAGGCGGTCCATGCCTCGAATCCGCTGTAGGTATTCCTCCATTCCCTAACGGGCAGTGGACAATGACGCGAGAATCTTCGATCTCAGCTTCTTTGTTCCCTTGCCTATTGTAAACCCGAGCATGGCTCTTTGAAACCTCTTGTTCTCGGGTCGAACTGAACTCGTTCCCGCCACCGCTATGATCGTTCCCAATTGTTGCTCCTAAGACGAACAAAGCGAGCCTTGAACGATGCCGAACACGCAAGACAATTGCTATACCTCAATTCCATTTATCGCATGACCCATATAATGGTTCTTCCCGTCCGTAGTTTGTCACTTGAGGTTCAATTCTCACAACCCAATTCACTACAATCCCAAACATACTATCGACATCTCCGCAATCGCCCCCTGTTGCCACTCATGGACAACTTTGAAGAGCTCTTCCAAGAGCAGGCCCCTTGGGACCAAACCGCGCTGGACCATGTTCCCCTCGACGACGCTCTCTTCTTCAATATCGGTGACACCTCCTTCCTTGACAATAATGGCGACTCCAGCTATCAGAGCATGCCAAACCTTTTCACGCCTCCCATCGAGCAGACCAACCCGGACACAAACAGCTTGATTAACTCAGCGCTATTCCCCCAGAGTAACCCGGCTTCCATCGTCAACCCTACTATAGAAAGCTTCATCGACCCAGCGCTGTTGACCCAGGGCGACTCAGCATCCAACGTCGGACTCGGGCTCACCTCGCAACAGTACGAGCGCCTGCCACCGTCGCCGAACAACGCTTGGAACTTCCAGGATCCAACCCCACAGAAGTCGGTAGCAGTCTGTGGCACTACGGGCTCTGGCATCCCACCGCAGCAGGACCCGAAAACGTGCAGTTTGTGTTTCTTCGATGCCTACGAGGCCGACCCCTCAGGGAACGGCACCAATTTGCCCGCCGCATGTCCTCATACGGACGTAAGGTTAGCTGTCAATGATGACTTTTCGGGTTTGTCTTCGGCGTTTAGCTACCCAGACCCTGACCAGATACCGCAAACGACCGTCCCTCCCTATGGCTCTCACAACAGCGCGGTGTTCCAGCCCACAACCCAGCAACGATACCCTCGACGAGCTCTCCCACCGGCTCGCTCAACTACAACCAGTTCAACTGCCTCAAGATATTCGCCATCTCAGTCTCGGAGGAGTCAGAGAAGGCATCGGGGCTCATTCAAATCTTCCTCTGTCAGCCCCGAGAGGCCGACCAAAAGGCGTAGGCAAAATGACAGGAACCCAATCGAAGCGTATCCGGACGAGATCGACGTTCCCGAAACATGGGGTCCGGTCGATCAGCCTTCGCTATTCTGCTACACTAGGCATGGTAGGCTCATCGACTACCGCAAGTACACCGCCCAGCAGATCCGCACCTTCATCGACCAGAACCCTCGAGAGCTCACCCTCTGGGTCCAGAACCACCCGGCGCAGTGCAAGCACCGACTCCCCAACAAGCACGCAATTCAGTGCATGTGGGAATCCTGCCCAGCCAGGGACAACAAGATTGGTCCCGGCTGGCTGCAGGTGGCCTTTGATGAGTTCCCCACCAAGACGTCGGACGGCACCCGAGACCCCTTCAACGTGGCCGGGTTCATGCATCTGTGGTGCTTCGAGCAGTGCTTTGACCCGGTCCACGACTACCAGAGCGGCAAACTTCAACCGGAGGACCGAATGTTCCCCAAGGAGAGGAGGAACCCTATGCGCCTTGAGCGGGATAGCGCCGACGCGGACGTCATCCATCAGACGTTTTGCCCTTGGTTCATGAAGAACTCCTGGGTGCCGGGCGTCCCCCTGCGCAATGCGCCGCGTCCGCACGAGGAGACGCTCTCGTACGCCATGATCACGCATCATCTGGGACACCAGAACAAGAGCCGCGCCGAGGCACGCGAAAGGCATAACAAGAACAAGGATCCCAGCGAGAGGATCACAATCGATATACACAGGGGCAACCTCAAGTTTTGGGCCGAGGTGCGTTACCCCAGACTTGGCCCCTACAACCCCATCGGGCCCAATGCCTTCCAAATGTATACTCCTGGCGGGTTCTCAAACGAGCAGACCGGGATCTCAGGGCCGGGCCTATCCGTCCAAGACGGCGGTTTTGCCCAAGGCCCAGGAGACGCCGGTTCTGGATATGGCCACCAGGACGTCACCAACCAGGGTGGTAGTTGGCTTCAACCCATCGACGTGGATCAGTTCCAGCAATTCAGCGGACCCAGTGTTGGAAGCACCATCAGTACTGATAGTCTCCCTACTCCCACTGCACTCTTTAGTCCCGCTGATTTCTTCACTTTCAGTGGCCTCACAACACCTCAAAACGATAGCGAGGCAGAGTAGGAGCCCAAACAGGGGCCCAGCACCCCCAAGCAACAGCGAACCTCGGACGCCCCGCAGCCCTCTCGACGGAGCCCCCGACTATCGGGCGCCCAGCCTGCGCTTGCCTTGCACTCCCCCAACCCCAACCTTAGCAGGCCTAGCTTGGGCCTCCGAACCCTCCCCCTTCGACTTCGAACCCGGACCCGCACGGCTAGAAAGCTGAGCTCGTAAATACCCTGGCGCATCCAGCAGCGGGGCGTCGGTGGCGCCGGGCGCCCTGTCGGCCAAGTAGCCCGGGGCCCCTGCGCGGCCGATCAAGCCGCTCGTTTGGAGGGTTAGGGGAGAGGTTTGTCTCGTCTCTTTACGTTCTCGGCCGTATCTCTCTTTTTGTCTTTTTTTTTTTCCTGCGTTCCCCTATTTTCCCGCAATCTCTGCATCTCTAAGAGCTTAGAGATGCACACACATTTTATCTGGCACTCATTTTGAATGCGGCATAGCGTTGGCGTTTCGCTCGTTGGAATTGTTGCAAGTTCAGGAGCATAGCTGGCATTGATCTCGAATGGACCATAGCGATGGCGTTTCTCTTGGCCGGGATGAGCTGAAAGTTCAGGGCATTCACGGATGGCGTTGTCTTTCATCAAAAAGCATGGTAACGTGGCGGTGCAAGTGCAAGTTCACATATCGCGACCCTTTTTTATTTAGTTATAGGCATACATACCACCAGGTTTTATCATCTTTTTTTAGGTTGCTTAACAAAGACGTTTTTTTTATAGAAAGCACGTTCAATCAAGTCTGGGTGACAATGATTGAGTAAATAAAGCAACAGCCTCTCCAGGGTGGCACGACATACATTGTTCAGCTTATCGTACTCGGACAGCATGATTTGTATGACAGCAGCCTCGGATGTGGAGGCTGTCGAGTCAGCAAGCTATAGGTGCTTACTACGAATAGTAGGTACGGTGTATACGCCCAAGCTAGAAGATGGGGCAAACGACAGGAGAACCAACAGGACGGGTGTATGCGAGGGTATGCATGCAGGATTGATGCGGGCAGGCATATGCAGGCGCAAGCTGCAAGCATGTCGCGGGACAAAGTCGCAAATTCCAACGGCGTCTCCGAAGCTCCAACTGTCCAACTGCCCAATCGTCCAATCGTCCAACTGTTCAACCGTCCAACCATCCAACTGTCTAATCGTCCAATCGCCCAACCATCCAACCGTCCACATGATGGAAGCTGGGGGCGCCATCCCTAGTGCCGGAGGCCTTGTCGAGTCGTCGATCAATGATGTGATGATGCCATGTCACAACTCATAAATACCCTCTCCCCGGATCTGCCACTTGGTGCTCTTTCTCCCTTGTCCTACCAGTTTCACGAATTCTCCGTTGCCCCACGTCGTGTTCGGTGTGCAAGGGGAGAGGCCCCAAGGTGAGGAGCTTCATCGCCATCCGCGGCTAGCTCATAACTTTAACAGATAGCGTATAGTATACGACCAGGCAGCATCGGGATCAGCCAAGCTAGCAGCATATCAGACTGGGGTCCGATCAGCGCAACACACCATCACACGTTGCCTACCGTCTTGGCCCCCAAGAGCCGCATTCCCGAGTCTCCCAAGTCTCACTCTAGGTGACTACTAGTAGGTAGACACGCAGCCTGGAGCCTCTCGATCTGAGACATCGCGGCCTCCCAAGGAAAGACCGACCCTCCTCCTGCTGTGTCACTTGCTACAAGCAACTGCGACTGCTGCACGCGTCCGTCACGTGCTCCCCCGTCGTTGGCGCGTTCTGTCATCCACTGTCTCGCTGCTTCGCTGCCTCCGGGTCTAGAGGATCAGAGAGGCGCATCCGCATCATCTCATCAATCCTCGCCATCATCTTCGTTGTCATCACTGTCATCCCTCGAGCTGCGCCCGCTCCTTGTGAGGCAACCAGCACCGATAATCCGATTCTCTGCTCATACCTGACTGATCGCTGCATCCATCACGGTGTAGACGAGCGGATGTCGCCCGCGTCACCGCCCGGCAGACGATTGCGACAGAAGGGATGGGGGAGGAGACGAAGCCTGCGCTGCAGGTGATTATCCTGGTGAGTCCACTCGTCTGTTGTTTATTACTTGTCAGCACTCAGCCTTGGTCTCGGGATGTGACGTATCAACAAATTGGTCGGATCTTCTCTTGTCCTTCTACCCGGCTGGGCGCATGAACCCGCCTTGATTGGCTCCTACAAGGTAGACTCCTCACTAATCATCGACCTCAGGGCTCCGGCGGCGGCCCTCAGGAATCAAACACGACGGCTTTCCTCGTCCGCTCTGTTGACCAGGGCTGGCACAAAGGCTCTGTCATCGCCGTCGACGCCGGCGTCCACCTCTCAGCCATCACCCGCATCCTCCGCGAATCACTCCCCTCCCCACCACCCACCGACCTCCCGTACACCCTCACGCGCGGGCCCTTTGCCGGCCTATCCCTCCCTCACCGCTCCCCGGAAGCCAACGCTGGCTACATCACCAGCTCTCTCATCGAGGCCTACCTCATCACCCACCCGCACCTTGACCACATCGCCGGCTTCGTCATCAACACGGCCGGTCCCCCCGGTGCCCGCCCCAAGAAGCTCGCCGGCCTCCCTGACACCATCCAGGCCTTCAAGACTCACATATTCAACAACGTCATCTGGCCCAACCTCAGCGATGAGAACAACGGCGCTGGTCTTATCACCTACCTCCGGCTCGTCGAGGGCGGTAGCCCCGCCCTGGGCGACGGCGAAGGCAAGGGGTACTCCGAGATATGCGACGGCCTGCTCATCAAGATCTGGGGCGTCAGCCACGGCCACTGCATAGAGAAGCACTCCCATCGTGGTTCCGCCTCCAGTGCCTCGGGCCTCCTCTTTCCCAACCAGGACCTTGCCGCTGCTGCCACCCCAACCGCGGCTGCCCATCCGCAGGCCGCCACACCGCGGCGCGACCGCGCCTCCACGCCCCAGGCCACGACCCGTCGCCTGAGCCTCCTGAGCCAGGCCACCTTGGCCAGCGGTGCTAATGTGGGTTCGTCGCAGGCATCGGTGGCGGGTGAGAAAGAGAGAATATGCGTCTACGACTCGAGCGCCTACTTCATCCAGGACCAGGAGCAGCACCGCGAGGTACTCATCTTTGGCGACGTCGAGCCCGACAGCATATCACTCAGCCCGCGCAACTTGTTCATCTGGCAGGAGGCCGCCCCCAAGATTGCTGCGGGCACCCTCGCGGCCATCTTCATCGAGTGTAGCTACGACGACAGCCGCAGCAACGACCGCCTCTTTGGTCACCTGAAGCCTGTCTACGTCATCGAGGAGCTCCGCGCCTTAGCCATCGAGGTTGGCGCCGCGCGCAAGGCTCGCCTCGCCCCCGCGCCTACACCCACCCCCGCTCTCCACGAGTCGACCAAGAAGCGCAAGCGCCTGAGCGACGCCGGAGGCACTCCTCGCAGCGTGCCCAAGCAATGTGCCACTGAGGACGTCCACCACGAGAATCCCAACCCAGAAGAACCTGTGTCCCCCAGGACTTTCGGAACTCTGGAGGACGCCGCCATGGCTGCCTCGTCCGCCGCCGTTGATAGCACCACCAGCAGCAAGACTGCCGGGCGCGCCGGTGAGCCGTCGACGTCTCACCTCTCGACCCCGACACACCAGCTGTCGCTACAGGAAGCTGAAACTCTGCTGCCCCTCAACATTGGCGGGGCCAGCGACAGTGGTGACGGTGAGGACCAGGGGCAGCACCAGCTCAAAGGCCTCAAGGTGGTCATCATTCATGTCAAGGAGAAGCTGTCGGACGAGGCCGACGTCGGGGAGACGATACTGGAGGAGCTCCTGGAGCACGAGAGGGAGGCGCAGCTAGGGTGCGAGTTTGTCATGGCGAAATCGGGTCATAGCTTCTACCTATGACGTGCGTGCTTCCGTTTTTACGTCTTTTTTTTTTCTGCTACGGCATCATTCGCGTGTTGTTCTCTGGTATACGGGCTTAGCTATTCATGATGCGACGACAGGGCTGGTTCAGGGAGTTGCGGGATACGGGATTGTTGGAACTATGTGCGCATGATTATGATGATTAGGACGGCAAACGGTCTATTGGTCCGTCACCCGGTATCCCCGGTGTGGCTCTATATACATGGATTAGACGAGAAATATGGTATATCATGACCAAGTCTACTCTAGCTGTCGCCACTCTATCGTCTATGAATTTGTGCCACTGTCGCCTTCTAGTTGGCCGGGGCCTTCTTGAGCTTCTCATAGCCCTCCTCGCCGCCGACGTCCTTGGCAAAGTCGGGCCTCGGGAGCTCGAAGGCCTCGGTGGTCCGGCCGTAAGTGATACCACCAAGACGACTCACGGGGCGCAGGACCTGTGTTCCTCCTGTTAGCGAAAATGTCACACGCATACAAGCAGCTGATTGGGCCTCCTTCAGGTTCAGGTAGGACTCACATCCGGGTCGACGAGGTTCTTGTCCTCGTTGAGCGCATCCTCGCGCACCCAGAAGCGCACGCCCTCGAAGATGGCCACGGCGCCGGTCCGCCTGCCCGGGTTGGCGCGGCTGTCGTACTCCTTGATGGTGTCGAGCTTGGCCTCGACGCTGAAGACGGCCTCCCTGACGCGGGCGCACTTGACCTCGTGGCAGTCGTAGGCCGGGGTCAGGCCGCTGACGTCCCACTCGGAGGCGCCGTAGGGGGCGTCGACGCTGGCGGCGTTGGCGGCCTCGACGTAGCCCTCGGAGATGATGTTGATGACGCACTCGCCCGTGTCGAGGACGTTGCGCAGGGTGTCCTTGGCGGCGCCCTGGGGCGTGGCGAAGCCGACGACGAGCAGCGGCGGGTCGTGGTTGACAAAGTTGAAGTAGCTGAAGGGCGCCAGGTTGGTGGTGGTGCCGTCGGCGCTGCGGGTGCTGACGAAGGCGATGGGCCGCGGGACGATGGCCGAGATGAGCAGCTTGTAGTTGAAGGGCGCGGGGCGGCCCGGCTCGTAGGGGTCGATGGCGACGTGCTGCTTGGCGGCGGCCCTGTCAGCGTCGAGGCTGTTGGCGCCGTCGCCGAACTTCCACTCTGGGGCGGGCGTCTTGGTGTAGCGGAAGCGCGAGGAGGCGTCCCAGTCGGGGCGCGAGCCCTCGACCTCCTTGAAGTCGGGGTGCGGGTTGCGCTGGACCTTGTCGGCCATGGTGTAGGTGCGGACGAGGGGGGATGGGGTTGCTGATGGGACGGCCCTCTGCAACCGTTGTGTAAGGCGAGAGAGCATGGGGAGCGAGGGGTTAAGAAGAGGGTGGGACAGTGGGACAGGGCGAGCGATGTCGTGATGGGCGTGGGGAAGAGCGACGTTGCGGGGAGAATCCAGCGACGATAAGTGGAGATGAGACAGTTATAAATGCTTAGCAATCGAGGACGGGCCCCATGGCGTGTGGGCGTGCATTGTGTTGGGAAATAACTTATCCATTATGTTATGAACCCGTGAACATATTTACGAGTGTAGTACATTGGGGAGCGCGTATCGTGGAGCAAGCCCAGCGCATACGGCAATTGTGTTGGAGTTGAGAGAGAGTTCAGGGTACGAGTACCAGGTAGGTACGTACTACTTAGGTACTAGTAGTAGCTTAGAGTGCGTGCATGTGGAATTGTGGATGTCGGGCCGACATGAATCATCCGGCATCCACGATCCATCGTTGATTGAAACCGTCACACCGAAAAAAAGTCGAGGTGCAGAACTTCAGGGTCCACTCCACCGTCTCTGACGACTCTGACGAAGCTTCGCTGTGCCCTTCGCCATGCCCACGCCATAAGATACGCGCAACTCCGACACTCCAACTTCCTCGCCCATGGAACCATGTGGCTTCCGCAGCCTCAGAATCTCCTCTCCATTTCTTTTGTGCTCTGTCGCCGGTAGACCCTCGCATCTGCGCTGCAAAGCGACCTGGGCGCGCCCTCGTTCCCGCGCCCCACCATCACGACGCCCTCCTGCTCCTGCTCCTCCTCCTGCTCCTCCTCCCCCCCGCGCCTCGAAGCCTCCACCTCCAACCCCTCCACCTGAAAGGTGCTCCTCCAGAGAAGTGAGCGTCATGACGACCCTCGTCCAGCTGGCCACAGTGCCCTCGGCCGACACCCCGCACACCTGCCTCCACGTGCGCAACGACAAGTCGCACTACATCTTTGGCCGCGTCCCCGAGGGCACCCAGCGCGCCTTCAACAGCCGCAAGACGTCCTTTGCCGGCGTCACCCAGGTCTTCCTGTCCGGAAGCGTCGCCTGGGACCAGCTCGGCGGCCTCACCGGCTTCCTCCTCACTATTGCTGGCGCTGCCAACGCCACCAAGGAGGCCGTCATCTCCAACAATGTCGAGCGCGAGAAGAGGGGCCGCAAGCTGCTCAGCCTGACCGCCCACGAGGGCGTTGGCATCCACGCCGGCGACAACATCGGCCACATCCTGGCCTGCAACCGAGGCGTCATCTTTCGCCAGCCCATACGCACCCACATATCCGAGCACCGCGACGACCCCAGAGCCGCCGACCCCTCGGACACCCGCCCGGACTGGCAGGACGACGGTCTGAGGGTCTGGAAGATCCCCACGTTGCGGGAGCGATCCAGCAGCCCCCGCAAGCGTCGCCGTCTAAGCCCGGCGGCAGATGGCGAGCAGGACAAGCAGCTGCCGGCAGAGGCGGAGGACGAATTCAAGGAGGAGCACCCGCTCTCCGACCCCGAGGTGGCGCGCATCATTGTCGACCACCTTCTCTTCAACGGCGACATCCGGCCGGCTGCCCTTGTGGCGCGGAAAGTGAAGGACCTCAAGCCTACCGACACGGCTCTCATCACAGAGGATGGGGTCTTGCGAAAATACCGGGGCCCTTTTGCTATCAATGGACAACAAGTCCCCAACCCTGAGGACAAGGCTTGGGTGCTGCCACCTCCTGGGTCGAAGAAGCCGGAGCAGGGGGAAGAGACGTGGAACCTGGAGCGCATACCTCTTCCCAAAACGTCCTACAGCCAGACTTCTATGAGCTACATCGTCAAGACCCATGACCGCAGGGGCAAGTTTGACCGAGCCGCCGCGGAAAAGCTGGGAGTGAACGTGAAAGACTTCAAGTTCCTGATCCAGGGACAAGAAGCCAAGGGCAAGGACGGTAGCACCATTACCCCCGATATGGTGCTGGGGGAGCCCCTGGCTGGGCGAGGCTTCATCGTCGCCGACATTTCCGGACCGGATTTCCTCGAGTCGTTCATGCAGCGACCCGAGTGGTCCAACAGGGAGCTCATGGCCAACATCCCCGTCATGTACTGGCTGCTCGGCCCCGGCCTGTCGAGCCATCCCCGGATCCAGCAGTTCACGCGCGACCATCCTGACATCCGCCATGTCATCTGCGCCCCCGACGTCTGCCCCAACATGATCTCCAACCCCGGCCCCGCGGAGCTGCAGATGATGCTGCGGCGCATCGACTCTGACAGATTCCCCATCCTCAAGTACGACAACGTGGTCAAGGTGCCAGCACCGGCAGAGGGCTCCAACATCCAGTTTGGCCGCACGGGCAAGGGAGTCCGCCTCATGCCCCGGCTCCTCTACGAGGACGATCTCATGGTGCCGTTCACCGACCTCGTCACGCCCTGGAACTCTGTCTCCCAAGAGGTGCTCGCGATGGCCGAGGAGGCCAAGGCCAAGGCGACGGACCCCGAGTTCCTCGCCAAGGTCGAAGAGGAGGAGAGGGACATACCGAACCGCGACGCGGAGATTGCGTGCCTGGGAACCGGGTCGTCGGTCCCGTCCAAGTACCGCAACGTCTCGGGGACGCTGATCCGGGTGCCCGGGATCGGAAACTACCTCCTCGACTGCGGCGAGGGCACCATGGGGCAGATCCGCCGACTGTACGGCGACGAGGAGACGGCGCGGATCCTGCGCGACCTCCGCTGCGTCGTCATCAGCCACCTCCACGCCGACCACCACCTGGGCGCGCTGTCCGTCTTCCGGTCGTGGTACGAGCAGGCCCTCCGCGACGGCAACACGGCCAACCTGGCCGTCTCGTGCATCAGCCGCTTCCGCGACATCCTGGGCGACCTCTCCCAGGTCGAGGACTTTGGCTTCCACCGCCTGCGCTTCCCCAACTGCCTCCCCACGGGCCGCGACATCGACGTCGCCACCAGGGAGCACATGGACCCGCACGACGACTTTGGCCTCGCCGCCATCCGCCGCGTCCTCGTCCCCCACTGCTTCCGCGCCATGGGCACCGAGCTCGAGCTCACGTCGGGCCTGCGCGTCGCCTACTCGGGCGACTGCCGGCCGTCGCCCGCCTTCGCCGAGGCCTTCCGCGGCGCCCACCTGCTCGTCCACGAGTGCACCTTCGGCGACGACATGGCCGACCACGCCCGCCAGAAGATGCACAGCACCATGTCCGAGGCCCTGGGCGTGGCGCGCGACATGCGGGCCCGCCGCACGCTGCTGACGCACTTCTCGCAGCGCTACGTCAAGGCGGACTCGCTGCGGTGGGAGGGGGGCAAGGATGACGGCAAGGGCAAGGTCGAGGACACGGACAAGGTCGAGGGGAATACCCACGGTGACAGGTCCGTCCTCATGGCGTTCGACTACATGACGGTCAAGCTGGGCGACTTCCAGAAGGCGGCGTGCTATCTCCCCGTGCTGGAGAAGCTGATGGAGAAGACGGACGAGTAGTTGCCTGTGGGGGGAAGCAACAGCAGTAGAAGCAACAGCATGGATGCTGTAGGATATCTGTGTATATGTAAAACATGCAAGGCACACATGGGAGGTGCCCCTAGGGTAGTCATCACTTATAGAGTTGGGGGTCGATCGATATGTAGACAAGGCACATGTCCAATTTACAAAGCTTTGGGCTGAACCCGCACACAACTCCTCTCCCCCAAGCTACTAGTACTTCTGTTCCTCTGCCCAGTCTCTGCCCATCCATGCGTCCATGACACTTCTATTGAACCATGCACGCACGTCGGCGCCATTCTTGCCCCCGGTGGCATTGTAGGTATAGGCCACGCCGCCATCCGGCAGCTCGACTCCCTTTCCCACCATGGCGCCGAATGACTGGATACTGTCCCCCGAGTCTCGCACCCGTCGCTGCAGCGCTGCTTCAGGGGTCATCGCGGTCGATGTGGACGACGAGCGCCGCCGTATCACAACGGGGTCCCAGGCCTCACCCTCCTGCTCGAGGTAGTGCAGGGTCGTGCCAGACACGGTCGTGACCTTGCTGCCCGTGATGCTGCTGAAGGATTCGCTGCGTCGTCTGCGTAGCCTCCGGGGGTCCTCCGTGCGAGGCTGGGGTCGCTGCTGTGTCGCGGATGATGAATGTTCCTTCTCCTTGCCCTTGGCAGCGGTTGATCTGAGGGATAGGGGCTGCACGGTACACGAAGCGTCAAAGTTCGTGATCGTGATCTGGGGCAGCAGAGGGAGCGGCTTGGAGGAGCGGCTAGCTGTCCCATGGCAAGGAGAGGGATCCCTGTGGGCGCAGCTCCGACTCTGCTGAGCGTCTCTGTCGACTTGCGCCTGGGTATTTGTTGAGCATCGACTTGGAGTTCTCCCCCGAGGAATATTCCCTGATGTTGTTTTCACAATCCCAGAGTGCTCACCACATTCGAACAGGCGGCTGGTTCGGGTTGACATGCTGCTCCCCTGAGACAGAGACGAAGAGGCGGTAGAAGCAGATGCAGCACGCTCTTCCTCCTCCATCTCGTTCAGCCTCGCCAAACTCCTCGATATCTCCTGCTGCTGCATCCTCACCTCGATGGCCCCCCTGGCCTCCCCAATCAACTTGGCCAGCCCTGCAACCGCCATCCCCCTCTCCACCACATTCCTCTCGCTCAGCCTCCTCTGCTGCACCTCCCACCCATCGGCCAAATCTTCCATCATCCACATCACCACCGCCCTCTCCAGCCTTGGCCGCCCCTGGGTCCCCTCCCCCATCCCCTCAATGCCCCCCATCCCCTTCCTCGACCACAGACTTGCCAGCAGGTCCATCACCAGCTCCCTCCGCCCGCCCACCACCGCGCAGATACACGCCTCGCACCCACCCTCCACTACCAACCCCCTCCCTCCCTCATATTCCCTCTCCTCCCTCTCCTCCCCCTTCTGCGCCGTTGCCCCCGACGACGACGACGGCGACAACGACGCAAAGTTCCCCCTCAGCGCACCCATCCTCCGCAGCCACCCCTCCACGGCCGGGCCAAACCCCCCCACGCGGCGCCCCCAGTCCCGCAGCACGTCCGCGTGCATCCCGCACTCGTCCGAGACGAGCACCACCAGCGCGCGCACCGCCCGCCCGTTGAGGAGCCCGTGCGAGGCGCACAGCACCGCGCCCCCCGCGATGTGGCCGCGCAGCCTGCCCGGCACCCCCGCGTGCGAGACCGCGCCCCCCAGCCTGTGCACCCGCTGCTCCTGGGCGTGGAGCCACGCCTGCGACGGCCTGGCGGGGTTGACGCCGGGTGGCATGCGCAGCGCCGCGAGGAGCTCCCTCAGGGGCTGGTCCTCGACGCGGTCCAGGTACTTGCCCCGGCCGGGGACTTCGGCGCTGGCGGAGGGCGCCATGAACGTCTACAGAAGGGTTTGATGGTGCTCACAATAGATGATCTGGTGTATCTGGTAGGAAGGCTCGGCTTCTGGATTTGGTATTTTTCCAAGTCGAGAAGAGAGTACCTAGTTGTCATGCTATGTCCTAAAGGCGACGAATTTATATACCTGAGCAGAACAACGCCATGTGTTCGCCGAAATAACACGAAAACGCCGGAACACGAACGCCTCGCTTGCTCTCGCCTGATTTCATGGACAGTGCAGTAGTTTGGAGGACAAATTCGCTTTCTGTCCTTATGAGTATGTCGGGATTGTATGTGGTCGTTTTGTATAGACGCGCATGATGTCGGCGCAGCTTGTTTCTTCCCTGAGGATCCAACTTGCCTCTGCATGTTTGTTAATACAAGCATCCAATGCCGGCGAAAGATGTAGAGAACTGACCTGATATCATGTCCCTGGCGATCCGTGCCATCACAAGAACGCTGATCTGACTTCCCGACTAGACCAAACTTTCTAGTTTCCGCATCAGCTCATCCAACCGCGTAAAAGCACAATGGCAGGCCAAGACCCGTGCCTATGCCTCCTTCTTGGTGTCTCGGAGGGCTAGTTGACTGGGGTCCCACAGCATGGGAGAACAGTGACGAGTGTATATTAGACTGGGCGCGTACCCGGAGCAAGCCTCCTTTGCCCAGGTCGAACCATCACTCGATTGAACCCTCTCAAGTCGGGCTATTGAGCCAAATATTCCCATAACCGTGATTCGTAGCGCCTTTAACCTGAGATGAGAAGCTGAACCCCAAGAAATATAGCCCATAGAGACAAAGAAAAAGAAAAGAAGAAGAAAGCAGGCTATGGCGCTAGAGTACAGCCGCGACTCAAGCTGGGCAGCGGAACACGCGGAACCCAGCTGAGCGGCAATCCCAACCGATGATACATTTCCTCGAGAACCCCGATAAACTCCGTGATCATGCTTATGTTTTCGTCAATGAGATACGTTATATCCGTCGTCGAGAATATCCTCAGCCGTAGTACGAGGGTTGGCTCCCTCGCATCATCCGTTCTAGACGGATCTTGGCTGCTTCGGTCCCGTCGTCATTGTAGGCCATCTCTTTGAACCACTCGTGGTTGAGGGCCTCCTTGGCGGTGATGCGCTGACTTGGATCGTAGACGAAGATCTTCTTGAGCAGATCTCGGAAGTTTTTCAGGAACGTGTTGCTCTGCGGAATCACATCCTGCTTTACAGTCAGAAGCATGAAAGACTCTTGCAGGTGGGGGGTACTCACATCAATGTGCTTCATAGCCTTGACGAAACGGCGTGATCCCCTAGTTGTCTCAGTGTTGGGATAGTCGAGCTTGAGACGCTTGAAGTACCTGAAACTTGGTTAGTGGGCACTCGGCTGCCTCACCGGCGATGTGGACTTACTTGGAAGCGCTGTTAGCGTTGCTTCGCCCTGATGACTTGTTGACACTCTGGACCAGGTGCGAATCGATTCGCCTCCCAACCACAGCCTCCATCATAGCTAGATGCTCTAGGTTATCATGCGTTTGGAATAGAGCATCGCCCGTGAAGAACTCGACAAGGATGCAGCCTATACTCCAGATGTCGCAGGGGAATGACCAGCCCAGCCCGAGAATAATCTCCGGGGCCCGGTAATGCCGCGTCGACACAACCGACGAGTGATATTCATCTTCGAAGGTGGCGGAGCCAAAGTCGATGAGCCTGATCTCAGTATCAAGTAGTACACGCCGTTGCGTCGCACTTCGGTTGATAGTGGCCGAAGAGGATGGTATCCTCCGGTTGTAGGTGAAGGTCTGGTACTGATTGTCACAAAGAAGAATGTTCTCCGGCTTCAGATCTGTATGTATCAGGTTCAGATCATGAAGGACTAGAGAAATTAGCCGGTGATCAAGTTGTGGAATATATTAGAGCACCCACAGGCAACGCTGGTGAACAGCTGACGAGCAAAACTCTGGATCTGGCTGTTCGGAAAGGGCACGAAGCCGTTCCCCTTGAGAAAATCAAAGACACTCTGACCGAGGAGATCCATGACGATGCAGATATGCCCGCGGTAGTCGAAGCAGTCCCGCAAATGGATGCACCGATTGCGATTCTCGTCATCGTTGGCCTTCAGTGTGGCGAGCACACGGAGCTCGATCCTCGAAGCGTCCCTGTACTTTTGGACAGATCGGATGATCTTGACCGCGACCGGCTTGCTGCGTCTCCGGTCATGGGCCTGAACGACCTTGCCAAAGGTGCCTTGGCCTAGCAACCGCGTGATCTGGTCTGGAATTGGGTCAGCCAAAGGAATCACTGGAAGAGCTCTTCGAGGTGCGGCTTACATCTCTCCGTGAGTGGTGCATCAGGGACTACAATGTAATGCCCGTCATCGTCATCGACCTTGATGTTTTTGTGATGCGGAGGCTGCATCCGTGGTCAGCAAGGGATTCTGAGCAAAGGAGATTATATGACATCAGTGCGGAAATTTTGGCTACTTACATCGGCCACCATCCGAACATTGACATCCGGAGCCTTCTTCGGCGGAAACGGCGGGGGCTTGTAGGTGAAGCAGCGGTTACCGAGGACATCAATGTCTCTCCTCTTGGCCTCGTTGGCAACCTGCTGGCGGGTCCGTTTCCTCTTCAGAGGAAGGGCGGAGTCGTCGTACTGGCTGTTTGAGGAGAGCGACGTAGGGGCTGTGGTGTTCAGGGCAGAATTTGTGCGGTCGCTGGATATGGTTGATCCGGCTGGCGTGTTTGTGTGGGAACCGACATATTGGATGTGGTAGCCGGGGCCCTGGGTGGTGGTGGTGCCCAGGTCATCGCCGCGTCTCCTCTTCCTAGCAGGCTGGCGGGTGGCCGAGCCATTGGCAGCAACGGCAGCCGTGTTAATGCTGGTAGTTGACGTGTTGGCGCCAGCAGCAGTGATTTTACGGCTAGTATTGGCCTCGGGCTCGGGGGTATCGTCGTCGATGACGATAATTTCATTGGGCAAGCCGTTGCGGTAGAATTGTTGCCAATCGGGGGCATTCGAGCGACGACGCTTCTTGGCAGGCTGGTCCGTCATGTTGGCAGCGGAGTGGTCGTCCTGCTGCTTCTTCTGCTGGGGGATCTGCTGTCTTGAGGACCGCTCGTAGTCGGTGCCTTGGTGTCCGTGGGGAGGGGGCCGGGGCGCTGCTGTCTGCTGGGCTACGCCATCCGTGGGCGAGGCGTAGCCTGCGTGTGCAGCAGGCTGGTACAAGGGCAAATGCCGGCCGGCGGTGGAGGTTGATGCCGTCGTCGCCTGGGTAGCCGCGGGTGTCGAGACAGTGCCAGAGGCAGCGGCGGTTGCGGTGGTGGTGGTGGTGGTCGTCGTCGTCGTCGTGGGCGAGGCGTTGGCAGCGGCGTAGCGGTAGTTTGCGGAGGCACCGGGGCGGCTCTGGTGGTGCGAGTGCGGGAATGAGGGATGGGCCTGGGGATGAGGGTAGTGATGGGGATGGTATCGAGGGAGCGTGGCCACGGCCGTTGTGGGCGTCGACATCCTTTGCAGTGCCCTCTGGTCAGGGAGACGCAAATCACGATGTTAAGACCAAAGACGAGAGCGTTGAGCCGAGTCAGAGGTCGAGTCGGGGCTGGTCTGGGCTGGGGGAGCGAGGAGAGGAGTTGTGAGAGCAGGCGGCCCTACCACATCGCTTCAGCAGCAGCCAGCGAGAAGCGTGAGCAGAGGAGCGCCACCCACAACGCCCTGCCCAGGGTAAGCGGTGGGCGTTGGCGTGGGCGAGGGTGCGGCGGCGAGGGTGGTGGTCCCTGCACTGGGCTGGTGGAGACGGTCCAGACGCCCTGAACGGCGCTGAGCCTGTGAGCCTGGCCACTAACGTGACGGAGCGAGAGATGGAACGCTGGGCGCACTGAATTCAGTACGAGCACCCAGTCGGCGCGGCCAAGTGTGGCGGGCTGATGCGGTCTTCTCTCTTAAAAACTCTCCGAGGGCTTTCCGCAGTACATGGTAGAATGATGGATCGGCTGGGTCCCAGGATGGTTGGGCGAAGGGCACAATGATCGGTGAAGGCTCAAACGTCAACAGGAATGGGCAGGAGAAACCTCGACAGCACGACGACGGTCCAAGACGCGAGTGGGAAGCGACGGGCGGGGGGGGACCCCAATCACCCGAGGGTGGGTGTGAGGCTGGGGATTCTTCTGTGGCGCATCGCTTTCTACGAGTACGGAGTACAGCCCTCCAGGTTTTTACTCAGAACGGCCTGCTGGCGGGCGGAGCCCGTGGTGCGTGCCATCCCAAGGGCCACAGGCAAGGATAGGTCCAGTCGTCAATCTGCCAGCATGAGGCTGGAAAGTAGGAATAGGATAGGGTTGGTAATAACCAGTGAGAAAAGAGACACCATCCAAAGTATATCTTCCAAATGCCTGCATTTTTTTTAGGGTTTCTGGCACGCATGGACGCTGCCCGCGAGTCACAGCCAGCCTCGAACCGATGCCGTCTCCGGGCTCGAGTCTGCACTGGGTCCAGCGTGCAGGTGGCAGTTCAGCGCTGGAGCCCGTCATCACAGCGGGACGTCGCCGCAACCCACCTCAACTTCCCGACTCGGCGACTCTCACCCTGCCCAGGCAGGCAAACAGTGAACTGCCCCCTACCAGTCTACCACGGACACTTCGAAACCGTTGTCTCCTACATCTGGGAGATACTGTCATGTATCATACCTTACTAATAGCAGTAATACACGTCGCAATACCTCCCTTCCGCTGAAACTAAAGGCGGCATCGATGGATGTTTCCCAGGTCTCGATGTCCCGTGTTCGCATCGCGCTAAAAGGTGCCGCCTGTGCCCTCTGCCAAACCTTCTTCTGCATCCTCAGCGCTCATTCCAAGAGCAACTGCCGGCCAACAAATGCAACAAGCCGGCCCTGTGGAGGCCACCACGACGAATTCTGTGCCCTAATATCAATAACACTATCCAGCCTCCCCTTCCGTAATAGATGACACGGAGAAATGGGCTGTGGATATCCAGCGAGAATGCGAATGGGGCAGGATGCGCTCGTTATCGGCCAGTTGCACCCAGGACACCTGGGCAGTGCCTGGCTGCCCGCAGTGCCGAGGAGTGCGGTGCAGCGCAGTCCAGTCCACTGCCCGGAAGCGCTCTGGCGCCCGCAGCGCGGGCCTCCACTCCATGTTACAGCATATTAATACCCAGACAGCACGCGCTCCAGCATCCCGTCAGCAGCTCAGGTCAGCACCAGCGCACGGTCCACGTCCGGCTCGGGGATGGGCGTGTTCCATTTTCGCCCTGCGTTGGCTGGCTGATGTCTTTTCGCGTCATTCACGCCTGCTTCTTTCACCGTTCCTGGTGCGCTGTTACGGCCGAGGCGTGAAAGGGGGGTCTGAGATGGGTGTATCAAACGTGAACACTGTCAACCATTGCTTCCCATTACAAATCCACAAGTCGGAGGGAGAGGTTCATTTACGAGTACGGTGCGCCTGTCCTAGGCTAGGGGCTTTGCGAAGTGGACGAGCCAGTGTTTTGGGTTTAACCCGGAGGGATCAAGGCCTCCAACTTTTCCTCTACCGGTGCTGTGCTGCTGACAACGACTTCCAAAATATGGATACGAATCCATTCACGGATCGACTTGTGTGCGACAGGTTCCCCCGTGATACGATATAACCCCTCCCTTGCCTCCCTCGCAGCACCGCCTAATACTACTACTATGGCCGACGTATCTGTACGGTTCCAGGTTACAATCACATCTGCAGCACCCACATGGACACCCCTCCCGAGACCCTGTCCCGTTCATCACACACAGATTCGCCCAGTTGCCCGACACCTGGCCAGACATATCCGCCCATGACGTCCCCGGCCATACCGTGCGGGTTGTCTCTCGATAAGCGACCTAATACATGCGTACTAGCGATCCCACAACAAAGGCCCTGGTGCTCCGTAATAAAACCTGAAAACCTTAACAGAGACGGAATTCGACCCGCGATCCAGCTGGCAATTTTGCCAGTGAACCACCGAGGCCAGCGAACTCCATTTCCTTGGCGCGCACCCAACAACTTCGGCCCTGGAGGGCCCTTGATTTCGGGCTGATCGTGGATTCGTCGTGGTGGCAAAGCCCACTGAATGGAGCCAGGTATGAAATCATGACCCCCGCAGATGCTTCTAGCAGCAGCAGCAGCACCCCGAGAACCGCATCGTGCATCACTCGTGAAGGAAGGACCCAACGCACCCTTGTCTCTCTCTAGCGATCCCCGTGCGTGCCGGGCGCTGACGTCGAAGGGGGGGGGGGTCGATGATACTGATGCTCCTTTCAGGTATTGGTTTCTCTAGGGGGGAAATGAAGATGCGGCGATGGACCGTTCCTCGAGATTGCCCATCAACCTGCGGGTGCTGAAGTGGATTAAGTGTTCGCAGAGTCGCAGCTGCGTAGGTAAGCCTTGGGCGTATCAGGTAGATGATCTCGATGAAGCCATGTACTCGTATGGACGAATGGCCCCCTCGGGTTGCCCCTTCACGGCCTGCAGGCACCTCGTACAAGTAGGTATTTTGTTGGCGAGTCGTCGATGCATGCCGTCCATTAGTGGCATGCATCTCCAGCCCACCTACCATGTAGAACTAGAGCTAAGGTTTCGCACAGGGACGACCGTTTGAACTGCAGCCTGTCCGTCAACTAGTAGTTCTCATTGAATCTATCGTCTAGGGTTGGTCTCTGGTATCATGGTCTTCTCTAACTCGCAGCAAGGCTTCTATGCAACCACCCGGCTAGATCTTCTTCACATCACCACCACCTGTGAACTTTTGTGCACGCTGGTGTCCCGCATCACATAGCGAGCCGGGACCAAATCTCGAGTGAGACAACCCCGCCGGCCGGCTTCCGCTGGCGGTAGTATCCATCCAGCTGGAAAGCACTCACAGGCCACGGTTGAACACCACCTTGCCGTCCACGCCGCCCCTGCCGTGGAACTCGGGTTCCAGGCGGTCCGCGCTAATCTCCTGGTGTTGGGGGAAGACGGCCAGCGCCAGGGGTAGCGCAGCATACGACGTCAACGTGATCAGGGCCAGGTTGATGGTGATGGGGATGGAGGCCCTGACCTTGGGCCGCGCCTTCAGCCACTCCTTCTTGAGGAGATTCTTGTACCACTCCTGCTTAGTCTGGATGTAGTAGAGGCCCATTGCTGGCAGAATCATGATGGGGCTGCTGTTGAAGACGCGGCTCGCCGCCGTCTCGTACACTGCCAGCTTGGCCGCCGTCTTGCTCTTGCCCAGCGACGGGACATCGCGCTCCGACTTGCCCTCGGCCTTGAGCTTCTCCTTCTCCTCGTCTGACAGGACCGGGTGGACGTCAATGCCGGTCTTGATCTCGCCTCGCCGCATGAGGTATGCGTTCAGGGCACCGGCCGTGGCCACGGCGGCGAACGGTACCAGTCTCTTGAGAATGTTGCGCGTGGCGTCGGAGACCTTGAGTTTGGGGACCGCGGCATTGAGGCCGAGCGCCACGGAGCAGGACGCGCCCACGGCGATGCCGTACGACTTGGCCATCTCGGCCATGGTCATGGGGGACGACTTGTTGGCATTGGCGTTGTTGATGGCCACGTTGAGGCTCTGGTTGGTTACCTGCCAGGCCACAATGCCGCCTGTGCTGAGCCCCGGCTGGAGCATGCCCGCGGTGACGACCAGGTTGGAGAGGACGAAGCAGGACATTCGGAAGGGGAGGAAGACAGGCTCTCCGGTGTCTGTTTCTCTGCGTGAGCTTTCCTGCTTGCCTAATCGCCGGCAATTGGCATCGTATGATCCGTACCTGGGTGCAGGGTCGAGTCGACAATCTTCTTTGCCCGCCATAGCTCCGGGGTCATGTGCTCGATCTTGCCCGTCTTGTAGTCGGTGACGAGTGCCTTTGCGTGCTCGAGGCCAGTCTTGCCGGCGAGTAAGGTGCTGGGCGAGGCGAAGGTTAGCAACAATTGCGCATGTCCAGGAACCAAGAGCCACGAGCCATTGACGCTCTCTCCAGACTGTCTGGCCCTCCACATCTGGCCACAATCCCGAAGGACTCCCCGGAGACTCACCTCGGGTCAGTGACTCCAATTGTATGCCGCACCCTGCCCATGTACGTGCTCAGGTCGTACTGCGAGGGGGGCAGCTCGCGGGTGCCCGGCAGCGAGGACGACATGATTGCGATGGGCCGGCTCGAGGAATTGACGATGCGCGCGAGGAAAAGATGGGCGGGTTGAGGTGCGAGACCCCAGGTCGGTGGGCGGCGCGCGACGTATTCTTCGCCGGCTTCAAGGCAGGCCTCGGGGCGTGCGAGGCTTTTTGACCAACTGCGGCGGTTGAGCGAGTGGTGTTCGAGCGGTGTTCGAGCGGTGAGTGCGGGAGGATTTGGCTTCCCCGACCCGCGTGGTTCTGTGCTCGTAATAGTGCAGCAAAAGGAAAAGGCGACGATAAGCGGGACCCGACTTCGGCTGCGGTGACACGCCGACGGCACCCGTCCTCTGCAACATCACCCATGGCTGACTCGCTTTTCCAGGGTCCATCTGAATCATTTCAGCTAGGGCTTAAAATGATTTTCGGCTCGGGGTCCTGACTGCTGGAAATATCCTAGTAGTCATGTTAATAGGGGACTGATGTACTCGTACCTCGTCGATGGTTGCTCTGCTAATCCTCAAGTCCTCGTAACCTCGAATCTTCTACTTATTAAGTATTCTCCCCGAAAGTGCTGCTTCATACTATATATTCATAACATGAAAAAAAAAACAATAATGCTGTATTAAACCTAGGCCGTCATGCTTCAATTTCCTAAGTATAGGCTTCGAATATTTTATTTGAATTGTTTTATCGTATATAGTGTGTATGATGAGGCTGTCAGTCCAGAGAGCTATAGCTATAAACATTTAGATGATACAAATCCCCTACTTAACGCCCTGCTTCTACCAACACTAGCTCCCATCGTCATAGATTTTAGGACGGCAGATACGGACTGGGAATGTGAAAGTCTGGAGCAGAGTATTACTCTCCTTCTGGCGACCTGGCGCTCTGCCACTGCTGCCAGGTGTTGACGGCCGTCATGGCTGCCTACCACGAGCACCCCGTTTTCGCCATTCTCAAGCTTCCTGCATTCACTCTCTATCATTAGTTTCTCACATAATTCTCATCTATGTCTCATCTTCTTTTTTTCCCCTACCTATTGTGCTTTGGCCATAACCGATCCGACTAAACCGTCACTAAGGCTCTTATACACCCTTCGACATTGCTCTTCTTTGTACGCCTTTGGATTACCACTTTCCACCCTCTGCACCTGGGACCGTGGGTTGTTTGCCAGATATTTCCTTCCAAGAGACGTGGTTTTATTCACATCGCCTTCACTGGCGTTCTGTTAGTACCAACCAGCCCCCCCTTGAACCTCTTCACACACTACCCAGGCCCGCCAGCTTTCTTCTTGCGCCTGGGTGCTCACAAACCCATAGGCATCTTCCGCAAACATGTCCAACATATCTGGCACCACGGCAAAGAAAAGCCAGGGTCTCAGCTCGGACAGCATGCGAAAATCGTCTCGACTTCTAGAGGATGAAGGGGCTGCCGGAGATGTATCCGTGGACACCAAGTGGTTCACCACCCGTGGGTTGTCCAACAAGTCTACGGTAGGACAAGGCAACTCGCAGGGGACTGCAAGCCCTGCCGGGTGGGAAAACTTGCATCTCAAATCTCCGACCGAAACTACAAAGGCAACCGAATACTCGACAACGAATGGGAATCACCCGGGATTAAAGAATGGCCATCGTGGATCTCCAATCAAGCTGAACCAACTCCCCAAGACCGGCCCCGGGGGTGTAAATCCCACAACTACAAAGAAACAAGGAGCCGTGGAAACGCAGGCGGGCATGGAAGCTCCTCTCGCGTCTCCTCTGCACATCATCGAGTCAACAATACCCCAAGCCCACACCCATCCTCAGAAGACAAAGCGAAGCACGGGGGAGTGGTCCATAAGTGACCTAAGCTCTTTCTGTGACGAGCAGGAGGGTGAGCGGGACGCATGGAGAGCGGAAGGTGCTGTCCCCACGGTTGAAAGCTCGTCTGCTCGCCAGGCCGAGAGAGATGTCAACGAGTCCAATCCCGCGTTTGTCTGGGCTTGGCGGGATCGTACTACCTTGCCGAATTTTGAAAAGGACCCGGTTGAGGAGTTCAAGAACAATACGCTCTCGCACGAGTACGAAGTAGACACTAGTACGGGGAACCTACTCCCGAAGCACGACTCACCAGTAACTATCATGGTCGATGAGCCCGGCGCAGATCCTGATATGGTTTACAGAAGAGTGAACATGACGTCCACGCTCCATATAATGCGGGAGAGGAATATCCGGGAGAAGTTGGCAAGCGCAATCAGGATGCAGCAAGAAATAGACAGGGAGAGAGAACTGGCGCTGACGCGGGAGCCAGAGCCAGAATGGCCTTCGACTGATTGTATCCTCCGGCCTGCCACAGCAGCGCACTTTGACCAGATCGCCGAGATCATCAATCTCGAGAGCCACCAAGATGGTTGCCCGCAAGTTCTGGATTCGAAAAACACCAACGCTCGAGATGTCCGTCACCTATTCGAACATTGCCAGCGCAACCTGCGCCCTTTTATCGTGGCATGCTTGGAGGGGGAAGACCTTCTCGACCGGTCCAAGTGGCCTGGGGTCTCGGAACGAGAGTACCTGGAGTATGTCAGGTTCAAACAGAGCCAGCAGGCAAAGCCGCCGGAGGTGGTCGGGTTTGCGTTTGTTGCAGAACCACGGATCGGCTTCCTCAACCGCCCTTGTCCCGGCTCACGATTCGCGGGCCAGATTCGTCTCACCGTCCATCCGAAGCATCGCCAAAAGGGTTACGGCACAGCACTCCTTGACCGGATCCTGCTGTCAGTGGCACCATACCACCACAGCCTGATCGACTACGAATGGCGGTGCGTCGACCCGTGCATGGTGTACGAGCAGCCGTCAGCTGCTCACAACCGCCGACTGTATTCCAAAGTTCTCGTGGAGGTCTTTTCGCGCAAATCCGCCAAGGTCCCGTGGAAGCAGAAGATGCTTGACAAGTTTTGCTTCAAGCAAGCCGCCTGCCTTGAGGACATGGTCAGGACGGACAGAGGCGACGAGAGCCAGTGGCTAGACCTGGAGCTTTGGCAGCTGCAGACGACCGCCAGGATCATTGATGACGCTCCTGGGGAGTACTTGACGCCATAATATCTGTGTAAGAACAGGCTGATGTGCATATGACGGATGCAGCATTTGGAGGCTGTTGGTTGATGCCGCTCGATGTGTGGAGGGAAGACGAGCTGTCATGTGTTCGGAGATTTTCCCCATGTGGGATTTTGAGATGGGGGTGGAGGCCTGTATTTGTACTGCGCACGTCAATTGCAAGTTGCGTCATTGAATTTGGCAAGGGAGCGGTGAACAGAAAGTGGTCAAGCTTGGCCAAATTGAATGTTTTGAGTTGGAGCAAACCACGATGCTATGGATTTCGAATATGAGATGTCATCACGAAGCAGGCAGGTCACTGGCATCACGTGGTGCTGGTAGCTGTGGTGGTACGAGTAGAACATTTGCATTCGATACTGGTGCTAGTAATATCCGTACTTTGCGCCAGCTCAACTTCTTTCAACCCGAACCAATCTGTCCGTCTACCTAACCCCAATTGCCACTCTCCATTTCTACGTCTTGGGATTTCACTTACAGCCTGACTCGGTCCATTTCTGACCGCGCAAAGATGCTATCTATTCTGAGAAAAGCTCGTCTCAAGGACAAGGAGATGCGCATTCTAATGCTGTAAGCGAAGAGACCCAACTGTGTCCCGGGGCAAGCTAACTTGGTAATTCCCATAGCGGCCTCGATAATGCGGGGAAAACGACAATCGTTAAGAAGATTATGGGCGAGGACGTGAATACCGTCAGTCCGACGCTGGGGTTCATCATCAAGACAATTGACTACGAAGGGTGAGTTTCACACAGCCTGAGCAGGGTGGGTGAACCCCATGCTAATGTTTGAGTGAACCAGGTATAAGCTCAATATCTGTGCGTGAGACTCGCTACCTTAAGTGATACCGTCCTGGTTCACCGGATTTGCTGACCGCCCGCGCAGGGGACGTGGGAGGGCAAAAGACGCTCCGGTCGTACTGGAGGAACTACTTTGAGAAGACGGACGCCCTGATATGGGTCGTGGACGCCACGGACCGGTTGCGAATCGAGGACTGCCGGGACGAGCTGAAGGGACTGCTGCAGGAAGAGGTACGTATGAAATTGGGGCATACTGGTGCGAGGGTATAGGCAGTGGTTGTGCTGACGAGGAGACAGCGCTTGGGGGGTGCCAGCTTGCTGGTGTTTGCGAACAAAACGGATGTGGAGGGCTGCATGGATGAGCAAGAAATTATGTCGGTAGGTTCCCCTGAGGGTGAGATGTGGTCTGGGCGGCTTGATGATGGTGGCTGACAATGATACTACTAGGCACTGGAATTGGAGTCGATACGGACGCATCGGTGGCATGTGTTGCGATGCAGTGCCATGACAGGAAGGAATCTCAAGGAGGGGCTGGCGTGGGTTGTCGAGGACGCGAAGAAGCGCCTGTTTCTCTACTAAGGGAAGATGTCTAGTGGACGGGAATGAGTCGGTAGACCGGGACAGAGCCCTCAGAGGCCCAGCCTAGAGGCTACGTAATACTCGTAGTAGAAGGCGGTGATTCTGTTTTGGTGGAAAACATGCAAGACATCATCGGTCATGGCGTTTTTTTTGGCCAACGCGGGGTCGTCAGCGTCGCGAGCCCAACGCGTGTTTTCATGTAAACAAAGCGATACGCGCGATTGTATGCGCAACATTGGGGGTACCGCAGGCGTACAGGAAGAATTGTTTGATACCTGGTAGGAGCAGTAATGATACACAGCTGTTTTTGAAATACTACTGGCACTCTTTTTTTTAAAGGTTCTAACCAATAATGCCTGTATGGAGCTGCAGGTTGACGTCCGCGGGTGGTTGCAGACTCTCTGACTTGCAGGTTCTGGTGCAGTGGCCCCCAGCGTCTCACCCACCCTGCCCAGTGCCCACCTCGCTGGCCGCCCACTGCCCACTGCCCGCTGCCCGCTGCCCGATTGTCGGTGGACAGACAGGGGGCCAAGACTCCAGGGCTGGCTGCCGGTATCGTTGGTCCAGGGTCTGGGAAAGAGAGACATGACCTAGTATTCTCATCTCTCATCCCACCGCTCGCTGGGACAAGAAAAGAAAACCCAACCTAATCCAACACCACCACTCGTTTCAAGCTCCACGCAGAGGGGCCAAGAGGCGGCATCACTGCACGACCCCGCTACCAAGACGGGCAGCACAGAGCAAGACGCCACGCGTGTCATGTCCAGCGACGATGTCCGACGAAGTCTCCCAGTTCCTCGAATCCGTCGAGCGCCTGCGCGGGCAGCAGATTGAGGAGGATCAAGTCCGCGCCCGCGAGCTCGAGGAGTATCTGGCTGCCAAGCGAGAGAGGCAGGCCAGGAGAGAAGGTGAGTTGCCCTCCCCAGTGCTCTCCCCAGTGCTCTCCCCAGTGTTCTCCCGACAGGCTTCGGCTAGCGGTGGACGTCTGCTGCCATGGCCGCTACACGCTGCCGATTTGCAGCCTCCGTGGACGTCGCCTACCTAGCCGTTGTGCGCTACCCGTCACTGCGAAGTGCCACGCAGCTGCCAGCCAGCTGCCAACCCATCTATATCTATCTCACATCCTCTGAGCTCCGCGTTTTATCTGACCGGCTGCGATTACCAGAACGCGCCAGATCCATCTCTCCACAGAAATCCTCACCCGCCAACACGCCCTCGCCGCGCTCCAGCCGCCAGAGTGTACGCCTCACCGAGGGTCCTAAGCTCGGATCCCCCGCTGCTGTTGTTGCTACTACTTCTGATGCTGCCGTCGACGAGTCCCGTGAACCATCTATCGATCCCGAGTCCGAGTCCAACGCGATGCCCGTCTCCTCATCCCCCACCAAGGAGAACGATTCCCCCGCGGACGATGATGTCGACGCCAAGCGGAGCAGTGTTTCCACGCCGCCTGCCAGGACCTCGACCTTGTCGTGGCAGAGGAGGCCCACCTCCCGCGGTGGCTCCCGGCCCCTGAGCATGGTCGCGGCCCAGAATGCGACCCAGAGGTCGCTAGCCGGGTCGCAGGAGCCGCAGTCGGCCACCGAGACTAGCTTCTCTAGGGACCAGATCGCGCAAAGCTTGGGCTCCAAGGACCCCTCATGGTTCCGCCAGACCCCCGATAGGGGCCAGACCTCCGCAGCCTACCGCCGGAATCAAGTGGAGGACGAGGATCGCTCAGATGTATCCGCTGGGAGAGCTCAGTTGCCAGGAATGTCGGAAACCCCTTCCAGGGACGAATCCCCACCGGCGTCGACCACGCCTACACCTACCCAACGGGGGCTCGCATCGCCTCTTCCATTGAACGCACCTCGCTTTGACGGCCCTGCCGCTGCTGCCGCATCTGCCGCTGCTGAAGATGTCGCCTCTGTCGATCACCCTCCCAAGTCGCCCGGCCGTATATCCCCGACGCGCACTACGTCTCCTACCAAGGGAATGGGTGGGTTTGTCCAGAGCGCCATGATGAAAAGGACAGACAGCGTCAAGCGCTGGAGCGTCCAAAGCCCCCCTGGCTTGACGCGTGCCGACTCTGTCGCATCGACCCGGAGTCCCTATGATCGGAGTCGACCAACAAGCATGGTCCGCGGTGGCTCCAAGACACCTGACTCTAGTCGACCAACATCTCAACAAGGAGAAAAGGAGACTAGCCGAGATACTACTCCTAAGGCCTCCGTAGTCGGAACGCCGCCCGAGTCCAAGCCTGACGAGGACGACGGACAACCGGTGCCCACGAGCCCTTCCAAGACTATGGACCCCAGGCGCTGGAGCCCGACCAAGTCGAGCTGGCTTGACAGCGCCCTGAACAAGCCCGAATCACCAAAGGCGCAGCCCAAGCCATTTGCCTCGTCTCAACCTTCCTGGATGGTCGAGCTCAATAAGACCAAGGCCGAGCGCCATGGCCGGTCCGGTTCCGTGTCGCACAAACACCAGGTCAGCATTGGCGGACTTATGAGGTCGACACCAATGGGTGCTGGGGTCAAGCCCAATGCCACTGATCTAGGCGGCATCTATTCTCCCCCGGCGAGAGGTAATAGGCCCGATTTTGGACATGCCTCGAAACCGAGCTTATCCAAGGTCACAACAGACCCCAGCGCGGCGAGCAGGGACGAAGGGGAATCCGACGAGAAGGACCCCGGAAGCGCCCCCTCCGAAGCCAAGGATGTAGAGGAAACGCCGCAGGAGCTTCCGCGACGTGGCTCCGTGGCTAGCCCGCCTGCGATCAAACCCAAGCCTGAGGCTCCCCCGAAGATAGACTTCCGCTCTAATTTGAAGCAGAGGTCAGCGGATTCTGGGCCGGCGCAAGCTCAAGAGCCCGAATTCAAGAATGCGCTTGGAAACCTCCGTCGCGCAAAGACGCAAAACTACGTTGCCCCTGACGAACTGAAGAATAATATTCTTCGGGGCAAGTCGGCACTCCATGTGACGGGCGGTCCGCAGAAGTCGGAACGTAGAGACGAGTTCAAGGACGCTATTCTGAAGAAAAAGGATGACTTCAAGAAAGCGCAGGCTGAAGGGAAGGGCGTCACAAGGACCCCGGCCGAGAGTACTGATAAGCCACTCCCGGAGGGACTGGCACGCAGGGGAGAGCTCGGAAAGGGAGCGCCTTGGAGAAAGAACTCGGTTTCACAGTCCGCCTCGACTCCACCGCAGCCAGACTCGCCCAAGCCCACGCCGGCCCCTAAGAGGATCTCCAGCCAGTCTAGCTTGTCGTCCCCCAGATCTCCCTCCACCGCCCAAACCGCAGTCAAGAGCCCATCGCCGGTCGAACAACCAAGCCGAATTTCAACGGAACCCAAAGGAACTTCATCTCCTTCCGGCCCACGTGCGCTTCCTGGCCTGCAGAAAGAATCCAGCGTCCCGTCTAGGCTCCAACAAGGGCGCTTGGGTGGCGGTAAACTGGCAGATCGCTTTAATCCTGCTCTGGCAGGTATGCTCGCCAGGGGACCCCCTCCCGTGGGCCCCGATGGCCGCAGGGGGTCGGGACAGTCCAGCTCCGGGGCGGCTCCGAGCGGTGGTGATGCCAGTGAAACACCCACGCCAGGCCCGCAGCTGACACATATGACCAAGGGTCGAGCGCGCGGCCCTAGGAGGAAAGCGCCCACGGCAACTGCAACAGCTCAGGCGTCCACGGCCAAGGAGCAGTCAAGCCCGCAGCCAGAGTTGGTCCAGGCGGTTGTCCAGCCATCTCCAGCTCCTATAGTTGAGAAGAAAGAAGAAGAACTAGAAGCACTGCCCGTCGAGGACAAGAAGGCGGCTGAAATTCCACAGCCAACTGGGGATTCGAATGAGGCTAGCACACCTGCTGCCTTATCTATCCAGCAACAAGTCGCGGCGAAAGCTGCGTTGCGGGGGAGACCTTCACCCATTCAAGTTGGCCGTGGTGAAGCGTCGCCAAAGGACGATCAGGTAGAGCAGACACGCCCTTTGCCTCTAAGGCGGCAACCGACAAGTCCTGGAAAGCCGACTGCGGAACCGCTTTCTCCCATCAGGCCTCACAAGACAGGAGGTGATGTATCCCAGCCGGGGTCGCCGAAGAAGCTCGATGTCAAACGCATGTCGAAGTTCCTGGACGATTCCTCTGTGGGCAGCCCAAAGCCAGAGCCGGCCAGGGAGCCCATTAAAATCTCCCATCAGCGGACTGGGTCCAGGTCACCGGTCAAGACGGGCCGCTTCGAACTCCAGCCGTCCTCCCCGACCAAGGTGGACCGCGAACCAGTTGTATCCGTGAGAGGCGCCGGTTCGATATTTGGTGGTGCAGCTGCGGCGAAGTCTCCTCCACCTGCGCCAAAGCCCTCTTTCGACTCTTTCGAAGGAGCTCCAGGCCCAAGCACACCAGGCTCCCAGACCAAGCCAACTCCTCGGCCGTTGCCAATTGCTCCTGGCGATGCAGCAAAGTCTCCCCCGCCCCTTGAATCACCCATGCGATCACCCACCAAGCAGGCAAGCGAGCTCTCTACGGTTTTGACGGATTTCTTCGGGCCCCAACGCCCGCGGAGGGACTACAAGGTTGACCCAGCGGAGCTCCTGATATCACGACCCGACGAGGGTGGTGCTAAGGTCCAAACCCTACGTTGGCAGATGTCCCAGATCTCTGGCGAAGGGAAGAAGATGCCCGTGCCGGCACATTATCAGCACACGCTGTTTGAGCGTGAGATGTACATTTGCGCTCACGAGTTCCTGAACGGCGCTGGCAAGAAGACCATGCACGTTTTTTTCTGGGTCGGCGACGAGGTCCCCGAGTCGACGGCGAACGATGCGCAGCTCTTTGCGCAGCGTGAGGCCCGATCGCTGGGCGGCAGGCTTTTCAAGCTTCCGCAGGGGAGAGAGACGGCCGAATTCCTGCAGGCATTGGGCGGCATCATCGTTACCAGGAGGGGCTCCAGCAACAAGTACGACTCGCTGGCGCCAAGCATGCTCTGTGGCAGGCGGCACCTTGGTCAGGTCGTCTTCGACGAGGTTGATTTCTCCCCGGCAAGCCTCTGCTCCGGGTTCCCTTACCTCATTGCCGAGTCTGGCAACTGCTTCCTCTGGAAGGGTAAGGGGGCCAACATTGAAGAACTGAGCTGCGCGAAGCTCATTGGTATGGACCAGTCGCTGATGGGCGAGCTGATTGAGTACGAGGAAGGTAGCGAGCCGGATTCGTTCTGGGAGCTTTTCGAATCAGGGAGCAAGCCGCACTCAGCCGACCACTGGAGGTTAAAGCCAAACTATGGGAAGTACGGCAGCAGGCTCTTCTGCTCGGACGCAGACTCCCGGCAACAGGTAAGACGAGTGTTCTATTCGATCCCAGAGAGTGAGGTCAGAAACTAATCTTGATGCCAGATCTTCGAAATCAGCCCGTTCAACCAGGCGGACCTCTCCCCCGCCAGCATATACGTCCTCGACGCCTTCTTCGAGATGTACATTGTCGTCGGCGCCCGTGCCCAGTCCCAGTTTGCCTCCTTCCGCAACGCACTCAACTTTGCCCAGGAGTACGCCATCCTGGCCGCCAGCATGGAGGACCGCCCCTTTGTGCCCATCTCGACGGTCGTGCTCGAGGGCGTCCCGCGCGACCTCAAGCGCGTGTTCCGCAAGTGGTCCGACGACCGCAGCCCGACCGTCACCGTCCCCAAGGAGAAGACCGGACTCCGGAGGGGCCGCAGTCTGAGGGTCGTCCCGCTCACGCAGGCGCTGCAGGCGCTCCGCGAGTGATGGATGTTATGTGCTGCTGTCCCTCCTGCTAACTCTTATCACGATTTTTTTTTGTATTCCAACGATGGTCTCCGTGTATGCATAGATGTCTTTTACTTACAGCATGAAAGGGGGGTGTGGGTGGTGTCTAGTATTGGAGTTTTGTGCATCGCGAGGAGGAAACGCTTGCCAGTACTGAGGAGTACCTACATACTATTAGACATGGGTCGGAAAAAATTAGTGGATTATTCAAGCTTGCAGGCCATGTTACAACTTACAATACATAGGGGATGTTACAATGCATATATATAGATATATTTCTATGTAGTCTTGATGTTGTCTTTTTATGTGCTTCTCTTTGCTTAAATACCCAACTATTCATATGTCGAAAGGTACGTATGAATGTAAGGAGGAGCGCCTCCCATATACACGCCTCCTATCTGTCCTGTCCTGTCTGTCTGTCTATGGGGTATTATAGAATGGCTATGATATTGATCTACCCACCGCCATGTCCCATGAAACTTTATCCTGACAATGCATCTTCCCAATTGTACGGTCATGGAGCGATTTTAAACACCCCCTGTGCCTCACATGGGTTTTTGTCTGCGTCTATACCAGTCCGGCCTTCTTTTTCTTTATTTGGTGTTCAGCCAACGGTGACGTCGACACCCGAGGTAGTGGCCTTGGAGGGTCCGTTGGAATCGGCGGGCATGGCCATTGGCCGACCCTGAGCCTTCTCGGAGAGGGCGACCAGCTCCTTGAGCATCTTGTCCCGAGTAGTGCGGGTGAGCTCGTCGACATCGGCCGCCGTCAGGCCTTCAGTGGGGATAGGCTCGAGCACTAGAGCATTGCCGTCAGTATAGTCCTCACGATTTCTCGAAAAAATACATCAAAAGATATATGAAACCTACCCTTGATGGGAATCTTGCCCGAGTTGAATACGAGGCCCTTGATGTACAGGACGTGGCTGTAGTTGGCCACAACGACGGGCACGATGGGCACACCGGCCTGGACGGCGAGGTGGAAGGCGCCCTTCTTGAAGGGCAGCAGGGTGGGGTCCTTGGTGTAGCTGCGCGTGCCCTCGGGGAACATGTAGACGCTCTGGCGCTTGGCGCAGATCTCGTTGGCGGCGCCCTTCATGGCCTCGCGGGCGTCCTTGGAGTTCTTGCGGTCGATGAAGATGGAGCCGCTCAGGGCCATGAACCAGCCCAGGAAGGGGATCTTCTTGAGGGAGCTCTTGGCGGTGACGCTGCAGTACTTGGGGAACATGGCGCCCAGCATGAGCACGTCGAGCTCGGTCTGGTGGTTGCCGATGAAGACGGCGGGGCGCGTGCGGCCGAGGTAGTTGTTGGGGTCGTCGACCTCGAAGGTGATGCCCGTGGCGAAGCGCATGACGAGGGCGAAGGCGCGGGCGGTGGCCCACTGGGAGATTTGCTGGTAGCCGAGGAGGGTGAGGATGATGGAGGAGATGACGCCAAAGAGGGCGCAGGCGAGGAGACACATGTAGGAAGCGAGGACGCGGGCCACGAAGGCGGCGCGGGGCACGACGAAGGACATGATGTACAGGGCGACCGTGAGGGCGAAGTAGCCTTCAAAGAAGTAGGCGAGGTATCCGGAGAGAGGCATGGTTCGGAGCTGGTCGTCTGTGGCGTCGACAAGCGAGTGGTACGAGTATGATGTTGGTTGAATCTGGTGGGGTGGTGCCGAGGTGAGGTGAGGATCTATACAGAGCGGGTAGAGCTCAGGAAGCCATACTCGAACAAACGACTGGCAGTCTGGCGGGCGAGAGGGAGAGATGGTGAATCGGGGCCCGAGTCGGGTCGGGAGGTGTTATGCCTGGCGACGTCGTTGGTGGGGAGTGGAGGGGAGAAATCATGCCAGAGAGCCGCAGAGGCCATTGGCTATTTACCAGTCTGGAGTAGTGGCTTTTGGGTGGTGGGAATGTGGTGGGAATGTGGGATGGGCGCATTGCTGCCCCAAGGGTCGGGGGGCGGTGAGCGTCATGGGCCAGCCAGTCCTCTGCTGCCCCAGTGCTCCAGTCACTCCAGTCACTCCAGTCACTCCAGTGCTCCAGCAAGTTGCAGGAACCCCGCCAAATGTCCGATGACAACCACCTCATGCACATGACGTCCATGTGCCCAACAAAGACTCCAAGCTACTCTGTTGAGATTGTCATATGCCCCGGCTAGATGCAAAATTGCCGCATCCCTTCACATGCGCGGAGAAACATGGGCATCTGGCAAACCCATTCACAATACCAGGTAATGAAGGATGCACCGAGCATCGTACATGGGGTATAGCGGCGCGGGATTCTAGAAGCCAACTTTAACGTAGAAACGGCAACTGGCCTCGGGTGGCCCCCCGGCCGCGCCTCCCTAGATCCTCCGTGGCACCCCTCGCAACCTCCGCCATCACGTGCAAGGCCTACGACTATTGGGGGCGCCATTACTGGCCTCAACGTCTCAACCCGAGACACCGAACCCAAGCCAGCTCCCAGCCGTTGACACGTATGGTTTCAAGACTGCAAACCGAATCGTTGTGATTTCTCCTAACGGTCGATTCGACCACTCTGTTGCCTCGCCGCCAAACCCATCCGAAGTGTCCCCAATCGCGACCAGCCACCTCTCATCGACGAACCCCACGGGGCCCCCCGACTCCGAGCCCATAGTTTCCCATAAACTTGTCATATTAGCTTCCCATAGCTTTCCTCTCGCTCATATGATGCTCGCCTCTCGCCTATAGCGCGTGACCCCTCTCCACAATGGCCTCCAACAGAAAAGGTCACCACCCCTCCCTCGCCATCCCTCTCTCCGCCAGCGCCAGCACCCTCCCCGAGCTGCCCCCCATCGACGCCCTCTTCCTCATCGACTTCGACGTCAAAAAGGGCTACACCATCGCCTGGAAGCGCACCGCCCCCGGCGTCGATGTCGACGGCCGCGTCGAGTACAAGTCCTTGCCCTCGGGCTTGCACACCGTTTCAGAAGACCTCATCTACTTCGTCCACGATGGCGCCCATGCTGGTCTTAGCGCCTTTGTCAACATGCCTTGCGATGAGGAGGAGGCGAGGAATGCCCGCATGATTGCTGTTGGTGTCTTGGTCCCTCTGAGCTATGGGAGGCTAGGCCGTGCGTGGAGGCATGCCCAGAGCTTGAAGGACCTGGCGGCGTAAGCACCTCCTCAGCAACCACCTGTTTCGTTATCGCATCGAGACTGACCACAGCCTACAGCAAACTCGCCAACGACCGCTCCGACACCGCCCTCTTGAAAACGTATTGGGAGGCGCACCAAGCCACGAAAAGCGACTCTCAGCCGCCGCCGACAGGCGGAGAGACCCCCATCACCACACCCGTCGTCACATTCTCAGAACCACCCGCGCAGCAGCAACATACCCGGATGGGCCACGCTAGGAATCGGTCCGCCTCTGATGGAGCTTCGCTTGCCTCATCCGAGCACAAACTATCTCCTTATCACCCGGCTTGGAGCTTGACCAGCCTTCTAGACAAGTTCGGGCCATTAATATTCCCTATTCATCGAGCAGCCTTATTACGGCAACGCATATTGATATCCTGCCATGCCCCTGTGCATGAGGTCTGCGACTTTGGTAGGTTCCAATGGCCACGCCCCCGTTTGGACGCAGCGCTGACTTTCCTCAGTATACAACCTGTCTATCTTATCAAACATACCCCTATCGGTATCCAATCTTCTCCCAGAGCAATCGCCGACCCAACGTCTGCGCCCCTTATTCAGCATTGGCGTCCATGACGTTCCGTTCCTCACGGAAGACTATGAAGCATCGAAACGTCGAGAGCAGGGTGAGATGCCCATAGATGACGAAGAGGCAGGCACAGGCTGGATCGCTTGCACAACTGACAGCATCCTGGCCATGAAGGACACCCTGTGGGATATGCTCATCACCATGCCCCCTGAACACTCTTCCAACGCCCAGGAGTCCGTGTGGCCCGTAGTCGAGTGCCCCCGCGGGAAGCCCGTCAAGGCTACCCAACGCGATCTGCGGCGCTTCAACACCCTTCGTGCAGGCCTTGCGCGCCTTGCAGCCTCCACATCAGCACCGAGACCCGACTCTCCTCGATCAGATATGGACAGTCGAGCCTCCATTAGTCACTCCATCTCCTCGCCAAGGCAAAGTCCCGATGACTCCTTCGACAAGGTCACCGAACCCCTGAGCTGGGCCGCCCTCGGCTACAACGGCTACATGTGGTGGGCCAGCGCCGGTGAGCAGCTTCGCGCCGAGGAACAAGAAGAATCCTCCCGTGACGCGGCTCTCCTCGCCGACTTGGCCCCTGCGCCCCAGAACCCCATGTCCGTCCCTCCAGCATCCTCCCGTACCGATCTCCTCGCCGACTCCCTCTCCTCCCTGGCCGCCCGCCGTCCCTCCACCGACGACGAAGCCCGCCTTGAACTCGCCATCATCGCCTACTTCCATCGCCTCACCGCCCAGATGCTCACCATTCTCTCCGACATTGTCGACGCCGCCGACGAAGCGTACCCACACACCCCGTACCGGGACGACGAAGGCACCAGCGGCGACGGCGAGAACGACGCCCTGCTCGACGAGGAGGATCCTGCCGCGCAGGCCATCACCATTGACAGCCGCTCCGTCGAGCACATGGGGCTCGACGTGTGGAGCGCCACTGATGCGGCGTTTGTGCAGGAGCTCGTGAGGATCTACTTCCATCGCATGGCGCGAATCGAGGGCAAGGGGGTGGAGGTCTGCGGCGTACGGGTGTGCTGAAGTGGGATGATTTGCTGCGGTTGCTTTGCTGTTAAGAGGAAGACGACGGGTTCCATGCGCCGGTTACGCATACACCACCTTACATACACTACTACTGCAATGATGGGATGACGGTTTGCGAGATGGGGGTTATTATGTGGTAAAGAGGTAAAGAGGAGGGACGCTTCCATTACTTAGGTGGATGTACTACACTCATATAATAGTTTTGGATCAGAAGCCAGACGACCAAAGAAACCCTTGCTGCTGCTGTCCATGCTTTTCACTGCTCAGCATGCCTTCCCGCCTCAAGTCTAACGACATAAATAAATGATATGTGACAGTTCCCTAACAAGTCCACCAAACTCCCTTCTCTCTTCACTCGAGAGCGAAAACACGTGCCCAGCCCTCAACCACGGAGCCAGCCACCACGTTCCCATTTTGTTTATCTGTAAACACATGTGCATGATTCATACCAGCAATTCATCCGCCTGGAAAAACTCGCATCGCGACATGCTAGTTGCGTAACGAAAAATGATACCTACGACTCGTCCTCAGTATCCGTGTTGGTGGCGCTGGTGTCATCCTCCTCCTCCTCAGTCCCGCTCTCCTCGTCCGAGTCCTCATCGTCCGACTTCCAGCGGCGCCTGGGAGGTGGGGCTTGACCTGTCTTAAGAGCCTGCATCTGGCCGGCAATAGAATCTAGTAACATCGGGTTAGATACTGACGTACACACAACAATCCAAGCACAAGACGCGACTTACCCTCTTCTGGTTCGCTGATGTCATCCTCAGCAGTCATATCCGCGGCTTTGCTGGCGTCCTCAACCACTAGTGTCACATCCATACGGGTATCAAAGCCAACATAGGAGTCGCATATCACGTGCAGGACGAAGGTGTAGTGCCCAGCCTGTGGCGGAGCCGCGAACTGTGCCTTCAGTGTTTGCATAGCAAAGGTAGGCTTGCCATGCTCGTCAAAGATGGGCTGGTCAAACTGTCCAAAGGTAAAAGGGGGTACAGCCATCTTTCCCTGCTTGGAGTCGCTGAGGAATGCATGCCACTTCGGGGCCTGTTGGCGAGGGTAGTAGGGCGCAAAGGTTAGCGGTGGCAGGACCTTCTTCTCTTCCACAGACATGGGCTTGCCGTCTGGGCCCTTGACTGTCTTCTTGCGGCCGGTGATGGCTTCAAGATCATCTTCGGCGGGGTCAATATCCTCAAGGTCCAACTCGTTAACGGCAGGAACGTTCTCAGTGCCAGGTGGAATGAAGCGCCCCTTGATGACAAGGCTGACAAGAGAGGACGGGATGATAACACGCTCGCCGGTGACCTTGAAAAAGGCCTTATCCACGCGCAGGTAGGGAATTTGCTTGGCAACACTGACGGCACTCTTGTACTGGTCCTCGGTAAGTAGACCCTTACCGACAACCCGTTCTTTGCGCTGCGAATCCGGCCGATCGAGGAACTGCTGGACTGTAAGGTGCTTCCTGGCATCTCCTTCGGCGGCGGCGACAACCTTGGGCGTGAAATAAGGCAGCTGGAGAAGAGGGGAAGAGTTGGGTGCAATAGCTTGAATAAGGTGCTGGTTTGCTTGGAATGAGGCGAGGATGGGTCGAATGTGGCCAAACGAGAGGGCAATGGCGGCAAAAGACTCCCTCAAAGCACGCGCGATAGGAGCCACCTCAAACTTGGCCTTGGTCAGGGCCTGGTCATCGAGTTCCACACGGCCCAGGTAGGCCCACAGAAGAGCGAGAGCCTTGCGCCGCGAGCCATTGTCCAAGTCCTCAAGCATCTCCTTGTTCTTGTCGGAGAAGCCACAAGCATACTTGGACGACTTGGACACATCGCTCTCAGCCATGATCCGGGACTCGATCTTGGACAGACCCGAGTCGGCCTGGTCACCCTTGAAGAGGTTCTCGTACTCCTTGCCCGTGCTAAGAGCATAGATGATGCCAGACTCATCAATAGAATCGTCGTAGTTTCGGAACAGGTTGTTGGCGCTCTCCATAAGAACACCCTCCTTGGATCTCCTCTTCACACCGTACCACCACGACCCGACCAAATAAGGCAGCAGGACGCCCAGGAGCAGAGTGTACAGCAGGACGACGTACTTGCCATTGCCATCCTCGACAATGAACTTGGGAAGGGCAATACCGATACTAAAGCTCTGCTTCCCGTCCGGGTGGCCGTACTGGATGTAATTGTTGCGCACCTCCTCGTCCGTCAGTGCCTGGTACGCCTTGGTGAGCTCGACGTAGCGGTCGTTGAGCATCTCCAAGGTCTCGTTCTTGGATACGTCAGGCTTGGCTTTATCCGGGTGAAACTTGAGCGACAAGCGCCTATAATGCGATTTTATCTGCTTCTCCGATGCGGACTGGGGGGCGGGAGGTATCGTGTTAGCAACTGCTCTAGGGGTGGAGGGGTTGGGGTTCGGCTAGCTTACGTCTGAGATTCCGAGAATATCATAGGGGTTCCAGATCTTGGGGATTGTCTGCTGCGTCACCATGATCAGATAGACCATACCAGCCATGATGGCCCATCCCAGCACCACGACCACGGCCCGCTTGATCCTCCTCTGCTTCCTCTGATCGGCCGACCGCAAGGCCTCGATCACGTCGGCATGCTGGGGCTTGTAGTCGGACTTGATGCGGGGCGCGTTCTTCTCGTCATCTTTGGACGGGCGCACGAGGGTGTAGGTGAGCGGGAGCGTGACCAGCCCCGTCAGGGTTAGGATGAAGAAGGGGAAGAACTGGCCCTGCGCAGTGTGTCAGTGGCAGCGTGGCGAGACAGGCATGTGGGATTGGGAACACCGACATTCTCGTCGTACGAGTAGTCTGAGCTCATTGTGGCGGTTTGGGGAGCTCAGCCCTGCTCGTCAGGAATCGTAGGCGCAACTGGGAGGGGGAGGGGAATGGCGAACGATGGTGAAGAGGCCAGAATATGGAAGATGCAAGATCGGCGTCGCTGGCTCTCGTCTGGCAGTTGAGGTCGAAGTGGCCCTTGCCAGGTGTTCAAGGTGTCCTGAAAGGCGCCAGTCAAGCCCTGTGATTGGTCCGTTGTGGCACTTTCTGTCCTCCCCCAATCGACGTCAGGGCGGTATTTGCGCCACGGTGTCAGCTTGGTACGTACCTCCTCCCATACAAGTCTGCCTCGCACCTTCCCTCACATGCGACCGAGTACCATACGAAAATCCTCAGGAGCACAGTACTATTAGGAGGTAGTAGGCAAGCAATGCAATCTACTACCTAGTATTATTATTATTCTCATCTTAATATTCGTCCATATATCGCTTGTATACACATGTCTGATACCGTACAAACTCCAGCACAAACCCCGCCTCTAGATCTTGTTCCACGGCACCTCGTCGCTTTCATCCTCCACCAGCGCCGTCATACCCAGAGGATTCGCCTCCTCTCCCGTCCGCATCATGTCCTCGCCATCCGTATCCTCCTCCGTCGTCACTCCTGTCTCTACCCCATCCACCATGAGGCTCCTGAGGTCCTCCTCGCTCATGATGTGATGCAGCGTCCTGTCCCCGACCCAGGGTCTAGTCTCCCGCCGCCCTTGCTCCACCAGCCTTTCCTGCTTAAGCCTGTTGGCAATAAACTTGAGCTTCGGGAACGTGCTCTGCTTCCCCTCGTGTATCATCCGCGCCAGTCTGTGCGGGTCCGGGTCCGACAGGATGTGAAGAAAGTCGGACGGGATGGACTTGGGCCAGATGGTGACGGTGCCGCTGAACTGCTGCAGCCACAGCTGGCTCCAGTCCTGGCCGAGGGGCCGTGGGAGGAGCTCTGCATGCCGGATAAACCTGAGCCACTTGTTCATGTCAAGCTTGAGGTAGTGCTCCATTGCGGACATGAGGTACCCTCCTCGCCACCCTCGCCCCTTGCGATGCGTGACGGGATGCCCCACGGAGCCCCTCGACGAGAAGAAGAACAGGTTGATATGAGGATTAACCTGGCTGACAATGGTAAAGTTGACATTGAAGTGCGTGTTGAGGACCTTAATGGGGATGTCTGTCCGCAGACTCCCATCCTTCCACTTGTGCCCAAATGAGTATGGGAGAAGCGTCCCGTCTCGCATCTTCATCATGAGCACCACGGGGTTCAGGATGCCCGGGACCGCAGCCGAGGCCAGCACGGCTGACCAGATGACACAGTCGGGGCTCGTGAGATAGTTGCACAGGATCGTCGGCGAGTGAGGGTCGGCAGGGACGCAGCTGACGTTCAGGATCCGCCCTGTTCTCTCGTATGCCTCTCGAAAAGTCATAGATCCTCGCGTCCACCAGCTGCACCGATCAGCCCAGTCGGCAGAGTCAAACCGCGCTCCCGTCTTCCACCATCTAGGAAACCACGTAGTCATTGGCTCGCTGCAGGCGTTGATCTTGACCGCCAGGGCCGGCACTAGCAGCTGGTCCAACTCCTCATTCGTCCTCGTGGCAACAAGGGCCGCGATGAGAGCTCCGCCGCTCGTGCCTGTGATGACATCTGGTAGAAGGTCGGCGTCGAGAAGCGCTCGCAAAACGCCGATGTGGTAGTACGCAAACGCCGCGCCCCCAGACAGACATAGCGCCGTGCGCCCAAAGTTGGCGTTGACATGCTTGAAGAGAACCCGCTTCTGCTCAAGCTCTAGTTGTTTAGTCTTGAGTATAAACTTTAAACTCTTCTCGACTGCTCCGATTGTCAGCGTTTGTACGGGCCTTCTCCCCATCCACCCCATGATCTCAGGGGCATGGTCCTTTCCCACTCACCTTCATCGATAAAGTTCTGCACCAGGTTCTTCGTCCCATAGTACGTCTGGCTGTATAATCTGGCATTCTCCACGCCAACAAAATTATTCTTGACACAGGTCTCGATCAGCGCCCTCAGCTCATCCACCGTCTTGCCGCCGTCGCCATTCTTCCCCTCGAGCGCCTCGGCCCGCAGCCTCGTCTTGCGTATCTGGTCCCACGCCCGCTTCACCGTCCGCGAGTCGTAGTACGCAAAGTCGTTCTCCTCTTTCCACGCCTGCCGCCCCAGGTACCCGTCCAGCTCCCGGGCGGCAGCGACCCAGTCCTTGTAGTTGGACGTCTGGCGCATGTTGCGGCGGAGCTGCTCCCGTCTTCCGCGCCACGTGAAGAAGTGTTCGTAGACCCAGATGTACCATCTCGTTGACAGATAGGCCACGCCCAGCCCAATCAGCCACATGAACACGAAGAAGAGCAACGGCCACTTAGACACCTGGTAAAAGTAGCCCTCTCTTGTCTCATCTTTTGTCCGTGTCCCCAGAAGGCCCTCGACGGCACCCTTGGCGCCCTTGCGCCTCTTCTTCGACCCTTTCTTCTTGCGATAGTACGACGGGTTGACAGGTGCCCAGTCGTTCTGCGCCGTGATAAACGTGGGCGCCTCCGTCATCTGCGCCTTGGCACCGTCCATATCAGACACGCCCGAGGCGACTGCCGCTGACGCCGCCGAGACATCGTCCGCCAGGCCACCCTCCACTTGCGAGTTTCGCTTCGTCAGCCAGGGCGAGCTACCCCATGCCGGGGACTTGAGGCTCGATGTCTCATCAGCTGGGCTATGCAGCTGGTCGGGGGCTTGTAGGGCGCGCTCAAAGGAATTGAGGTCTTCTCGGTCGAGGAATTCGACATCGATATCAGGGAGGAGGGAGGGATCGAAAGCTTCTTTTGGGAAGCCATACGTCGCGGTGTCGAGGCGTCGGTGAGCCTGCTCAGGCATGGTGGCAGTTGTGGATGCCTTGTCGGTCATCTCGGCTCATTGCCGTGTAAAATCTTATGGCAGCTTCGCGATGAAGCTCTTGTATGGGGAGGAAGCGTGTGGAAAGGGACAGAGTTTGGTGTGGCAGCAGTCTTCGACGCCACCATGAACGGTTGCGGTTCATGTGCATGACGTACGATGGGTACGTACCTGGAGTGTTTGGTTGGGGTTGTCGGGGACGGGACGAGGCCCACCGCCCCAATCGTGGGACATCTCTACAGTCAGCTTGCAATGATGACTTCACCCATACCTTTCGACAGTTTCTAGTAGTAGCAGAGAACCTACAAGTCAAAGGTATCGCTTGTTCAATTTATTAAAAGACTGTCGAGGTGACTGGAGGAGGCCTGAGGCCGCTCTAAGATCTTGTCCATAGTCCATATCCATGCGCTCAGTAAGCTCGTTATCATTGTATCCCGACCAACCACGCCCCCGTTGGGGATGTCAAAAGAGCCCAACCAAAGCGCGAAAATGCACCCAGTGTTCATCGAAGAAGGATGCCGATTCGCTCATAAACAGCTCCCTGCGTAGCCACTGTATTCTCTTGCTGCCATCCTGGCACGCACCAAGTGCTCCGCCTGGCTGGCACGTATCCGTGTATTCTCGCAGTCTTTAGACGTACTGCGACAGCCACCTTATGCCCTCACCGTAGCCCTGGCGCATGACAACAGAGCACATGAAGACCTCGAGCGGGCGGATGCCCTCGAGCTGGACCTTGCCCTTGCCAGTCGTCTGGTACAGGCCCAGCTGGTGGCGCAGCTCGTCCTCGGACACGGCGTCCGGGTGGTCGATCTTATTGCCCAGAATTACAAAGGGGACCTTAGCCAGCTCCTCCATCGACAGGAGAGCGTCGAGTTCGGCCTTAGCCTCGGCGAAGCGCTCGTGGTCTTTGGCGTCGACAAGGAAGACGACACCATTCACCTCGGGGAAGTAGTCCCTCCAGATACGGCGGGCTATGGCGCACGGTCAGTCCAAATTCAAAAGCAGCGCAATCACTGTCGTTTGTCTAGAGGCGTACCCTGCTGATGGCCACCGAGATCGAAGGTGGTGAATCGCACATTGCCGATAGCGAGCTCCTCGGAAGCTAGCAGCACGTTAGCACGTCTAGATACCCACGAGACACAGCCCTTTCCGCCAGGAAAAAAGAGACTCACTAGGGTGAAGAGTAGGTTGAAGGATAGCCACACGGTCGTTCTACATATTCCCTGATCAGCATCATGCCCACTACTTACGGAACCCCACGAGCTCTAGCTGGGGTCAATCGGGCAACCCCAATGCCACCCAGAATTTCCAACGACATACCTTCAACATGTGCAGCAGGGTCGTCTTGCCGGCATTGTCAAGGCCGAGGAAAAGCAGCTTGGCGTGCTTGTTGAGCAGGCCAAGCGAGGACAGCACGTCGTAGACTGTCCACCAGCATGTCAGCCTGGGCGCGATTCCGCCAACCGTGAGAACGTACACCAGTTGATGATCCACATATTGGGCTATTGTGGAAGGTCGTTTCGGTAACTATATGAGGTCGTGGAGTCGTAGTTACTGTCGTGCGTGGGTTAATCTTGATGTGGGATGAGGACACTAAATACTGGGCCCAAGTCGTGCCTCGGTGGCTCGTTGGGGCCTTAGTATTGAGGCATAAATGTACTCTGGGTACCTAGGTAGGTGCGACTGTGCAAGCTGGCAACAACAGCAAGCAAAGCCCAAGCTACAGAATTAAATACCCTACTCTCACTCTACGCAAGCGGTCCCATTTCTAAAGTAAAGACAATAAAAGATGCTAGGCGGGCTCTGAGAGGGCCATAGGTATGCCCTCCTAGCTCGCCAATCCCTTCCAAGAGATTAAATCTTGTGTCTTTTCGAGAGGCTATCTATTCGCAGCACCTCCCCACGTCTCTAAAAATGTGTGGGTCGCCCGCATTTAGTACGAGCTTACCTACTCATACTTGATGCTGGGTTGCCCAATACTCGACCTGATGCGAAGTAGTACAACATGGTGCATTTGTGTACATATCCTATTACTTACTAGCAATATCCTCAATCTTGTCTTTCTTGTGAAGACCGACTACCTAGTGGGGTACAATCATGTTTACACTGTGGTCGGCCATCTCTTCAACATCCTCGGATATGCTTCGTCCCCACCCAGCCAACCGTTGCACTCACTTACACCTACCTCCCTCCTTCAATTTCCCCAACTAATTGTCCAAGATAAAATAGCTCTTGTGCGTAGTCATCGATATGGACGATTACTACTGCCTCTATTCTAGGCAATTGACCATTTTCGTACGATACTGGACACTGGAGATAGAGAACGTGATATGATAATAATGCAGGAGTCATCAGGTTTTCATTCATGCCCAACTCCGCCTATGAGTCTCATGATGCATCCAGCCAACGCCCGTCAGGAGCCCCATCCATCCCAATGCCCTTGGGAGATGCGCCCCTATGTAGAAAGAGTAGTTCTGTCTGTCCAACTCCGCATTTGCAAGGCACAATAAGCTGTGGCCGGCGGTAGTATATACAACGCGCTATTCCGCCCAAAAAATGTACAGCGTGGAGAGAACTCGCCCCAGGGAAGAAATAAGAAAGAATCGAGTGTGCTGGTCCGAAACAATATGCCACTCACGGCCATGTACCAAAAACCATATGCCAAATAATGCTTTGCGCCATACCATGCAGTATATCCCAGCTCCGTCACCGCGGAAGCTTGAAGAGTGATAGGAAAAAATGGAAAAATTAAATAGAGATAACGTAGTTCCCCTGGTCCTTCTTGCCAGCCATGAGCAGGCCAAGCTCTTTCATTCGCTCGGCGCCACGGCCGGGTTGCGGTTTGCGCTCGGGGATCTGCCCGCGACGCGCACGGTCACAGTACTTTTGGTAGAACTTTTCCTTGCGTCGTTGACGCTTTTTCTCAAGGCCCTTGACAATGTCGATAGCACCACGGAGATGCACGTCGTCGGTGTAGCCATGCTTCACGTAGCGGTATTGCTTGGCTTGTCTAAACATGGCACCAGGCCTGGGGAGTGATTTGGTTGTCGTAAGGGCGGGAGGGGCAGCAAGGTTGAACTTGACTTGGTTGCCTGGGCGAGGTGATCCCTGTGGGATTGTCCGGCCATTCGGCGCCGGGGATTTCGTCTTTCTGGGCGAGTGTCGGTGAAGTAAAGCCTTCGGCGACCGCCCACGACCCTTGTGGGGAGGAGACACGTGCCGTTTCGGGGGCGGAGAGTGGTACCTCCTGGGCGAGGCTTGTATATTTTTGCGTCTTCTCCTGGCACGGTCCGTTTCGTGATGTAGATCCTCCATCCTGCCATGAAGGAAGTCGTCGTCGTCGCTATCATGATGAACAGGGTTGTAGATGTCTTCGTCGTCCTCATCCTCGGGCTCTGAAGCTGGGAAGCTAGGGTCTATATCCTGGGGAATAACCCTGAGCTTCTCGTTTCGGCGAGCTGCCAAGCACGAGAGATATGCCTCCTCAAGAGGCCTGTCTTCATCAAGAGTGCCACAGACGAAGTCGGTGCTGTCCGGGAGGTCAGGGGCCTCCTGTTGGGGCTTGATTCGTTTCATTTTCGAGCGTCGCCGGTTACCGGTGCTAGTGGTTGAGGAGTCGGAATGGTGGCCGTTGAGAGATTGCCGCCTGACAATGGGAACATGAAGGTTAGGTCGCACAGCTGGACTCTTGCTCAGGGTCCAAAGGACCATGTTGGTGTTCTCTTCCTCTTCAGACTCGTCTGAGGAGGCGAACCCAGTCTCTTCATCAGTCCGGTATCCCTCCGAAAGAGAATAGTCGTCCTCATCGTCGTCCCCATCCTCGTCGTCATCTTCATCGTCATCGTAATCGTCATCGTGGTCATCGGCATCCTCATCTTCAGCGTCTTCATCCTCTTCATCCTCATCGATGACAGCCTCATCCTCATCTTCCTCCAGTTCAGCCTCTTCTTCGGCTTCCCTCCCCAGGCGACGAATGCGATTTTCTTTGGTGAGGGTGTCATTGATGGTGAGCTTGCCCTTGGTAGCAGTAGTGTCGTGGCGGATCCAGTCATCCTCTCGGGACATGTCGGACGCAAACTCGTGGAAATGTGAGCCCTCATTAACCGAATCATTCGAGTTGGCCCGCAGAAACTTGGGTCGAGCACCAGCAGACTTATTGGACAGCTTTCTGGCGCTCCCTGCCGGGCGTGGCGTTGCGGAGCCTGGGGCGAGAGAGATGCTCCTCTTAGGAGTCGAGGGTGATTCAGGTTTGCTTGCATTGGGCGAGAGCTGAGGGCCGGAAGTCTGGCGAGGAGGGGTGTTATGAGTGGAAGCAGGCTGACAAGCGAACTTGATACAGGGGCGCCGAGGAGGCTCCTGTGTCGAAGTCGTCTTGACCGGCGCTGGGCGAGTTGCGCCTTGTTCTGTAAGAGGCTTGGCATTGCAAGCAAACTGAATGGACCGCTTGCGAGGAGTGTCCCGGGGTACCAGTTGAAGTTCTCCATTAACCTGGGTATCAGATCCCTGGCCAATGAGAGATCCAGCCTTGGACTGAGGCAGAATGGCATGAAGATGTGACACCATGGCCTTCGGAATAGGCGGGCTCGGTGTGTTGGTTCGCGCCGGGCTGGTCAGACCGGTGTCACTAGTGAGATCGGCAGTCGAAGCGAGGCTGACATTGCTAGCCATTGATCGGCGGCGGCCAAAGTGGATCGTTGGACGATGCTCATCGCGGCTGTCATTATCGGGAGACCCCATGATGGCCTTGGTCAAGAGAGAAGTCTGTTCACTGGGTTGCCGGACCAAGGTTCTGCGAAACTGCTGCTGCGGGCTTGCCTTCTGGCAGCTGAGGTCTGGGGGCTCGTCGACGTCCTCGGTGTCGTCCAGATTCGAGGTGGCCCACTCGGGCACCCGCCAAGCGATGGAAGCGTTTCCAACCATTATTGCTATAGGAGCATATGGCATGCGGGGGTTGCGAATGCGGATCCGGTTCTCCTGTCAGTGGCGACAGTTGAGCTAGAGCGATATGATCCCTCTTATCGGGGATGGTGATGCAGTAGAGGCTGGTTTTGGGTTGCGAAGATGCGCCTGCCAAGGCTGGCGAATCGTCGTCGAAAGAAGCGGCGGATGCCTTTTGTGTTATGCAATAGGGTTGTGTAATGGCTCTCAAAGCCGGTGCGACAATGGTGTCGCTGTCGTTGTCCCAGAAGGACAGTGGTGCTATAAGACCGGAGTCGACATTGTGTCGCTATCGTGGTAGCTGTGGCAATACTGGGTTCGGGTCTGTTGGGGTTGTGAGGGCTGATAAGTGCCTGAGCAAGAGCGACCTAAGAGCGGCAAAAACAGAGATCCTTATTATTGAAAGAGATGATGCGAGTTGAGGTGAGGTGCCGTGAATTCAAGGGTCGTAGGATTAGTTCGCCCCAGGGGCATAGGAAGAGATGCGCGGGTACCGTGACTGGCGTCAGATTCGTAATAAGGCAGGGTTGCTGTTGGATGGGGCGGTCCAAGCCTAGAGTGTGGCAGCGCCGCCTTGGCGTGGGTTGAATGACGTGCCGCTGAGATTGAGAGCCAAAATCCAAAAGCGGTGGTGGCGAGTCGAGAACAAGGACAATTTTTTGGCCTTGTCCCGACGACTGCCGAGGGGTGAAATGACTGGGACACACAAAAAAAAAAGTCCTGGTCCTGGTCCTGGCTGGCCCTTTGGGTAACAAAAGAGATCGGGTCCGTTGTGTTGCCCGTGATGCAGTGCAGCTGCAGTCGCAGTGGTCCAAGACAACGAAATGGAGGGTCTTATTAAAGCGTGGAAAGAGTAAAGTCAGTGGGCTCGAGAACCCAGACGAGGAAAGCTCCCTCGCCTTGCCTTTCAGCACCTGACACAGAAAAGTGCAACTTTTGCGGATAGCAACGTCGGACACAATGACTGAGTGGGAATAGAACGCGCACAGGAGAGGAGACGAGCACGGCGATATTATACGAGTGCCGACCCAGGGCTCGTCGGGGTGGGCAAGGAGCGCCTGGTGGTGCTGGCGGAGAGCCCTTGGTGCCGCCGCGAAAGCGCATGTACCTCTGTACTCCGTACGCAAGCCTCGTCAAACGGTGAGGAATGGGCGTGACAGGCACAGGCCGCGCAGGAGCCAACGTGCCACCACGAGGGAAAAAATCCCTGAAAACGACGGCTCGGCGACTCAGGGCTCACTGCGTAGGCAGATGGGTCTAGCCCCGACTTGGCGCTGCAACGCACCTGGCGCACCTCGCTGAGTTGCTTGCCTTTGAAACGAGGCACCCCGATCGCCATCGCCGCTTCTGGGGTGGGGCTGGTGCTCTTTGCGGGCATGCCCATTGGCCATCATAAGTATAATTTTCCCCCTCGCGCAGAGAGGAAAGTGAGAAGACGCTACTGAGGCTCCACCACACGGTGCGCATATCGCTTCTGGCGCTTGGGGGCACCACCTACTGGCCTGGAAATTTCCATTAAATAGCAGGCCCCATAGCGGCGGCCTCCCATCTCTACAGGGTAAAAAGCCATGTTGGGAGGGAGCCACAGCGTGGAGGTCCTCTCCACTCCTAGCGGCCGATGTTCTCCGACACTGTGCATCGATGCTGTAAGACCCTCGGTCGCGCTCTTGGTGTCGCGAATGGGGACTGCCGCTCCTTCGTGCAGCTGCAGCCTTTATGGGTGCTGGAAGGCGCATCCTCGATACCGATTGACCGACATACCTGTGGCCGTGCTCAGCCTCCAGCTGTTCTCCTAATCCCCATCCAGGGGCCTAATCGTCTTTTTAGACATCAAGATCGCCATTCCGTGCACGACCAATGGGCAAGCACTGGTTGATTGGCAGCAGCCGGCCCGTCCGCAACACTGGCTCCAATTCCGTGAGCGCCCGAGAAGTCGCGTCGCAGTTGGACGCCGCCGATTCACCATCCTCCACAGGGGGCCTCTGTTCTGTTGGATGATGGCTCAGAAGCTTACCGACGAACAGGTGCGGGCACAGAGGACCCCCACATGAGCTCCTGCGCATCGAATCACTGCGGCACCTGCATGACACCAGCGACCCTGACTTGTCGCCAATTTGTGGCTTCTCCCATGAACAAACCCCTCATATTAGCTGAGGAATCCGACAGATCAGCGAAGTGAGTCCCATGGAAGCCATCGTCAACATTGGACCAACCTTGGGCCGTAGCCTTCTCCGCAATCTAGACCCAGTTGGATTCGCAACTACCACAAAGTACTGAATTTCCGGCCAAACACGTCATTTTCTATTACCTACTCACGACTATGCAGTCGGCATGATGCCTCTGTCCCCCACCAACAATACACATACATATACGTATGCACCGAATTAGATGCAAGCTGGCACACAAATAGATGGGTTCTAACGAACGACCTTCTAGTTGCGACTCATACGGACTTCGTAGTACGGGCACCATGAGCCAACCATAGACACATTCCGTCATTCTCCCGCTCGCTCCCCAGATTGCTGGGTAAGATGTAACCACACTCACATGGAGATGGTGTGCCGAATCCCCCTTTCGTCTTGAGCGACAAGTTGTTTTGTTGTCTCTGAACGAGCTCGAGATAACTTTTTTGACCAACACTTCTAGAAGGTTAGGATACGGATGGTAGCGAGTTCGAACTTTCAAGTTGGAACCTTTGTACATGGTAATATGTCCGCCGATACTCAACCCTGTGACAAACCCAGTTCCGATTCCAACGAGAGACTGCTCGCTGTTCGACACAACTCTCACATCTTCCTTCTCTGACTACCTACATATTCTTGCCTATTTTGCTATCTTGCCCCCCGTCGTCTCTGGCGGCGCATGAATGATCATCCCGGCCAACATCGCCTCAGGAGCTGATGATGTCGGCATGCGTACCATGACGACAAAGGTCGGAAGCAATTCTAGTGCCCAGCTCCCGGCCGAGGATCAGTTTCACCATCTCATGATACCTCGTGGTTGAGCGACGCGTTACGATATGACGGCACATCAACCCCCCTCAACACGCCATAGTACATGCGTAGCCCAACCCAGGAGGCGCCCAGGAGCGGCCGGATTCAAATGCCGTCGAACACCGCATCGTCATAAGATCACGCGGTTACGGGCGCCCTCTTACCATTTTCCGGGGAATCTCGTCTGACAATACACAGCGCCGGGCACCCCTCCATAAAGGCCAGCCAACCAGCCAATGCACGCGCTTATACGCAGCCTGACGTCGACAGGGTTGTTGGTACTAATACTAGTAGTAGTAATGATACTAGTTGGCCTGTCCGAGACTCCCAGCCAAAGACCCTGATCATAAGACCCCACGTTGTTTGCCTCGTCGATTGCCCGACCCCGCATTCTTTGCAGGCGCGGCTTCAGCGCGAAAGCTGGGAAAATCCCCCTGTTGGGATATACGAGCGTTGGGAGTCGGGACGATCCATGTATCAGCGGGCGTGTTTCGCCCATCTCCTTTGAAACGTGCCGTTCCATCCTACCCTCCTCGTAGAGGCAGAATCGGGGTGAGTGTGTGCGACTGTGCGTGGGTTATGATGTGATTATGCTTTGGGGGGCGGCTTCTGGGTGCCATGCGTGCCATGCTCTCCCAAAGGGTTGCCCGCGTGAGTGTGTCACCTGCAATGCTGATCTTAGCCAAGGACAGACATCTAGAGGCCTGTCTAGAACTTAAAGGCTATCACAAAAGTCGGGCATGAGTGAGACGTCACATGCCACGAGAATCCGAGCACACCCAATTCAACAGGAATAGTAGTGCTAGTAACACTAGCAATCCGGATAGTATTAGTACTATCAACAAACGCTGACCAACGTTCATCGGGACATTGCAGCCTGCAAGCTTTGTGTCTTACTGTAGACCACAATGCTGTACGAGTACGGATACTCGTACAACCCAGGAGTCGATCACCTAGGTAGCCAAGAGCTGCCGTCCGCTCACCCAATGTACTCGTAGGCGTCTAAGTCAGGAACTGGGATATTATTTGTTGTCGCACGGCCGGGACACAGACTCTTCTGATCGATGCAAATTGAGCCGCCGCTGCAAACCGACGCGAGCGAATCTACGGAGCACGATGGGCCTTTTTGGCCCCAACAACATGCCGGTCTTACCGTTCAAGACAACCTGGAACCGGGAACTGGAACCAACGGGTCGGCAAGGCCCCGTTCCCAAGGGCCAAGGCCTCGCCGGGACGGGCGAGAGCCGGAGAGACATTTTTTTTTTAACCTTTTGCTGCCGCTCAAGGGTCCGACAAATAGACTTCCGCCTAGTTGAAAATTTCCTGGCTAAAAAAATTGTCCAAAGTCATTTCGGTGAGACAAACCTGTTTGCACGAGAGCAGCAATCATTGGTAAGGTACGGACAGTGTGCTAGCCACAGTGCTCGGTGCTGCAGCGGCACCTGAAAATGGGCTCCCGTCCCAACTCTCGACTGGACGCGCTGCCAGACCGATCTTCAATTCCCCATCCCTATGCCAACTCACTCACCTTGCTCCAGTCATTCGTAGGCCACCAAGACGCCAGATAACCGGAGTGCAACAAATGCTTGGACCTCTCGGTGGACTCGTCATGTAAGACGACCGCCAAGTAATTGCAACGTAAGCCTTCCGAGACCATAGTGCCCACAGCAACCCGCTTGCCATGTCGCCGACAGTGGTTTATGCGCCTGCGATGGAGACGATGTCGTGGCATTGCGGCATTGCCCCTGGATGACCGCGTCAACGAGTACGTACGCCATGGCACTCGCCCGCCGTCCGTTGATGCCCGTACTTCTCTTTGCTTTCGGGTTGAATCCTATGATTTCAACTCCACTGTTATAGTCAAACCGTCGACCCGTTGCGCAACTGCAGCTTTGGTGGATCCCGACGCAGCTTGCATCGGTCAAGTTGGGCCTCCGGCAATTAACACATACGTGCGTGGCAAGAACCAGATGATCTTGTCCTGATCTTTTCCACACATGATAGCTTTTATGCCGCCTGAGGTCTAAGGACCCTTCGTGCACTGCCGAGATCGTCAAATCGGGGCAATGCCTGACGTAACAGTAGAGCATGTTGGTCGCAAATGCCGAGGGTCTTATTCACCATGTCACTTGAGCAGCCCATAAGGTGCAACGGCACCTTCTCTAGCTCAACAGAATCGATTGACTGGGAGCCAAGGCTGATCATCAGCCTTGAAACCTTCTCGGCATCCGAGCTAACATATCCACTCCCAGCGACGTTCATACCGCAGGGTGAGCGTCCGAGGAAAGGGGCCGGCTGTGAACGTATCGCTGCCCAGCTGCCAACGCATTGAGGGCCCTTCAAACCCCGTTGATATATCCACACCTTGAATAAGACACCAGCAGATACTTGCAGGTGCAAAACCAGACAAGAGTCGTCACGCGTGTGGTAATCGCGCCAAATATGCGGAGTACAAGGGTCGAAAACTTGGCTTTCAAGGCACTCGTCAACCAAAGTCCAAATCTGAGGACGGCAAACGGTGAAAATCTCAGTAGTTCAAGGAGGCTTCTGATATTTCTGAATTTGGAGGCCCGACTTTGGCGCAACGACGGCGGAAATCTGAACTGGCGAGACACTCGTAGAGTTAATGTGAGGTCGTTGGCGGTGCTCCCTGAATAAGAGATGATGATGGTAGAGTCATGTGACTTTCCACGTGATATAACCGGATTTTCCCGCTAGCCGAACGGCGGTTTGCTGGTCGGCAAAGAATCGTGCCAACGACCTCATTTCGAGCTTCACCCTCAGCAATAACCCCCAATCGGTCTCACATCCATCATGAACTCGTTCCGCTTCGCCCGTGCGGCTCTCCGAGCTCGCCCCGCAGCCATGCGAGTTCCTGCCCTGCGGAGGACCTACGCTGAGGCCGTCCCTGACAAGGCAAGCTGCCTGGATCCGTCTCCCGCGACCGACCGCTAACCTTTTTCTTCCCACAGATCAAGCTCAGCCTGTCTCTCCCTCACCAGGTACGCAATTGACGCGAATCATACCGATCCCTCGAACGGCGCGACACAATTGATCCCCGAACCGCCCACCGCGCGACAATGGAATCGACGAGAGCTAATTGCCGCAATACAGTCCATCTACCGGTCCCAGGACGTCGTCCAGGTCAACATCCCCGCTGAGAGCGGTGAGATGGGTGTCCTCGCCAACCACGTCCCCTCGATTGAGCAGCTGAAGCCCGGCCTGGTCGAGGTCGTTGAGGAGAGCGGTGGTGCCAAGCAGTTCTTCCGTATGTCCGCCCGGGATATCTAAGCGACAAAGACAACGACAACAACAGCTGGGGCACCGTGCTAACCGGGATGCAGTTTCTGGTGGATTCGCCACCGTCCAGCCCGACTCCTCCATGAGCATCAACGCCCCCGAGGCCTACCCCCTTGAGGATTTCAGCGCCGATGCCATCAAGGCCCAGATCGCCGAGGCCCAGAAGGTCGCCAACGGCAGCGGAAGCGAGCAGGACATTGCTGAGGCGAAGATTGAGCTGGAGGTGAGTTTGTGGGAGCCTGCTCCACTTCGGGATGACAATGTCGCTGACCCATATGTCCAGGTTCTCGAGACCCTTGCTGCTCATGTGAAATAAGCATGGTGATTGAAGCGATGCGCTCCTTTGTACATCTACTTTCCTATCCATTCTTAGTACTCCGCCGGGACAATTTAATAGATGCCTTGGCAACCTAACATCTTGTTCTGTCATTTTCGCGTGCATTTTGAGCAAACTTCTCTCCATCTTTGATTTGAACTTGGCGGCCAGCACTACCATAGGAAAGGTAGGGACACAACCGAGTATCACAACTAACTTGGCATGGGCCTTCGTCTCAGCCTTCATGACTTTTCCATCGCTACTGTTCAGATCAGCTCTCCCCCACGTTCTTTCAGTCATAGGTATCTACGGTCGTTTCCTATGACTTGAACAGGACAGATCATCGATAGCTGTGCTATATAGGGCAATTCAGCCCATACCACGGCATTGTCGAGTGCTAGTACTGTCCATACGCCAAGAACGATTGCGTTGCTTATATTAGCATGCCGCTAGGGCCGCGGATCCCCAGTGGCTAGTTCTCAGGGAGCATACCGACTCGCTAACTAAGCACCAACGCGCCAACTGAGAATCTTGTCTAGATGACTAGACCAGGATATCACGGATCACCCATCCCGATTTCCATCGGGTGTACTCCGCCATGCGCACATCATCCCATGTCTCGCAAGCTGCGCCAAGCCTCGACCAACTCAAGCGCACAACGCAGCGACATGCCCGAGATATTTGATCAGCGCCGCATGCCGGATTCGAAGGCCAGCTTCCCAGAGACGCCTTGAGGTGATTGCACGCCTGATGTGGGACATCATCATTCGTCGTGTCTGTCCGTGGCAGTAGCTCAATGCCCAGTTTTCATAGCCCTACATGACGAAGGTCAGAGCCCATCCGGCCCAGCCCGAGCGCGCGCCGCTAGGGGAATAGAAAGGGGATTCTGGGGGGGTTGAAAGACACCTGTGGGCGACACAGTGTCAACGAATCCATCGAAACCGCCATTTTGTCTCGGTAGATGTCGACGCAACATCCATGCCGATCACTCAGGCGCGCCCAAAAGTTGGAAGGTCACCAAGTTTGGCAGGCTTCGTATTACGGAGTACCGCCCGGAGGGACGGCATATGATGAGCACATCGACTGACTGCCAAGTCAGGATCATGGGTCCGTCCTTCAACATGAGGGCCACCGGGACCGGAGGGCTCGCTCCCCGACACGACAATGAAACGAGGAGTTACCGGAGCGCTGCTCAGCAGCTCTCAGGGAGATATACTGGGAAATAGCGGATATGCTTCGAAAGGGTCTCTAGGTCATTTGTTATCCGCCTCTGGACGAAACCATGCGAGGGAATGTCGAGCGCATATTTGATGCCCGAGTTAAGACGCCCTGAGCAGGGATTTATGAACCTACAGACGGTCCAGTTCGGTTTCAAAGATTGGGGTCCAAGCCCCGAGGACCTTTCGAATCTAGCTCCGTCCCATTGAGGTCGGTGCGATGGCGAAACACGATCTCTACGTGGTCTATCCCACTGGCTCGGCGCACGATTACGGCGAGGATGAGATCGAGACCCTTGACGGGCAGTCACAAACCTATCGAGCCTAGGGCTCGGCGGTCTATACCGTGGTGGAATATTTTATTCACCAGACGCCGGGCTGGTCTGGGGTTGTATACAGACTTGAGGCAGAGCGGATGTGGAGGTGTAGGTGAAGGTTCGTAGTGGGTGAGGAGCAGCCTCCTTATGCTGAACCAATATGTCAATGTAGCTTACATGATTATTCTTTGAATATTAATGAGGTCTCTGGATTTCTTTCGCTCTCTTCTTGTTGGGATTGGCTGATATCCCAATCCTCGTGATGATCCCGAACAAGGAGACAGGACATCGCCTACAGACCTACCAACTCAATATTTCACATGTCCTATATGATTTTTCTACTCTTCTCTACTCCTCCCCTGTGCCTTCTACCTCCAAGAACTAATGTTCATAGCTTGTTTTTGTACGAACTATTGTATGTCGGTGCGTCAACTACGGCGCCTACCCTGTGCCTCTCTGGAACCCCGATTCATATGCTGTTTTTGCTTTGTTTTTTTGTTCACCCCTGTGGCACATGCGCAGTGGTCAGATCTTCAGTTATTCGAGTCTTCGGGGTTTGCTTGTGCCTAAGGGTGGGGTTCTCTAATTATTTTCTTCAGGTTGGTCGTGCGATGCCATGTTCGGGTGTGAGCGAGTCTCTCCCTAGACGAGTTATTGGGTACCAACACGTAGTATTGAGATAACATACACGTGCTAAGTGGTTACACGTTGACCCTCACCAGGAGACAATAGCTAGCCCCGGCAGCGCCCAGTCACCTTTGTCCCCCATTAACAACATCACCACCCCTGGCGTGCCGCCGTAGGCCGATATCCCTAGCCACGGACTGTCATGGAGGAAGCTCGGCGACAAAATAAGCGGTCTGTATCTATCTACCGCGGCTAGATACCGTGACAAATTTGCGTGTATATACTACGGACGTACTCCGTACGTGCATAGTATTTGACAACGCAGACTTGCATGGCTCAGGACTCCTCCCCTCTCCGGAGTGGGACCCGGCAACCAGGTTCTCGAGATCGGAAGCTGACAAGGATACCTGGGAGACCATGTACGGAACCCACCTTGGCCCAGCTGGTGTCGTGGCGATGCCCGACGTCGAACTCGTAGGGTCATAATACATAGTAGCTGTCCATCTGGTGACCTCGCGTGGGCTCGCGATCCTGGGTGTCAACAGGACGGGGATCCAGCCCCTCAGCCTCAACTCTCAGCTCGCCAAGATGCCAAGAGAGAGCAGCTGCCCTTGCCAACGGCGTCGTCACAGTCAAGGGCCGGTCAAGACTCAAAGTCAATGACATTCCGACTCGGTGAGGTTGGGCGCCGGTCGAGGAGCTGGGTTGGAATGGATGGTATTCGAGCGGAGTGCTCCGCACGGAATAAGAATTGCCAAAAGGGATCGTGGTTAGGCCTCGAGAATGCCATGTTGAGTTCCGGCGGTGTAGCCAGACCGCTTACGCTCCCTACCTACTCCATACATACAAGTACTCGTAGTATTTCGGGGCCGGAGGTCAGCATTTAGACATGTTAGTGCGTACTATGTACAATACGTATAGCAACCGAGACTTCCCAACGCACCTGTCATGCATCTCGGGGGCTTGCATGGGAGTTGCATTGCACGAGCCTCTGCGGGTGCTGCATGCGCGTGCTTCGCTTCACTACCTGCTCACCGACGAACTCTGTGGAGAAGAAGCCACCAGCGGTGAGCGCCGTTGGCGGTGAGGGTGTTGGGCGGGCCACGTGAGCATTTGAGATTGGGCATTGATCGCCGTCGTGGACTCGTTCGCATTGACGAAGAAAGTAGAGAAAGTCTAGCTAGGGTTTGGCGGCCTTGGCTGCTTGGCTGCCTTGATGGCTTGATGGCTTGATGGCTTGATGACTTGCGTGGTGGGAATAGAACTGGTTCAAGCCAAGTGGGCTGCATCATCTCTGGAGTCTGGCGTGCATGAACCAGGGTCGCTGATGATGAGCCAGGCTTTCCCCCCATCTCTGGGCCCGGGTAATGGGTGTCCTGGCCACTTGTCAAAGATTGGTCTTAGCCCTGTCTTGTCAGGCAAAGGGGGAGGGGGGATCAACCAAGTCCTCCGTATCCGTACATACTATGCAATAGTGCAGATACTAGTACCTGGTACGAGTATTACTGCAGTAGTATTACTTTGCGATCCTGGATCTGGGCCTGGATGCTAGATCCTGGTCAAGCAAGAGCTGCAAGACGGTGCATACCCGAGAGTTCCGGCCCGCAATACTGGGATGACCATGCCATCGGTTTCAGCACCCAGCAATTTCTCGTGGGACTTTGGTTCGTCATTGGTCTTCGTACGGATCCTGCAATAATAATAAAGAGTGACACTCTTGTGATTACAGCTTGAAATCAAACAGCTCGAGGCCCTGGACGCCCACATCCACCCTGAAGACGGCCCCCCCGAGGGCTCTGCTCGTCTCGTCTCCAGAATCGTCTGATGCCGTCGTGATGATGAGCTCCGTCCCCGCAAATTGCACGCAGGTGATGTTCCTTGTCGGCAGGGTGATTTGCCCGATGAGCTTGCCGCCTGGGCTGATCTTGAGCACCCGGCTCTCGCCATACACGGCATGCCAAATATTGCCCTCCACGTCCACTCGAAACCCGTCCGGATCCCCTGAGCCGTCATGCTGGTAGAAGACTCGCTGGTTCGTGACGGCCCCCGTGTCGGCGCAGTAGTCAAACGCAAGGACCTGCTGAGGCGTCGAGTGCGTAAAGTACATGGTCTTCCTGTCCGGAGACCACCCTACCCCGTTTGGAATTGTCAGGTTCTGGAGAATCTCCTCAGGGACACTCTTGCCGTTGAAGCGATATAGTGAGCCTGGAGAGACGAAATGCATCAGAGATATTATTCAACACGGGCTTCACAGCGAAAGGAATTGGGTCATCGTCTGTCCGCACCTTCGGGCTGGCAGTCTCCGAACGGAAAGTCCGTCATGGAGCCGAGCCAGAAACGTCCGTGGGGGTCAGCGCCTCCGTCATTGCCCCGGAGGCGATCGTTCGGGGGCTCGGCGAATCGAGTTAGCATCTCGTACGACCCCGTCTTTCGGTCCAGGATTGCGATGCCCGTCTTGGTCCCGATGAGAATGCGGTCGCGGGGATCGACGCCAGCAATATTGCAGGTCACAGTCACGGAAACGTCGAACTGGATCGTGGCGAGGGACGACGGACCCTGGTCGAGTGACGCCGTGTGTATCCGCTGCTTCTTGATGTCGACAAAGCGCACCGAATTGGTTTCCTTCTCAAAGAAGGGCCCCTCTCCCAGCCCGCACTTGGAATCAAGCCACGGGGTTTCTATCTTCCATTCCTGCAGGCCTGCCATGTTGGATTCCCGCGACGATGCGGGCTTTGGCTGTGCTGGTGCGTCCAGGTGGTGGTTGAGTGATGGTGACTTGGTGAGGGGCAATGGCGGGGCCAACTGTCTTGACTGTTGGTCAAATTGAATCGCCTAGACTCGTTGTACGTAGGCGAAACCGGTCCGCCTTGGTTTGCGAGAGACATCACCCTGTTTTATAACAGTATATCTTCTTGCTGGACCCAATGGCTAATGGCTTCCTGTGGTGGAATAACGGCCCTTGGCTCCGATTGTATATTATCCGGGTTCGGCACGGAGCACAAAGACCCGTCTGGTCCACTTTGGCCTGGACCTCCCCAGAAATCATGAGCATCGATTTGCAGAGTCGGCAAATAAATTCACCGCAAAAGGAAAAAAAATAAATATAAGAAGGTCGGGCGCCCTCTAATTCTAGGCGACGCTTGTTGGTCATCCAAATCGGAGCCATTTCTAGGTTCTGGGGTGTCGCCAGCGTAAGTTCGCGCACCTGGCGCCGTATCTTCGACCCAACACCACATGATTAGTGGGGACCACAAGCTGAGAATTGCAGCTATGGGTGTATATCCATAGTTTGTCGCCGTATCGAAGTGTGTGTGTGTGTGTGTCATGAGAATCCCCGTGTCTGTGTGCTTTGCGCGGGAGAAGGCTGGTGCATGATGTATTATTATTACCTGTGGGAGACACTTGTGCCTCACGCATATAAGTTCCCCGTGCTTGGAGACGCCTGGCATATATTGTGCTGCTGGGCATGGTTGGAGAAGATGGCCTCAACTGCAGCCTGACGCTGGTGTCATTTGCTGGTCCTCGTGAGCCATCTATCCTCACGTGGCGGCACGCTGCTGTGGATGACCCGTGGCCCCCGGGATTGGAGACAACTCGAGTGCTTTGACCCTCGGCCCGCGTTGTCTTACATAGTAGGGTCTTTTGTGTGCGAGCAGATTGTAATGAGTTGGTGTTCATTTCATCCGATCTCGCTTGTGATACAGGCGCAAGTGATACTAGAGCTATGGTCCCTGTTGGTGCTGCTTTCGGCAGGTCTTCATGTCAGGCTGCCATCGGGCATCAAACAGACACCAGCAGGCGAAGGTGTCCGCCACCGTTTGGTGGTGGCCACGTCGACGTCGGGGTTGCAGCGTGCCATGCAATCATGCATCATCTCTAGGGCGGCTGCATGCACGCTATCATCCGTCCATGCTGTCCTCGCCTTGTGAAGCCACGTTGGATGCCAGATATGAGTAGTTTGCGGCGCATCTTCGTCTGGGGCAACTACCGTTGATTTCTGCGGCCTGGCACGGGATCCTCCCTGAAAAAGGCGGAAGGGGTCACTGCTTGGTGTCCATTGTTAGCTGCGTCATGCAATGCACGCCATACCTACGTGCGCAAGTCACTGGGTCCGGCTTTTGGGCTCCGCAGAAGGCGTCAGAGGCGTTGAACCACCCCCGAAAAGTACGGAGTACGTCCGTACGTAGCCCTATGAGCACCTTCACCTAATTCTCGGCAGGGAAAGCCAACTTTGACAGGTGACGACAACGCGGAGAGAAACGGGAGAGCAATAGAAATTTGGCCGGGGTACATAACAAAAGACCTTGGAAGAAGGATCCTAGCAATTTTGAACCGAAATGAAGCAAACTGTGTACTCGTAGAGTGCCAGGAAAGAGGAACGGGCCGGGTACTCGTACGCAGGAATGACCACAAGGCAGGGGCCAGGCATCATCGGTATCTGTCTCCCCCGGTCAGCAATCTCTTGAACCCTTGTGACATGAATCGGTTGTGCTGCAGGCTGCAGCTCTTCATCACCTCGTAGGGGTGTGCGTGGTCGACAACGATTGAAGAGAGTCCGTCCCAACTCTCGCCGTTGATGCGTGAACGCGTTCGTGCTAACTCTCGTTCGAGAGAGTCTAGGGGGCTATGTGAGACATGCTTCTGTTTCCTTGACGATTCCTTGTTCGTCCATTATTAGTTGTCGGGCGCTCAAAGATCCAGGTAACCAGGCAAGAAGCAACAGGTAGAGGAGGCTGATCGCGGGGCCCAGTTTTCAAAAGTCCAGGCGCTGATCATGATACCCGTTAAATGGTCGTCTTCATTTCGATTCCAGGGCTGTCTCATTGTCAATTGTGACCACCTGCGATTGTCTGCATGGGCAGCTGTGAGTTCAACTACTGGTCATCCCAGGGTATTATTATCCGAAGCTTCGCTTCGTCCACGTCCCTAGACACGCCTACCCAGTTTCCGTTGGCTGAGAACGTGGCATGGAGTCGGTGGTGGCGCCTTCACACATCGACAGTGACGGTGGGTGCGAAGCTCAAGGTCGTCAGCATTGCCCGAACTGAACCATCAACCAAGCGGGGGCTGTACTATCGTATGTACGAGTAATGCTCCGTAGCACCTGGCCAATTAGTCATGAAAACCTGTCTCCAACCGATGAGCCTCTGGGGGTTGCCGGTCCATGACCAGCAACTTAGCAAGGCTAGTAGTCTCCTGAGCCGTATCCGTACCACAACATCGGAATTCGGTGTGGACAGACAAATGCGGTGCGTTTTGTACTGGTACTTGGCCAAGCCTTGCAAATACGTTATACAGGCTGTCGAAGTGCTTATTCGTGGTATGCAGAATGGCTTCGTTGTTGGTCGCATATGGGCCGCAGGAGCATCATCTTGGACAGGGCCTGATCCTGGCAGCCACAAGAGGATGTGCGCTGTGACACTGTCGGGCGTCAGCCGCCCTGGCATCGGGGAAAAGCCCACCGCCTGGCCCCTGTCAGCCCCGGTTCCTGAAATGACATGGCCAGTTGGTGTGATATCATAATCCGCTACGTACTTCGCGCGAGTAATACCCAGGGCAGTTGGAGGACGGGCAAGGCCAATCTCGTAGTCCAATCGATGTGCCATTTCATCGGCGACCACTGGGTGGACTTCATAAAGATGGCGAGGACTGCGTCATGCTGCGTGGCCAATCGACCTTCGATCGAGCTATCGCAACCAGGTGTGCTTTGAGACTCGACGGTTTCCTCACCGCTGTAAACACACAGAGTCTAATGGGACCCTGGGAGTCAAAAAGCTCCTCTCAGCTCTGGAAGATACCAGTGACTCGGCCAAAAGTGTTGGATAGGCAAGACTGATGGGGTGAGGCAAAACGAGGCGGCAATGACGATGCCTTGGCATGAAGGTGACGTTGGCGCGTTGGCGCGTTGGCGCGACTACAGGGGTGGGAGGAGAGTCCGCTTCCAACTTCGTGTTGCCGCGAGGAGCTAATGTCCTGAACGGGCAAGGTTCTCATCCCCTCAAAGTTCAGAAGAAGAGGGGGGGATGCTGGCTGAGGTGAGAGTGACGGACTGACGGTGACAACGGTCGAAGGGGGGGGAGAAGCCCAAACGGTAGTAGCCGTTGTTTCTTTGCCATCTCGACGATCGCGTCGCGTGCATCCAAAGGTGGGCACAGGCACCAGAGGCCTGGAGGCAGCAGTCGACTGCCAAAAGTCGCCAGCAGGGATGCCTGGGCCCTCATTGCATCCATACCAACTCGGCTCAAGTCCATGGGCAGATCGTCCCAAAGCGGTTGGGAAGAAGAATCAGATCCATCCAGTCCCCACTAGGGATGGCATCACACACGTCTCTGGTCTGCAGGACAAGCAAGACATCTTCACCATGTGGGTTTGGTGGGTGGACACGCACTTTTTTGGCTGCCCATTGATGGAGATCAAGTTGACGGGCGAAGCGTGCTGCTGCATGCAAGTTGCATGAGGCACCAACAGGCACGCAAATGACCAGTCGGCGCGATGTGTGATGAACTCGTGATGAAGTGTTGTTCCTTTTGCGGGGTTGAATGGAAATGATGGCAAACGATGGGGTAACCTCAGGTAAGCGACTCAGAGGTACGGGTACGGGTAGGTGGTACTCGTACGAGCAAGGCACTAGCACTCGTAGTACCTTCCGCGTCACGATATCTGAAGTACCTCGCGGTGGTGCCACCTTGAATGGGCCTTGGCGTATTTTGGTTCTTTCCTCTGGCCGAGTCCGCTGCGGTCGGTTCCTGTTTTGATAGGAAGGAATGGACGAAGCGCCCGTTGCGGGCGGAAGGAGCAGAGCACACTGCTCTCATTTGTGTGACTGGCAGAAGTGGAGGCTTGGGAATTATCACAGTCTCTCGTCCTCACCATCCATAGAGGTGTCCTCCTTAGTGGTCATTTCCGGCGCACGAAATATTGTTATAATCATATTCCGCCCGCCCGCCGACAATATTGAACCTCGAATATAACTGGAGTCGTGCGAGCATTCCGAGCATTGTGCTCCGTATACCTAAGCGCCGCGATGGAGCGGGCCGTTGGTTCGGTGCAGTGTCAGCATGTGCAGGGATTAGTGGGATGTCTCTGGTCTTTCCCAATGCCATGTGAGCGTGCGCCTAAGAGCCTAAGGCAAGCCAACTAACATCCACGTACCGTAGATCACGCCCCCGGTGGCTTGGGTAGGGATACATGATTTTCGGGGAGGAGGGGTTTGCCGTTCGACACACAGTACGTACGGAGTACACTGCTCTGCACCAGCAGGCACGCTCTCTCCTCTTCTCTCCTCTGCTAAGGATAAGATCATCCAGTGATAGATGGAGATGTGGTCCCATCTATCAATCTCTACTTATCATTGATAGTTCATCACCGCGAGCCCTAGGCAGATCCTCTGGCATGGTTTGCTCTCCTGAGTCCTGACCGCCTCGTGCCCAGAATTGGGGCAGTAGGTACGAAGTAGTACACCCTACAGGCCATCTCTCGGGTTGATCCCGCTTGCCCGTCCCCTGCAAACCATCTAGCGTTGCTGCATTGGTGGCTGGCGCTTGTGGTGATGGGTCCTGGGTTAACCCATTTGGTCTGTTGGGTGGTGACTGACTAGGTCAGGGAACTCACCTGAGCGCTGGAGAAAATCTCGACGTCCATCGATCCGCCTCCCAAGGTGCCTCCCACAATGGCGAACGCGTGTTCCCCATTCAAGTGCCTGCACCAAGTACATAGTGCCACCCCTGTACTCGATACATCGACCCATCAACAACCGGGGCCAGGTTGCTGACCGCTCGAGGAGGTTCGGATCAGTCCACTATGTATCCGTACGGAGTACGAGTACGGTCGGAGTACTGAACACCGATATTTTACGCCCATTTCTCTGCCGAGGGCCTCCGGTAGCCTCGTCCTTGGAATCCGTCGAAGGCATTGCAGAGTAATATACGCCAACGGAAGACGTCGAGAGGCACTGGGGAGGTAATGTGGTGAGACAAAAGAAATGGTATAATCTCGAGAACATGTCCTTGGATCGTCTCGTCCGGACGCAATCAAAGGTATTTTGCAGACGACGGAGCCACTCGTACTACGAGTACGGATAGAACAACAACATCACTCGTCCATCCAGCCTAACCAGCCCAATCAGCCCAGCCGTCAGTAATCGGCTTTCTGGGCACTGGCCATCCTCTGTTGTGCTGATGGGGTGGCCCATTCAGCCGCTGGGGAGGCTCAGGCGCAGGTTACGGTACGTGCGGTACCTTTCCACGTAGCCTGGCACTAGCAAGTATCCTTGCCCGCAAAACACCCCTGCTTGCACTCTTTATCCCTGGACCCCAATCTTCTGGCACCAGCATGCATGGGTCGTCTCTGTATGTACTCCGTACTGGTCTTGTTCTGCGTGTGGATGGGACCCATGCCACGCTACGGACTGGCTCCAACAGGGTCTGCAATGGGGAACGGACCGCCAGCTCGTGTGATAGCAATGCTGAGATTGGCGAAGAGGGTCTGAAGATGGCTGCTCTTAATTCCGCGTGGCGGCTGTACGAGCACTCTCATACATGTCTCCAACAAATCTCCAGACTCTACGTTTGGGAATCCGAACCCCCGCCAAACTTCTACAAGATCCTTCGGTTTCTCTCTGATCACCTATCACCACTAGTTGTTCAGTTTCCCGGGCGTTATTTGCGTCCCGTTTGTTATCGACTATCCATCTTCATGGGCGCTTTTTGTTGGCTGGGCCATCGCTAACGTCCTCTTCTTCTCGAGACGTCTTGGGCCAAGAGGAAGATACCTTGGCCTCCCCAAAGTTGTAGACTGTGGGACTTTATTACTATTACTTTTCGGCACCGCAGCTTCCCGGTCTGCCACGGAGCTCATCTTCTTACGCCCGTGGTTTGGGCCGCCATTACCATCCTATTCCTACCCCAGGTCGGCACCAGCGACCGGCGTATTGATAGACGGCAATATCGAGACGGAGCCAGCAGCCTTAGTTGCTAGGTCGGGTTTGATACGAGTGGGAGCTACTTCTGGGGTGGTTGATGCCTGGCTGTCCATTCACTGATCACGAATCACCTTTTGGGGTATGAGTGGTTGCCTCTAACGCCGTTCATCCCACTGGCTACCCCGTCGAGGGACGTCCCGCTCTTAGCAACACTGCGCCTCCGCCTCCGAATTCAAACTTAGCCATTGGAGGCAGTTGTTCGTTACACTGATTCTTTCCTCTCATCTTCCAGCGTCTGGTCGTCTGGCAAGTACACTCGCCCTTCCTTGACCTCTCGAACCTTGTCTATTGTCAACTCGGGGGAAGGATCCGGTTCGTGAATACCAGCCCGCGTGCCAAGAACTCTCCGATCCAAACCACATTTACGGAGGTCGCATTCCGCTTGCTACCACTGAGTTATCAAGGAAGATATCTAAGTAAGCCAACCCTGAACTGTGGGCTGTTGCGGTCCTGCGGCGGAGGACGAGAGCCTTCTCCGAGTTTGCTCCGGGTCAGCAGAAGGGACGGTTTGGGTAGCCATCCCCAGCTTGTCCCAGGCTTCCTCGCCATCATCCTGGCGTTCCCATCGACGAGCCTGTTGCAACAGGCGCCTTCCAGGCAAGACAGTCCGGCCTCTGTCGCTACCGATTCGACGGTTGTTACCGGCCCAAACTCCCCCCAAACACCGTCCACGCCACCTTGGTCATCGACAGCTTTTGGCCAGCAGCCATATCCGAAAAGTATCTACCACGTGCCGTCAACATCGGGGAGGGAGACTCAATGTAGAGGTCCCCGGGGCCAATATCACTCTGGGGAACAGATTTCGATGTCGGAGAAGGGTAACGCGGCAAACCCTGGCTCCGGTTTCCAGACTCCGGGGTCGTCTATTCGGGACGATCGGGGTTCGCCCAGTGGGCCTCACCAAGCCGCACAACGATCCGGGGATACCAGTGCGCACCACGACTATGGGGCGATACCGCACAGCAACGGCGATCAGCGTGCTCAACAGGCGCCACAGAGACTACTTGGTGTCCATAATATTCTAAACCCCCCCGGTACTCATCTAGCCGCTGAGGGGGATCCTACGCATCTGTCCCGCGCTCGAGAGCAAGGAGATGTGAGCCATTCGCCTTCTCCTGTTCAGCATGGCCTACCACGCCCATTCTTCCCCGGACAGCACGGGGCTGGGTCGCTCCCCGGGACACCGGTAGCATCAACAGTGCCTCTATCAGCTCCGGGAGGCTCTGGGGGGACCTCTCCCTTGAATTATCCGCATCCAGCACTCCAGAACCCAAGAAGGATACTCAGTCCAAAGGGACCTCGAGGTGCGAGCATCAGCCATAGTGTGCTCTCCCGCAATACAGACCCTCGCTTGCAGCCCCGAATGGCGAGTGCATCTCCCGCAAAGCGCCCATACGAACCCGATCCGGCAGAAGACTATAGGGGTCATCCGATGGCAGGCCATCATTCCTCTAGTTTGCCGCATACTCCCATCCTCCCCGGGGCATCGATCTCCAGGTCTTTCTCTCAGCCCGTTACACAACCGCCTGGAGGCCCTCACGCTCCCCCAATGGCAGTACCTCCCAGGGATCACCACAGCCGACCTTCCGCGTCGCCTGTGCAGGTGCCCATGCAGTCCCCGGGAACACATGGGGGGCGAAATTTTGTACACTCTGGCCCCCCTGGCACGTCTGGGGGGCAGAGACCCCAGTCGTGGTCCGAGTCGGTCCGCCAACCTGTCATCCCAGGAGAAGCGCAGCAGGCTTTCATGACACTCCCTGGTAGCGATACACCGATCCCAGTCTCCGTTGACACCACGCAAGCGTCTAGGAAGGCGTCGGAGAAGCGGCAGCGTAACGCCAACGCGTCGACTCGTCATCGAGCGAAGAGGAGGGCTTTGCAGGAGGAGAACGCGAGACACCTTCAAGAACTCAAGGACGAGAGGCAGGAGATGGAGGTGAAACTTGCACAGCTGATGGAACAACGCGACTTTTATCGAAACGACCGAAATCGATTGCGAGACATTGTTCGAGCGACACCATCTATATCGGACCTCGCCGCAGCGCCGCCCAGCCCGACGGGACCCAGTGAATCAAACCTCACTCGTACACATCACGCACCGACCCCGTCCCGAGAGTATAGCAGCGAGGCATCGTCGGCAGAGCGGCCAGCGCAACGACCTAGGTTAGACGACCGATCCGACTCTTCAATCCCATCCTACGGAACAGCATCCACAGGAGCATCTGGAATTCACACACCGATGCAGGGCTCGGGGTATGGGGTACCCCCACGGCCGACATCTGCATCGTCTTCAAGTGGGGGAGGAGAGAGACTCCCCCCTCTAAGATCGATGGAGGGACCGCCACCGACACAGGGACTTCCCCAGGAGCAGGATCCTAGGACGGGACAATGGGTTCCAATCCAGCCACGGCACTACGAGACGGGGTGGGCAACGGGCCCACGGAGGCCGAGCGATGGTTCCCAGCGATAATGGAATCCATAGAGAACGGTCGGCCCCGAACTGAGGACAGGCTCTTGTGTCACCTCGACTCTCAACATTTACTTGTCGACGAATTGTTTGATGAGCACACTACATGCTGTCTTCAGCTTCTTCAGCTAGCATACACTACCAAGGTGTGGCAGTTTTGATATAATATTTGTTAATATGGACAGCTTTGCATTGTCAGCAGGATACAAGATGTGAGGGGACACATCGCTTCGGGCAACCGACAAACTCTATATCGCTAGATTTGGTTGCGCTTTCGGCATTATTATTTCTTTATTTTGTTTTGTTTATTGGTTTGGCTGGTCGAATATACACGAGCCCTCATGGTCGAGAGCACAATCCGGCATTGACGGCCTCAGTGAGGGCGGAAGCTCCTCTATGAGCCTGGATGGCTTGTACATAGGGCTTGCTCCCACGGACAGAGGGCCAGATCTACGCCTCGTGGATCTCTCCATCGATTGCTCTTGGGCGTTTCGCCGCCACACATCTAGGTGCTGCCGGCGTGGGGTTGGAGATTGCAGGAAGATACCACGAAAAAGGATAGCGGGTACGGGGCGCGGCTGGTCAAAAGAAAATCATTTGGTGTTTTGGTTAGCATCATTTTTGCTCAAGGAGACAGCCTGTTTGGGACACAGTTGAGCTTTTATTGCCTCTGGTCGTCGCAGCTATGGGAAGGACGGACGACGGTTGACTAGATTGGAAACATTTGCAGGGACGGCTCCGCCTGTACAGATTGAAGAATCAAACAGGAGTTACGGGGCACAGAGAGCTCGAGAAACACAGCTACCTAATAATACTACTAGTGGGGACAATAGAAGTCTTTGAAAGATGTCGCTTTGGGCCTGTACAATGTGCGAAGTATCATCCATGTGAAAGTGCAGGAACCCCCCACAACCCCCACCAGTTCCACAACCCCACAATCAACTTCACTGTTCCACACATCGACTTGACAGCTTCACCAATTGGAAAACGGTGCTTCTACTGTCACCATGGGTTGACACTCCCGCGACTTGAGGCTTTACTTCACCCACTGGTAGCGATGATGCAGTCGGTGCTGGGGAGGGCCGCGCTGCCCTCTTTAAGAGGCTGCGGCTGTGCGATGGCGACGAGGAGGAGCTTCAGCGGCTCGAGGGTCTTGGCATCTAGACTCGCTGTCCAACTCGGCGCGTCGAATGGGCAGACATGGACTCAACCGCTTGGGCTCTTCATCGATAACGAGTTCGTCAAGAGTCAGGATGAGAGGCAGATTACCACGGTCAATCCATAGTGAGTCTAGTCACGTCATCACGCATTCGCTAGCACACTCCTCAACTAACCAATGGCCACTGTCGATCAGCACTGAGGAAGACATATGCTCCGTCTTTGCGGCCGAGGCTGCAGACGTGGGCCGCGCTGTCACATCGGCGCGCAGAGCACTGGTAGATCCATCCTGGAAGCTTCTCTCCGGGACCGAGCGAGGGCACCTCATGACCAGACTCGCCGCCCTGGTCGAAGACCACATCGACACGCTCGCCGCCATCGAGACCCTTGACAACGGCAAGCCGCTCTCCGCCTCGCGCTCCTGGGACGTCCCTCATTTCTCCGAGGTGCTGCGCTACTACGCCGGCTTCGCCGACAAGAATGCGGGCAGCGTCGTCGACGTTGGCCCCGGCAAGCTGGCCTACACCCTCAAGCAGCCCGTCGGCGTCTGCGCCCAAATCATCCCCTGGAACTACCCGCTCGCCATGGCCGCCTGGAAGCTGGGGCCCGCCCTGGCCTGCGGCAATACCGTCGTCCTCAAGCTGGCCGAGCAGACGCCGCTGTCCATGCTCTACGTCGCGCGCCTGGTCTGCGAGGCCGGGTTTCCCCCCGGCGTGGTCAACATCATCAACGGCCGGGGCACCGACGCCGGTGCCGCGCTGGCGGGCCACGACGGCGTCGATAAGGTAGCCTTCACTGGCAGCACCGCGACGGGGAAGCACGTAATGCGCACAGCCGCGGGCAACATGAAGGCCGTCACGCTCGAGACGGGCGGCAAGTCGCCGCTGGTCGTTTTCAGCGATGCAGACCTGGACCAGGCGGTCCGGTGGGCGCACGAGGGCGTCATGGCAAACCAGGGCCAGGTGTGCACGGCGACGTCGCGGCTGCTCGTGCAGGATGCCGTGTACGAGGACTTTGTCGAGCGGTTCAAGGCATACACGGCGCGGACGAGCGTGCTGGGGGACCCGTTCGACGAGGCCACATTTCAGGGGCCGCAGGTCTCGGCGGAGCAACGACGGCGTGTCCAGTCGTACATTGACGTGGCTCGGAGCGAGGGAATATCAGTCCACCAGCCGTCCGCCGCGGCCTTGCCGCCACGGGGCTTCTTCGTGGCCCCGACTATTTTCACGGAGGTGGACCCGTCCAGCGCCGTGTTCCGCGAGGAGATTTTCGGGCCCTGCGCGACCGTCTCGCGGTTCAGCAGCGAGGAGGCGGCGCTGGCGGTGTGCAACGGGTCGCGGTACGGGCTTGCCGGGGCAGTGTTCACGCGGGACCTGGCGCGGGCGCACCGGATGGCGAGGGAGATGGAGACCGGCATGGTATGGGTTAACAGCAGCAACGACTCGGACGTCAGGGTGCCGTTCGGAGGCGTAAAGGAGAGCGGTCTAGGGAGGGAGCTGGGGGAGGAGGGACTGAGGGGATACTACAATGTCAAGGCAGTGCATATCAACTTGACAGATCAGTAGGGCGTGGGCCTTTGGAGGGAGGGGTACGGATTACCTTGCCATATTGGCAATGACATGGGACTATTACAAAATCTACCGCTTCGAAGGCATAATATAGATAAGCAGCCAGGGAGAGGGGCAAGGGTAAGCTCGTGTTGATGCAAAGATGGGCTTGTTCCTACGAGTGTATGCCCACAAGAACATGGGTGAAGTATCCCAAAGCGAGTGTGATTCTGCGTCGCCCTACCCGACGCAGAAACCCTCTCATAACCCCTCAGAGACACCGTAAAAGCATCTGCAAGGTGTGAGCCAGATGGTCAGACAAAAGAAGCATATGTGTTACAAGGCGGTTCAGGTGGTGGTAGTGTATCTATACTTGGACATGGGATCTACAGAGAACGCGTGAGCCACAAAGTTACACAATTTGGGGGCCTCCGAATATCTACTAATTTATCTAAATAGAAGGTACTAAGTACTTACGCGGGCGACCCTCGTTTTTGGAGATGGTTAAAAAGCGTAGACAGGCTCTCTAAAGGGTATTGAGATCTTTCCTGACCGCCTAAAAGATTTCGGTTGCTCTAGAAGGGATCTATGCTCTGTCGAGAGCCTGTCTAGCACCTTCCACCGTCTCCAAAAACGGGGGTCGCCCGCGTAAGTAGATATATCCCTGCTTCAATACAAGGTCGAGTTGTGAACATATTGGTTTCTGTAATCATACTATATGTTGTTTTGAGAATAAATCTATCCGTGGTATGCTTCTTACCTACCAGTACCTACTACTATATGTTTAATGACATTATACTGCCGTACTTTCAACTCTCTAAACTATTACTTGGCCATAGAACATACCTACTAGGTAAGTACTAGCTTCGGTGAGCTGAATAGTAGCACTACTAGTAGCATAGGCAGGTATCTACTACTTCTAGGTGAGCATACTTACCAGTACTTACTAGGTACTAGTAACTTACTACTTAGGCAGTATACAAGTTGATTGTTGGAGGGCGGTACCTGCGCAAGATATTAGTAGTTGCATCATGAGTAGTACCTAGAAACCGGGCCTGTGAGCTTAGGCAGCCCTTTACTATTCAGACCAGGAAAATAGATGGGCTTTCGAGGAATAAATTCGAGGAATGAAGACAAAAGATTTTTCATTAATAAAAAAATCCTAGTAGATGAAGGCTTTATACCTGTAGCTAGGCGTATAAGTAAGTTGAGCAATATGTTTGAAATGAGACAAGTTGCTACTTAGGTAAGTACTACTTTGGGGCACTTGGGTGGCTGGTGGGTGACGTTGATGACGGTGGCTACTTCTGGTTGTGTGCGGCGGACCTGGGGCGAGTCAAGATGTTCCCGGCTCGACCTTCCGATCGCATCCCTGTCATTGACAACAAACCCCCGAAAATGTCACCGTCTGAACATCTGGCCTTGACTTCTTTGCCTTTGCACCGAGCATAAACAGAACAGAGCACCTCGAGTTCACCACAACAGCGCAGAGCAGCACTGCCCAACTACCCTAACCCGCCGAGACCACCTAGAGACCTTGGGACCCAGTGGCCACTGGCCCAACGCCTCCCATGGCGAACCCATTCCCTCAGGCGAGCATCGAGCTCGACTGCCCCCTATTCGCCGTCGACTTCGACCCTCAGGACCCCAATCGCCTTGTCGTTGGTGGAGGCGGCGGTGCCAATCGCTCCGGCGTGGGCAACAAAATTGTACGTTTTCAACGCTCGTGTCTCAGCACCTGACTGACAGCTGGTGGGTGGTGTAGACTGTCCTCGAGACAACCACACAAGTCCACGAGACAGCGACACAAGAAGAGCTGCGGATAGCCGCCGATATCGATCTCTCCCGCGATGAAGACAGTGTAATGTCCCTCGCCATTGGCGCCCACAAGGGCCGTACCACATACCTCTATGCCGGCATCAACTCGAGCCCCGCCTCTATTGCCCAGGGCAAGAACGAGCACTTGCGCGCCTTCGCCATCGAGCAGGCCAAAGCGCGGCAATCCTCAGGCGAAAAGCTACCATCCACCAAGATCTCCGAGCTGTCGCGCAATGCCATGTTCACCGATCCCGACGAGGGCACCTTCCAGCGCCTCCTGCGTATCGTCGGCGGCCTGGGCGCCGCCGCCACGGCCTTGGGCAAGGAGTCTCAGCTCGCCATCTTCGAGGCAGCTGGCGCGAATCCCAAGCGGAAGGGCATCATGGAGCTTCCCCAGGATGCTGAGGACCTCGACCTGATACAGACGGGCGACAACGAGTTTCAACTGGCCTTTTGCTACAAGTACGAGCTCTACGTCGTCAACATTGGCAGAGATATGAGCGATCCCGAGCTGGTCTACACGATGCCCGAGGAGAACTCAGAGCGCCCCGCCTTCCGCTCCATCCGCTACCTCTCGCCCGACTTCATCCTTGGCGTGTCAAACCTGCCTGGCGGGAAGGGTATCGTTCTCCAGGGGCTCAGGCTCCCCAAGCCCGGCCACGATACTTGCAGACTGGCTGCCACGGCGAGGATACCCAAAGCCATCAAAGCCATGGCTATGGCTGTGACCAACCTATCGCCGCCCTCGTCCCCGACAGCCGCCCTTGGCGAGACCCAGTTCCTCATCGCCGTGGCAGCCAACGACGCCTCGATATCTCTCTACACCATGGAGCACATCATCTTCGACTCCCTCACCCTCCTCACTAAGCTCCATCCACTTTATACCATCAAGGATGCCCACCCCAGCGTCACGGACCTCGCCTTCTCCACCTTTATCGCCCCCAAGACGCACTCCCGTCCCCAGTTCGTCAAGCTTGCCAGCACATCTCTCACGAAGACCGTCGCCGTACAGAGCATCCCGCTCACGAAGTACATTGACAAGACGCCACGGAATAAGAAGGGCCCACCCCGGCCAGTCCGCTATGTCGTGGCCATGAAGTCTCGCGGCCCGTCTGCCATGCCCCTCATTATCATCCTGACCATCATGGTACTTATCATGGCCATCCTCGGACAGGCCATCCTCCAGAAGTATGGAAACCGCCGGTTATAAAGAAGATTTGCCGAGTACGGTATAGTTTTCGCTTCGGAAACCAAGTCTTGAGGATACATTTTCAAAAACTCCATTCTTTGTGGCCGGAAAGGGTACGACTACGTTGTTAATACTGTGTAATAAAAATCACATTGTCCAGCCATCGTACCATTACTCTGGAGGTTGAGATTGGACAAGTCCGAACTACGTCGGCGGCGGCCGTGCGCACAGAACTAAGCCCTGAAGAGAGCGGCTCCTTTGTTTTGCAAACGAGTATGTACTCCATTAGAAGTAGCCCTCCGTATGTACTACTACGAGTATTGTTTGCATGCAAAACTGTATACCATACGAAGACGAGAGTCGAGTTACCAATACTCTGTACTAGTATTAGTACGAGTAGGCAGAGAAGTAAGGTAGCCTGCCTATTTGTACATTGTAAGCCATCAATGGCAATTTCATGCTTGGGACCAATTTCACTTCTTGGAGATGATGGCTGGTGGCTAGCTGCAGGTCATATGCAAGTAATTTTGGAATTGAGGGAAGGAATCGAATTTCAGAAGAGAGGTGCACACATCCAGCCATGGAGGGTTAGTCTCCCAGTACGAGTAATATGTCCTCCCTAGGTAGGTACCTAGATACCTTAAGGTATCAAGTAAATACGAGTAAGTATCCTCTGCTTTGTTCATGACCTTGTTCCCGGTGCTTGGTTATTATTATGTATAATAAAATATGAGACCAGATTGGTGGTATCCCCGGACCCCACGGACGGTTAGAACTGGAACTAGAGCTTTCGTCTCTTTTTATTGTGCCCCTCGGATGGTTTATGAGTCGTCGAAGTCGTGAGGCACTCCACCGCGCCAAACAGAGAAAAACCGGGGTGGTGCCAAGACTAAAGTGCGGGATGAGTATCCGTACTACGTGCGAATACGTGTAATGCTACATAGGCACACAAATTGTCGCAATACGTGTTGCGTATTAGCAGAACATTGCAAAAGAGCGAAGCAGCTGACAGGGCAGGCTCAGGAGGACGCCTCAGCCCGAGTTGCCACGACTTACGCGTACTCCTACTAGTATAATGCAAGCTGAAGTTGTCCGACGGGATTTTCCAGTCATGTTTCAGATATGCCGTTGAGGGAGTGGGAGTTGAAGGGAGGGGAGAGCTGGGGGGAAAACAGCGAGCTCGCATCACCATCATCCAGTGTGGCGCTCAGAGGACAGTGGTGTTGAGGCTGGCACCGCTCAGACGCTGGGCGGACCCCTAACTGGGCGACAGGGACCGAGATGGGGCACCACTGACAGGGTAACAGGGTTCGCCCCAGCTTCAAACGTAGTTAGGTCCTTCGACCCCCGTCTTCTGCCAGTGTCCAGGGCCATTGACACGGCCCTAAAAGGTGTCACCATCAGTGTACTAGGCAGCTTTGCCGTACCGTTCCCCTCAACATTAAACCATGATGATTTGACCACCAGCTAAGTTGCATTTCACTTGAAATTAAGGTTGGGCAGTTTCGAATGGGGGAAAAAAAGGAGGATTAAAAAAATCCGCCTTGACGGCAGTGTTGGTCTCTGATATGCAACTTGCTGGCAACTGCAAAACTCTGACCCCCTGCACTCGTATGTGCCTCCGGGGCGCATCGACGACATGATCGACGCCGCACCTGGCAGTTGGCACCACCCTCACCACGGTGACACGGTCTCGTGCACCGGTTTGGCCAAGCTGACAAGGCGTACCGGCTGGGCGGCCTCGCGCAGTGCAATAGCGCTTGCTTGTATGAAGTATCCCGAGACTAGTGTGTACAGTCATCCTGGCATGGTGGGAAAACCATATTCACCAGGACTGGCATCGTGTTGCCGTGTTGTCTTGGTGGATTGATCAGTGCCAAGGTGGCGGTTGATTTCATCTACTGTCCCCTGGCCCCGCTGGGTCGAATTGCCTGCAGCCAGCCCAGCAAGGACAGTTTGATGCATGTCCCCTGTCACGAAATTCCCCTTGAGGTACCTCAAGACCATCCTCTAGCTGACACCTCACTCTCGAGGGCTGTGCATCTGTTAGCAGCCTGGTTGGTAGGTACGGGCTGGGGTTGGTGGTGGTGGGACAGTGGCTCGTGGCGGGAACATGGGTGACGGGTGAATTTGGATGTCTCATCCTGTCTGTTTGGAAGTTGGCTCGTTTTGCCTCCCCTCGCACCTGCACGAGATGTTGCCTGTTATGGAAGTCATGAGATTTCCATGGACTGACGAGGAATAAGGCCGAGGAGCCGATCGCGCCGCGAATTGCGAGTTGCGACAGGTCAAGCAAAAATTGAAGATGAGGTGAGCTTGGATGAGTGTGGCTCGTGAAGTGTCGAATGGAGCAGGACGATCCCGTGCACCCACTCCTTCCATGGGATGGATCCACGACCATCCATGTTTGTCACCGAGATCAGGCTCCACCAGTCCATGTCCCCTTGCCGCCCGCCATCAACTACATGTACGAATACAGACAGTAAAACGATAGCCACTCGCACATTCCCATCGCCTCCCATCCGCCATCCAGCGCCGCCCCATTGCCATTCAGCACCCACCACGCCTGGAGGTGCCGTAGAATATCTCCGCCCTGTGGGAGGCGGAGGAGAAAGGCCAACGGGAGGGTTGGCTTTAAAGGTCAGGCCCGCCGCCAGTGGCCGGGTGGAGGGAGGGGACTTGTACCTTATCCAAGTCCACTGCGTGTTTTATATCCGTACCAGCTTGACTTCCATGGCCACGAGTTAACAATACTCCCTCTGCGACACACGGGCGACGTGGTTTGCCAGCTACCACGAATACGAAGTGCGGATAGCCCGACTGTACTGCTACGTAAGTGTACTACCGAGTACTACTACTCGTAGAGTGCTAGTAGTATACCTACCCAGGTACTTGCGGTGCGACCATTTCGGCCGGTACATAATAATAATAATATCAGATCGTCTGGGCAAATTTGCAACAAGGAGCAGCGGCGCCTGTTTGCTCAGGTGGACAGGTGGCCAGCTGCCGGTTTGTGCACACATCTTGCTCGCCTTGGCCCAGACATGAGGAAGTGTGCCCGGATGGGGGAGTCCTGCGAAGATGCACGTAGTAATATTTGTAGAAATGCCGTTTTTGCGTCTAGTTCAGACTCGAAATAGGTACTCGGAGGCGCCGCACTGCGCAGGGACACCAATCACTCGGAGAGATGTGATGTGGCCTCGTAGCCCAATGGGTGGCATCACTCTCAGTACTACGAGTACGAGTACCCGGACGGCGTTTCAGGGTTCAAGGTTGAAGTTGGGCGACGGTTTGACGGGTGATGGAAACCCCAGCAGCCCAACCCAGCCCAGCCCACCGCCAGCACCACTGGCACTGTCCACTGGTCCAGGGCAGTGTCCACTACACGCCCGCGGTCTGGCTACTACTGGACACCAGCACCAGCCCAGCCCAGCCAGTGCACCAGGGCCCGGGCACCACCATGCGGCCACCACTGCGCCCATGGCTGCTGCCAGTAGCGAGGTACCTTGGGTACACTGTATGTGGAGGGGGGGTTGCAGGTTCCCTCGCTCGCGGCATCCACTGCCACCCACTGCCGCCCACTCACCCGCCCACCTCACCTCGCTCTCCCGAATGCCCCCATCCTTCTCTCTTTCGCGCCGCCATCCACCTTGCCTTGCTTCATACAACCTTCACAGGCAGGCTTCCCTTTCCTTCCTCCCTCTCGCCGCCGTCGCTGGTGTTTTGGGGTCTGTCGTCCTTTGACCCGCAATCTCACTACAGAGGCCCTTGTCGTCTTCTTTTTCCCCGTTTCTTTGTTAACGTTTGTTTCTCGCTCCTCAGCTGCTCAGCGCCCACCACGCCACCGTCTGCCTCACCTCCAATTTGCAACTGGCGCCCACGAAACAAGCTCCCAGCAACCAATTTGCCCGTCATCACTCGACACCTCCCGTTGCACGGCGAGAAGATCACGACGACGGCAACAGGCAGCACCCTTGCCAGCCGATTACATCGACTTTGTCCCTCGCCGACCGTAATTCCATACTCTCATCTCGCAATACCCTCGGACACCCGAGAAATCACGATTCGAAAGGCTACCACCACACGAACCATCATCACCTCCGACTTTGACAGCCCGAGGTTGTTGATCTCGCACTACAGCATTTGCTGCGTCCGGGTCCAAGCTTTCAAGCGGGGAAATTTTGCATTTCGGTGCTCGTGCAAGAATTCTGAGGCGAGACGCCCTCGTCAACGTTGACTCTGCCAGGATTGTAGTGATACGCCAACATCCAGGCCCCTCCTTCCCTCGTCACGTACGATACGACTTCCCCCATCCAAACGCGCCCACGCTACTTCTCTATCGCGCAACAGTGCAGGGGGTATATGGACAGCCCTTGGGGCCGCTAGGCACCTTGCAGGCAGCCCAAGCTATTCACCTCGGTGCGAGCCAGCCGGGTTCTGCTGCCAGTATTAGCTCGAGGTCAGGCTGTGGTGGAGGGCGCCCCAAACTCTATCGTTTCCTCCCGACCGCCCCAATTCCGCAACTCCTCCCCTTGGAGGCTTTAGGAAGCTTTGCCACTTGGCCTCCAGAACCTTTCCTTGACTTCCTTTGATCTTTGTTACATCCACACACTTTCCCATTTCCCACCATCTCAATCACCAGGACCACCACGATCAGCTTGAGCCGTCATCCGCACCATCGCGGCTATGGCCGCCAACATGCAACACATGGGGACGCCCGGCATGATGCCCCAGCATCCGCAACAACGACCGAGCGCTGCCCAAGGCCAGCTCCAGGGTTACCTCGTCCAGGCATTGAAGAACTGTCCCCAACCTCTGAACGGCAACACCTGGCATAATAGCCTTTCCCTTCAAGAACGATTAACCAAGTCGATGCATCTGTGCGTTCCCCCTCCATATTCCATCGCCAACGACACTAATCATTTTTCCAGCGGTACACAACTTATCCTGTCGCAAGGAAATAACGTCGACATCGGCAGAGTTGCTGAACACATCGCCAATTTCGAGCGCGAAATGTACCAGAAGATGCCATCCAGGGCAAGCAGCTCCTACCCTTGATTCCCTGTAAAACACAATGCTAACACCTAGTCCTGCAGGAGAGTTACGACCAGGGAATACAAGCCAAGCTTGAGAGCTTGCACAAGAAGCGAATAGCCAACGAACCTACTCTACAAAACCAACTCAACTCCAGTGCGCAAGCACAGGCCCAGGCCCAAGCCCAAGCTCAGGCCCAAGCGATGATGAATATGCAGCCACAACAGATGGGCCGGGGAATGGGCCAGCAAGGTTTTCAACAGATGCAACGCCCAATGCAGATGCCCAATATGACACCCCAGCAACAGCAACAGTTCCGACTTCAGCAGCAGCCGCCGCAGCAGTTCGCACAGCAACAGCAGCTGCAGGCCCAGCAGCAGATGGCCATGGCCATGGGAAACCAAGCCGGGCGAGGCATGGGGCCGAACCCGCCGGTGATGGGTATGCAGAACGGTCAAAATCGTCAAGCCGCTGGACCCGCGGACGTGAATCGGCTCGCCCCGAACGACAGGAACAAGGTCATGGAGCTTGCAAATAAGTTGATGACGACGGCCACGGAAGAGCAGAAAAATCATGCCCGGGCAGCTGTTCGCCAGAAGCTTGGCGTGCAGCAGTTCCAGGAACTTCATGCCCAGAATAAAGACCCTCTCCATTTATTCTACCAGCAGCAGGCTTTCAACATGCTCAGGGCTAATGCGGCGAAGAACCAGCAGGCTGTGCAAAATCAGCAGAACCAGAATGCCGCCCAGCCCCCGATGATGCAGCAACAGCACAGCCAGCAGTCGTTCCAGCACCAGAGACAGGGCATGATGAACGGCGGGAGCGACATTCCTCAGTTTCCACCCAACATGGATAGCATCAAGGACCAGCAGATGAATGGTTTCATGGCCCAGAAGGCCGGCCAAATGGTCGTACCAGCTAGCAGTGGACCACCCCGGAACGCCGGCTCGCAGCCCATGGCGCAAAGTATGTCAAACCAAGCTCAGACTCAAGCCCCTCATCATCCCCAGCAGCAGCCGCAGCCGCAGCCGCAACCGCAACCGCAGGGTGCAAACATGCACCAGATGAAGATGAGCCAGGCGGCCCAGCAGTCGCAAGCACAGCTCCAGGCGCAGGCACAGATGAAGCAAATGCAACAAGGACCGCAGGCCGCCATGGGGGGCGTGGGCCCTTCCCAGAGCCCTCCGATGGGGACTCTGAACACCCCAGTATCTCGACCCGCCAGCGGAATGAACCAGGTTGGAGGCCAGGGGGCGCAGCCAAATGCGGCGTTTGGGGACCAGCGGTTCAATCAGGGGGTGCCAAGGCAGAACAACCAAGCGTACAATGCGATCCTCGCGAGTATGCCGCCTGAACAACGACAACGTGCCACTGGGCTATCACCACAGCAGTTCCACGAATACATCAGGCAATGGCAGCAAACGAGGCCCGATCTTATGAACGGGACTCCCCAACAGAACCAGAACCCGATGGTGAGTCGGCCACCCAGCCAGTTTGGACAGAATCCAAATATGCCTGGGCAGCCCACACAGGGATTGCAGCAGATGGCCAATTTGAACGGAGGGAATCAATCGCAGGCACGCCAGCAGCTCAGCAACCCTCAGGCAATCCAAATGATGGACTCGATGGACTTGCCCACCAATGTCATCACTCAGCTCGGCCAGTTGCCACCAGAAGTCAAGAAATGGAAGGACCTGAAAGTCTGGGCCAGCCAGAATAACACCATACCGGTACAAATTCGAAACCAACTTGGGAACTGGCAGCATAAACAATTCCAGTTCCTGATGCAGCGGAGGCTCCAATACAATCAGCAGCAGCAGCAACAGCAGCAACAGCAACAGCAGCAGCAGCAGCAGGAGCAGCAACAAAGACAGAATCTGAACATGAACGTGGGTATGGCACTGCCAAACGGGCAGATACAGCCAAGTATGCAGCGCCCTCAAGTGGCACAACAGCCTCCAGCCCACATCTCACAAGTCACCCCTGCAGAGATGCAGCACCTTCGCGCTACGAAGCCACAGCTCGCCAATGTACCCGATGACCACCTCCGGACCTTCATCCTGAATATGAAAAAGACTACATGGCAGCAGCAGCAGATGACACGCGCACAGCAGCAAATGCAGGGCCAGGCTCAGACCCAAGCTCTGCAGTTCAGCGCCACGCCGATGAACCAACCTCAGATTCAGCAGCAGACACCCATGCAGCCCATCCCGACGCCCCAGCAGCCACAGTCACGGACTCCTGCCGCGAATACTCAGCTGCAACAGACGTCTGCTGGTCAGAAACCACAGGCGGCTAATAGTCGGGGTGGCAAGAAGGCTCAACCCCAGGCCACACCGTCCCCTGCGCAGGGTGGTAAGAATCTGAAGCGTCCAAGCACCGATATCGCGACAGATGTGCCCACTGCAAACCCTAACCCCCAGAGGAAGGGCCCGCAGCAGGGTAGCCAGAAGAATACCGCGCCGAGCATGCCTTCCCTGTCTGCTGAAGATGTTGCGAAGATGGCACCCGACAAGCGTGTCAAGTACGAGCAAATGAGGGCGATGGCCAACGGAGGGCAAGCCTCCGGTCCAGGTAAACCGGCTATTCAAGGTACCTCTCAGAACGCTAGCCAGAGCACACAAACGCAAACTCAGGACAACCTAAACCGGCTACGGGTAATCGGCCAGGAAGAACAGCGTAGGTTCAACCTGGAAGCACAGTCTATGGCTGAGATTCCGATGAGCCCCGAGGAATATGCCCAAACGGCCCAGAAGCTGCAGCGCACTGTTCTGGACATGGGCAAGATTGGTCGGGGACTTAGCAAGTGGTACGGCATCACCAAGGATGACGAGCGTGCCAGAATGTTTTTCAGGCTGGTAAGTACCTGACCTGTGTGTGACCATCATGCAAGCAACTGGTTTTTCTAACTTCCCACGCAGCGGCTTCGAATCATTAGACAGTTCAACGATGAGGAGGGTATGAAGCAGCTGCGGAGTGTCTTCACCATACGACTCTCGGAGCTAGAAGAGGCCAGGAATATCCTTGAGAGCATGGCGAGGGACCTAGCCAACAGCTTCCACAGGCGGGCCATGGGGCAGGGACCGCAAGGTTCCGTGCCGAACCAGCCTACCACGCAATCTCAGGACCACATCACTCAGCAGCAGCGACTTCTGACCCAGAAACAGCAAGAGCAGATGAAACAGGCGCAGCAGGCACAGCAGGCACAGCAGCAAGCACATCAACAGGCGCAACATCAGGCACAGCAGCAGGCCCAACACCAGGCACAGGAGCAAGCACAGCACCAGGCACAGCACCAGGCACAGCAACAGGCACAGCAGCAGGCAAAGCAGCAGGCAAAGCAGCAGCAGTCTGCACCGGCACCGCTGAACGCTGCGAACCTAGAGAAGAACACCCTTGCGTTCAAGAACCAGAAGGCGGTTAACAAGGGGTTCAAGGCGCCTGTGGCACCTACGACAGCACAGCCGCCATTCCCCTTCGGCGGAACATCGCCCCATGGGAATCCAAGCTACCATGGCAAGCCAAAGGATATGAATCTCCAGATCCCTCCTAGAAAGCGGGCGAAGCTCGATAAGCAGGGGGGACAGGGCTCGCAAGCAGCCACCCCGTCGCCAAAGACGACCACCAAGGCATCACCGCCTCAGGAGGTGCAGCGACCGCCTGAACCACCCAAGCCCGTGCTGATTTGCAAGGAGCCTGAGTGTCAGTGTTCGACTATTGGGTATGCCACCGAGGAGGCTCTGCAGAAGCACGTCGACGAGGAGCATATCAAGCCCAGGGAGAACCCTGTCAAGTTCTGCTCCGAGAATCTGGCGCTGGCGCTCGGTCTGGACGTGGATGGCAAGATCAAGAAGGATGGTGCTATGAGCCGAACGGCATCGAAGCAAGCCCATACGCCTGGCAACCTGGGCCTGGGCACACCCAAGTCTCAGGACGGCGTCAATATGAAGAGGTCGGCCAGCTCCCAGAGCAGGATGCCAGGCCCCAAGGGCGCCTCAATGTCGCCAGACCCATGGGTCAACTCGAGCTTTGATTCCCAGGCGCTATTGAACAAGTTGGGCCTCCCGAACGGTATCAGCACTGTTGCGTTTGACCCCAGTATCCTTCGCTCCCTGACGCCCAAGGACACGCCCGATTCGGCAAAGGACAGCGGCTCAAGCGAGCCAAACAGCGACATCTTGGACGGTCCAGTTCCCGAGTTTGACGTCAACTGGCACACCCTGGACTCGGACGTGCTCCTAGACATGACCAATCCCAGCTTTGGGGCGAGTTTCACCGCCTTTGACAATGGCAACACGACAACGATGGACCCTTCGCTCCTCATGAACCACGCGTCGCCTGGAGAGCCCGATTGGAACGACGTTAAAATTGACTTCAATGCACCCATTCGAATCGACATGGGGCAATTTTTCATGGATGTCAAGTAAATGACACATGACACGCACTTGAAAATCTGATGTGTTTGGTCACTATCGGCCATGAAGATACTGGAAAGAGAAAAGAGGCTGGCGGGGCGGGACAGGTCATTACCAGGGCGGTGCATTTCTCAGGAGCGACCAGGATATATACCCGTATGTTTTCACGACACACGATACCATTAGCATGGCGACACCGTCAGCAAATATTTTTGGGTTCGACCAGGGAGGGCGGCGGGCATAAAAACAGATGGACAGTTTTGCGGCGCGGCGTTGGCTTGATCGAGGGATCAAGGGACTTGGCATCCACCGTTTAATACGAAGGAGAAAGGGATGGTTTGAGGCGGATCTTGATGCGGCGATTCGGGTTTTCCAGCGGCTCCATTTTATTTCTTGGGGAACTGTTTTTGTTCTTTGATTATACTTGCGGTTATATGGTACAGGACAAGGACGTCCGAACTGTCTAGTATTGATACCCAAAGAGGAGAGTTGAGCTCTGCGAATTGATTAATACATTGATCCTTCCAAGAGTACTTTGTCTATAGACAGGACATGAAAATTGGAGCCATTTATAATCCACGGGAGTATTACTACATGTAGGTCGTACAACTCAGATAACTTCCAACCTACCAAGTAATTAGTAGTAGCATAGTAGCACTACTAGCACCAGTATCTGGGCTAACAGGGCTATAACAGCTGCCCTTCGCTGATACCATGTCCACACTCTAGCTCTTGCTGGATGTCTTTTTGCAATCTTGACTTGATTTTCTTGCTGGATAAAGCTGTTTTTACTGGACAACAGGCTCATAGACAAGCTACCAACAGGTGTTCTACGCGAGGAACAGGTATTAGGCAAAGCTGGGGTATTAACATGTTATCGGACGTAAACAGCCGGCACAAGTCATGTTTGAAAACATACCCTCGCCCGCAATAGTAGTAGGTAGGTTAGGTAGTAGATATATAGTAGGTAGGTAGGCACGTATAGTGCTTAATTAAGTGCTAATACCTACCCAGGCTTAACGGGCTCCACCCATCAGGTGCTGGTAAAGGTTGTGTATATGCAGTTGTCGCGTTGAGGCCCGCGCCTAGGGTAAACGATTGAGTCGTGCCTGCATCTTCACAGACGCACGCAGCCACGGCCCGTGAGGGAGGGGATCCACAGCAGATGCGGGCAGAGAGGCACTAGTCCCAAAACTGCCTAGCTCACCCGAGACCCTGTTTGACAGTGTGACACGTCCGCGAACGCGGTCTTCAGCATGTTATGTAAGTCATGGAGCTAGCCCTGAAGAGGAAATCCATCAATACACAGGGGTGCAACCCCCCCGTTTCTGGTGGCATGGGGATACGACGCCAGAAGCGCGTCTACGACGGGCAACGACTGTGGATCGGGTTGGAGCTTGTCTTGGCCACGAACACCACCTCTCTCCTCTCTTTTTCTGAATATTGTGACGTGACGCGTTTGATCCGTTCTTTCTCTCTTGTCTTCCATTTTCCAAAGTCCAATTGGATTCCTCCACTGAGCCTGCATCTTCTCAGCCAAGAGAGAACGGCATCCTGTACGGATTACACTCCGCCCGCCTCCGAGCATCATCGCTTGTCCCGCGACCACTCTGTCACGTCACGTCCCCCCAGCCTCCCCCCAAGCTTCTCCCACGGGAAAGCAAACACTCCCCCTCTCTTTACACAGCTCCCCTCCCTCTCTCCTCTCACAGCCATATTTTAATAATGGACGGCCCAACCACTGCTTCGCCGTCAAAGAGACGCGCCCTCGCTCCCCTCGACGCGAACGCGGTCTCGTCACCTAAACCCGCCGCCGCCTTCGGGCTCGTCAAGCAACACCAGCACCACCAGCAGCCGCAGATTTACGTGGATGCGAGCCCGCTCCGGAAGCGGGCCGTCGAGGCTTCTGCCGCTGCTGCGAGTCCCCGTCCCCTGAAGAAGACCTGTGTCGAGGTACGTGTATAATTCACCGACTCAAATCTACGAATATGCTAACACGACATCGTGGTTGACAGGACCCAATCGCACGCTCACGAAGCCGCACCCCCGAGGCAGGCCAAGAGGAGGACGAGCCTGAGGAGGACGAGTCCTCCCTCTTTGATAACAACGACGCCTCGTGGGCAACCAGCACGACCCCCGATGTGTCCCCCGCGCCCCGCATCCTAACGAGGGAGCAGGCCCGTGAGGTTCGTCCTAAACTCCACCCCCCTAGACCTACGCAAATGGGAAGGGTTAATTTTGAGCTAACTGATTAATTTTACAATGTGCAGAAAGCAGAGATCCTCCGTCTGAGGCTCGGGCTAGCGAGTTACAAGGTCCGCACGGGACAGACGTCAGTCCCGCTAGCCAACCTCGTCGCCAAGCCACTTCCCTCGACGCGACGAGTCGGCGGCGGCCGCAGGAACAACAGCAACAACACCGCCACCACCCACACGAAACCTCGGGTGGACGAGCAATACCGGAGCATAGACGCGGAGAAGGACGAGCCCGCGCGGAGGAAGCCGGCGGCACAGATGGACAGCGGCGGCAGCGGGCACGACGCGGCCCCGGACACGGTGGAGCTGGTGGTGGAGCTCCCGCAGCTGAGGCGCGCGGCGGACGAGGACGTGGTGGCCACGCCCCGGAGGAATGCGGTGCTCCGGGCGGAGGAGGAGGAGAGGCTCACGAGCAGCGCGCTGCGGGGCGGGGCGGCGAGCGGGCTGTTGAGTCTCGCGAGGGGAGGCTCCGCGGAATGACATGGGCAGGGAGGGGTGAGGGCATATAGTCAGTTGACCGGGGGGGAACTCTTGTAGTAGTACTGACACTTTGTTCGGACTAGAGGGCTGGATGGGAGCAACATGGGATTCGGGCGTGTAACGACGGGCGGGCATATTGGAATTTGCAGGCGTTCTAGGACGGCGGGTAACATGCAGATACAGGGAAAAATGATTGTCTTTTTGCCGGTCCAACGACATGCCAAGAATCATGTTTACATGTGATGTACCAATAAGCGCAGTAGTTTCCATCTACCAGTGTGACGGGGTAGAACTGCTCAGGTATAAACTACCCCCCTCGTGCCAATCAATGTATGTAGATCTTGTTTCTTGATCTTCACGGAGCAGACCAACATCAACCCAATTCAACCATACACCTCCACGCTTTTCCTTAGTCAATAAGAATCCTCGGCTCAAGAGCGCCGTAGTTATTGAAGAAGTTCGCAAATAGCCTGACGGCATAGTCGACATCCTCGGTGCCGCCTGTCTCGCGGATGCTGTGCATGCTGAGCTGGGGGTTGCCAAGGTCAAGCGTCCGCATACCCAGCGAGGCAGCCAGCCCAGGGCCAATGGTGCTGCCGCACGGTGAGTCGTTGCGGACTACAAAGAGCTGCAGAGGAACCCCGGCGGAGCGGGCGCATTCCTGAACCAGGACGATACCGGGAGAGTTGGTGGCGTAGCGCTGGTTGGCGTTGACCTTGATGACGGTGCCCTTGTTCATGGCCGGCTGGTGCGACGATTCGTACTTGCCTGCGTAGTTGGGGTGGACCGAGTGCGCCATGTCGGCAGACACGAGGAACGAGCGGGATAGGGTCTGCTCGTAAGCAGTCGCCTCGTCGCCTTCATGCCCAACAGGCACAAAGCTGCCATCGCTACAGGCATCCCGGTTACCTGGCAGGACCGACAGGCGGCGGACTACGGAGGGCAGGAGGTTGGAGTTGGCGCCCTGGGCAGACGTCGACCCAATCTCCTCATGGTCAAAGCAAACCGTCAGGCGGATGGTCGAGTCGTCGTCCAGCGCGTTGTCGTCTTTGACGGAGGAAATAAGACCCTCGATGGAGCAGTACGTCATGCCGAGATTGTCCAGGCGAGGCGAGAAGATGAACTCGTCGTTGATGCCACCAATGCACGACTTCTGGGTGTCGTAGAGGACGAGCTCGAAATCGACAATGGCCGCAACGTCGACACCAACCTCGGAGGCAATCACGTCCAGCACCTGAGGGTGGTGGCGCTCAGTCATGTTCGAAAGAGGGCTGAACTCCTCATCATCGCCAGCCTTCTCCTGCTCGTCACTGCCGCTGGCACCCTTGTTGAGCTCGGCTGCCGCCAGTCCCGCGATGGGAAACAGCTCCGTCTCCTTGTTCGGATCGAAGACGGAGGAACGGTGCAGGTGGATGGCGAGGGTGGGGATGCGCAGGATGGGCTTATCGATCTTGACAAGCTTCTGGACGAAGTTGTCACCCTCCCGGACGAGCACGCGGCCGGCAAGACTCAGGTCGCGGTCGAACCAAGAGTGCCAGATGCCACCTCCGTACGTCTCGACGCCAATCTGCAGGAAACCGGCGCCCGACTTCCTGGAGACGGGCTTGACCCTAAGGCAGGGAGAGTCGGTGTGGGCGCCGACGATGGCAACGGCATTGCCAGGACGCCACTTTCGGCCGATGGTGAACGCGACGATGGAGGAGCCATTGCGGGTTAGGTAGTATTTGCCGCCGGGGCGGAGGGTCGAGGCCCAGGAGTCGCGCTCGCGGATGACCTGGAAGCTGGCCTTCTCAAATCGCTGGACGGCGGAGTGGACGGCATGGTAGGCTGCAGAGGAGAAGCTGTGTCAGGGGGGAGCATCAGTGGCAGATGGGAGAGGGGATGACGCACGGGTGGGGGAGGCGTTGACAAAGTCGACAAAGTCGAGCGCCGTTTGATTGGGAGCCATGGCGGTGGCGGTGGTGCAGAACGTCGAAGACAAAGTTAATCTTAAGCTCGAGTGGACGGATCCTCCAGAGCTTGCGAGCCGGTGAGCGGTGCGAGTGAGAGTGCGAGCAGAGGCGGGAGAGAAGGGTCTTATCATGGAGGCGATGCCGTCGGGTGGATTAGTGGATTGGCGGTATGCGAGGGATGCGTACGTCGTTGGTCAGGCGCAGAACGGGGGTTGGATGGATGTCATGTGTTGTGCTTGCTTGGAATCTGGAATCCGAGCTGCACCTTCCCCGTCTCGGCGTGCCGGTCTCCGGGAGGGGCAACACCCGGCAGGAGCCGCTCCTCCCCCGCTTCCCCCGCCAAGCCTAATATGGCATACAGATTACAGATTCGTAACTTACCAGTGGTAGTATACGCTTCCTCGCTGGCGATGAATGGTGATGTTTTACGGCTTTAACCTTTCTGTGTCTATAGAAACTCGTGGGATGGATAAATTCCAGGGAAAAATACAAAGAGTAAAATGCAAAGCTCCTCCTGGTGGTATAGTGTCCCCCGAGACAAACGAAATTACTTATCCGCTATCCGTACCCTCCATGTAGTTTCCCATTAATAGTAAACTCCGGCTCTTCAACCAAAAAACGATAAAACGCTAAACTAGTGGATAACGAAAGCCCCCAGGTCTCCATGCGTCTTGGTCCTACTTCTGCTCGGGAGTTGCCATGGGGCTCTCCCCGCCGTCATAAGAAGACTTTGGGGTAGGCGCGCGATCGAGGGCGAGGCCGGGGTGACCGACGCACAGAGCGACAGCACCCAAGAAAACACAAACGCCCTCCAGGACAATAAAAGGGGCCTGGTGGGTGATGATCTCGCCGCTGTAGCCCTCCTTTAGCTCGGCGACACGGTAGGCGCAACGGGCGAGGATGAGGATGATGGAGACCGACAGGCCGGCAAAGAAGGCCTTGAGGCGCCAGCCAAAGGCGGACATGCGGCCAGAGCGCCAGTATCGGAACATGTAGTCGGAGAAGGTCGCGATGAAGATGACAATGACGATGACCTGGAGGATCAGACCGGCCATGGAGATGTCGACACCGACGCCATCGCCGGACTCGGAAGTGGACAAGGCGCCGCCGGCGGCCTGGAGGACGAGGCAGACGACATCGGCGGGGATGAATATCCAGTAGAACAGCTGGGGCTTGAATCGTGAAAGTTCGGGGGCGAAGTATACGATGGCCTTGGAAAGGGTGACGTAGATGGAGGCCGTGAAGAAGACGGGGGCGATGGTGAGGCAGACTATGTGAACTGGGTTAGCTTAGCTCCCGGGGTTTGGTGGCCGGGTTCAAGACACCGGGAATCTAGTACTAACTGATCTGTATCATGAACCCCTCCCAGGAGAAAGGGTTGGAGTAAAGAAGCAGGCGACCGACGTAGCCGATTATCTCGCTCAGGCAGCCGAGCAGCATGCCGGTCATGAAGCCCCAGCTACGCCATCGGAACCCCAGGTAAGAGTGGACGAGGCCCAGAGTGGAGAATAAGGCGAGAAGCACAATGTTGGCGGGCAACGAGGGACGGTACTTGTAAATGCTCCATTCAATGGGGCACGAGTCGAGGTCGCAGGTGACATCGGACCCAAAGGTGATGACGCCGGGTGGTAGGGCTGAGTCGCCGGACATTTTCGGGGAGGCAAATGGTACGAGCTGCTGTTCGACGTAGAAAAAGAGAAAAAGAGAAAAAGAGAGAGAGAGAGAGAGAGAGAGAGAGAGAGAGAGAGAGAGAGAGAGAGAGAGAGAGAGAGAGAGAGAGAGAGAGAGACTCCCCCAGCTTCGAAGGCTAGGCACAGAAGAGGCACAGATAGATAGATGTAAGAGCCTGTTGGGGCCTTCAAGATTGGTAAGCTGAGAGGAGTGACGATAGGATGGGTTGGAAACGAGTGGGCGAGTCTTCCAAACAAGCGGAGGGATGGGGGAGCAATGGAGGTTTTAAGGCTTGTTCTTGGAGCCCAAGTCAGGGTCTGGGAGACGTGGTTATGAGAGATTCGTTAATGATCTCCAACAATGAGGCTTTGCGAAATCCTGCGTCGCCAGGGTCCACAGCCCACACTTGCAGCGATTGAGGCTCGCACCCCACGGCCTCGGACTTTCGCACTATTAATACTGTTGTTTCCAAGACACTGGAGAATTTTGTTGGCGTTACGAAGCTCGCAAAGCCCCGGTGGGCCGCCTTGGCTGTCAGCGCCAGTCCCGCGGTTCGCCCATAGACGGTCTATGACACACAGCCTCTCAAGTTGCGGCTCAGCCTGACTGTCAGATCCCAATCCGGCAATTCAAGATCCCGGAACAGCGCATGAAGGCTTGCCAGAATTGCCAGGAAACAGCCCTGAGACGTCGCTACTTGCGTTGTCGGCCTTATTCTGCACGTCAGGAGTTTGCCTGTCTGAGGGTGCCGATTCTGGCAAAGTGGACCGGATACCGCGTCTGACCACATCCATCTCGGAAGAGTCGGATGGATCAACCGTTGGCCAAACGAAATCCACCAGAACACCGCCCGCAGCAGCGTGTGCGTGGTTAAGCCATAATATCGGGGATCCCATTCGAGCCATTCGAGCCATATGGAGGATTCCATTCGAGGCCCCACCATTCGGGCCATGAGGAATTCCATTCGAACCATCCACTCGACCCAGCCTCATGGTAATATGGGCATCCATTCGAGCAAGCGATTCGCGTCCCAGCGAATCGGGTATCTGGATAGAATAAGCGTTGGTGTGTCTTCTTATGGAATAGTCCCTGGAAAATCTTCGAGCAAAGTGCACGCCGTCAGCTCGGCAGGAGGTACTACCTACCACCTGCCTCCCAGTGTCTCAGCGACAACGAGACGGCAAGTCCCGCCTCCACCTCCATCCTACTTACCTACTAGCAGTGTTATACCTTAACCTTGTTGGAACGGCAGGTGCCTCCGAAACGTCCAACTTCCATTCCGCCGGTGACTTGCACGTTGAAGTGATGCTGCCCCGCTGCAGGTGGCTTGGGACTTCAACACCATCCAAGCTGCAACGCGGTTTGAGCTCAGCTGCTTACCGGTTGTTTGGCCCCCAATCTGCGCTTCTCGACCCCTTGCGCCTGGAGACTCATCGTGACTACCGTCACTCTGGGAACCGCGCCGACACTCCTAAAGCCCATCCATCACTGGTCCTGACACTCCGTCTTGGAATGCCCAAAGAACAAAGACCTTGTCTTCGGCTAATGGTGAATATTGATGAATATTGATTTGGGGGCCGTTCTCTTATATGCGAGGATCCCCGCTCTATCTCGAGACGGGGATTGAAACCATGGAAATCACTGCCTCCGAGGCGGTATGACAGTATCGTTGAATCCCCCCTTCCCCTCTTTTTGTCAGTGATGTTGAAATAATAGCAGTAGTATTGGCCCTAGCACAATATGGGCAGCCGCCTCTGTCCCCCCGGCCTATTCAGGACTCATGGAAACATGGCAACTTGGTCTTGGAACCCCGTCATCTGTGGCTGAAGAGGAGTGTATGCTGGTTCCCGGAGCACACTCGGTGAAAAAGGCGGGAGGCGCTCAGCCATTATGCCCGAAGCCTATCACACTACACACCCGCATCCCTTCCACTAGGCACTTGCGGCCACGGATGATGTCGCCGCTTCCACAGCTTGGTGAGATGTGTTTTGCCGGCGGTTCAACCCTGGGGCCTATGTGGGGTGGCCTGGAACGGAATGCCATGCCACGAGGTAGTAGTACGGAGGCCATGTGGTCGGGGGCTTAAAGTCTCAGATTGTCGATCGATAGTGGCTCCGGGGCGAAGCGGCGGTCGGAACGGAATTGAACATGGAAACTATCCAGATTGAAAACAACGACACCAACGATCTCGACGGTGCAACGGACTGCTCCATCGGGGTAGGCGTCTCGACCAACCTCTTTATTTGGAGCTATTGACACAAGGTATCGCCTGAGCGGCAATGCAGCTATCCGACAGGAGATGAATGCGGTCGCGCGCATACGGAGACATTCCACGGGACCGGGCCGCATCGATGGGCCGTGGCAATGGATGGCACAGGTTGCACCAAGTATTCATCGAAAGTGGCCCGCACTTACATATATAGGATCACGAGCGATACGGGCACATGACCCTGGTTGCCTCAGCTCGATCTACCGCCAAGCCCGTAGATCAACAAGGAAATGGCCAGCGTATCATTGTGTACTGATATACGGATAGTGGAAGAACGATGGAACGAAATGCCGAGCCCAAGGTCAACTGACTCGACTCGGCGTCGGGAACAGACAGGATTGGTCCACAGGAGAAACAGGCAGAAGCAGACTCAAACACTACCAACCCAACAAGATCGCGATACAGTGGTTTGACCAGTCGCGCAGCTCGACCAGAGGAAGGAATCAAGGATCAGATTGCAAAAGAGCTTAAGGCAACAAAATCACTGTTTCGATGGCGTCGGCGTAACGCCGTGATGCAAACAAAAAAGAACTCTATCACTATCAGCTTCCAACTTTTAGCGGAGACTTCTTTGAACGAACGCGTAATAAGCTACTGTTTAACCGCCCATGTCCTCCCTCCCCGGCTCACCCGAAATGACATCCCGCAGATCCTGCACTCCACTGCGGTCCAAAATGCGGACAGTCACGTCACGTTGCCTTGGTTCTGGAAAGTTGAAAGTTCCTTGTTGGGGGCTAGAGGACTTTGCATAAAACCATGCACAAAAATCGCCCTGGTCGCCCTGTTTTCGCGGCTGCTCGGTCCAATTGACGGCCATCGCCACATGCAATTTCCCTTTGGACCAGGGGGTGCGACCGCCGCTATGCCCCTCGTGGCTTAGACAGGGGACAGCATCGGCCAGGGGCACTGCTCACTGCTGGTGTTTCGGGGGGTTGACGACTCCCCCATACTGACCACTGGAACTACCAGCCTCTTCGCCCCGACCTTTCTGGGCTTCGCAGAGGAAGGATAGTAATAGCCTGGCCTCACTCTCTCGAGAATATCATTCACCAGGATTGTTTGTTTGTTGAGCAAGAAGAGAAATGTTTCAAAATCGTTTCAAACCAGACATCCAGGTTAGTCGCCCCGTGGGACGACCGCTGCCCAAGGAACGCCCCAATGTGAATTAGAATATTAAGTACACAAAAAATGCCCCGTACAAAATGCCGTGAAAATGCCTAGTAGTATTCAAGATGGAGAGCGAAGCCTAGTTTAAAGAAACGTTTGATTTGTACATCTGTCCAATAAACAAGGGTGACTCCCAAAAACAAAAAAATACTGCTAATTGGTCGTGAAAGTGCCGTAGCCCTTAGGCTTCAACTATGGATAAGTCGAATGAAAAGATTTAAGCAAGGACGAAGGCAGCGACACCGGCAATGGCGGCGAAGACGGCAGAGCCAGCGAGGCCGGCGGCACCGCCAGTGGGCTGGGGCAGGGTAGGGGTGCTGCGAGGTCCAAGTTAGCATTCTTCGGTCTGTTCGTAGTCGGGGGACTCTTGATATCAACTTACGTGGTGTTGCCAGCAGGGGGAGGGGTGGGGACAGCGGGGGGAGGGACAACGGGAGTCTCAGTCTCGCAGGGGACCTCAATGGTGGAGTACTCAACCGAGGTGAGGACGGTGGTGTAGCTCTTGGTGACGGCAGTGGTCGAGTAGCTGGGGACGCACTCAGTAGGCTGAGGGGCAGGTCCAGTGGGGAGCTCGATGGGGGTGGTGATAGGAGCAGGAGGAGGAGGAGGAACAGTGCCGTTGCTGGGAGGAGGGGGAACAGCCTCGGTAGGGATAGGGACGACCGTGGTGGAGACGGAGAAGGACTGGGTCTCGACGATGGTGCTGTGAGCAGGGCAGTCAGGGACCTCAGGGCCGCAGTCGGTGACCGTGACGATGTTGGAGGAGTAGACGGTCGAGGTGCTGACGGGGACCACGCTGGTCTGGACGGTGGTGCTGTGAGCAGGGCAGTCAGGGACCTCAGGGCCGCAGTCGGTGACGGTGATGAGCTGGGTGGTGTAGGCGGTGGAGATGGGCTCCGTGGCCATGGCACCAGCGGCCATAAGAGCAGCAGCGACAGTGAAACGCATTTTGAAGGTGTTGTTCGTGGTGAACGGGTGGTTGTTGTAAGAACGAATGGCTTAAGCTTGAAGCTTGATTGAGCGTTGTTGAAAGAATGGACGACCGAAGTCAGACGAGTCAAGATAGCGGATGCTTGTGGATTGGCTTTTTGGCTGAGGAAAGAAGGAGGAAAGAAGTCGTAGGTCTCGGATGGAGGGTATGAGCACTTTAATACCGTCCCAGTACATCCCCCCATGGCCTCCTCCTCAGCAGCCAGGACCTGGTTGAGGAGGTCGGTCGGTGTGGCCCCCCGGGAAATTGCACCACCAGACAAGGCCCAAGGACGCCGTTGTCTGTGTACGCTAATCCAGGGGCACGCACCTCAGTGGAGGTGGCCTCACTTGCCCAGCAGCCCCAGTGACAGCCCCGGTAATAGGCCCAGTAAATGCCCCAGTAAATGAGGTGGACCAGGCGACCATTCAGTGCTCGTCCCTGGCCATCTGGACAGGGAAGACCAGGGACACACCTCGCTGCTCGCGCAGGACTCCATGGACCTTGGGTGGAGGATGGCCGTAACAGGGATTCTAATTGCTCAGTGGCCGTGCTGCCCTGTTCTCTTCTGTTCACCCTGCTGTCATCCGTTATTATCGTCTGCTCGGTGCAATTGGTTGCTGCGTCCGAAGCACTCATGGCGGCTATCAAACCTGACCAGCAATGTCGCGAGCCTCCTCGTCCTACTCGCTGGCAGTGCGAATAGTCCAGAGTCAGTACGGATATACATAGTACACACGGATATTACTGTGTTGGCTCTTGTTGGCGCGTTGCTTTCTTGCCCCATCCCCATCTCCCGAGCTGCATCCAGTGACCCAATGCATCTCGACCTAATCTCGGCGACAAGTCTGTGCCACTGTCATACAAAGCAACCAGTTCCGAGGGGGGAAGAGTGAGCCAGGACAGCGTCCATAATATCAATTTGTGATTGATGCCGTTACGTTGTATTGTCGTCGTCGAGGGATTCTCTCATTTCTATGTTTGGCGGCAGGCGACCGTTGTGTCACAATCTTGGAAACAACGGGGGATCCGTTTTCCGTATGTAGCAGTTGAAAAAACGGCGGTTGATTCCTTTTGGCCCATCCATCGATAATCTTGCAACAACCCCAGCACGGTGAAATCTGAAGCAGCGAAGGTGCTTTTGTGCCAATCCTCGTGGCTGGGTTGCGATGGTACTCGTACGTGTAGCCATTTCATGCTGTTTGCGAGTTGTTCCACGGCAGCGCCCGCATGTCTCTTTGCAAGAGACATGTCTCAGTGACTCCTCCCTAACGGCAGATTGTCTTTGACTGTCGTCATCTCTGGGGACGACGACCATAATTATCCGGCAAGGCCCTGGATTGTGTATTATGCACGAGTATGGATACTATTCGTACATACTACCTAGAAGGGCTTGGGGCGCAGCCGCCTTCTGGTTTCGCGTCGCTTATCAAGGAGCCTCGAGGCGATGGGCTGGAGCCTGATTGCATGACGGTCGGTCGAGACTCGTCGTTCAAGAATCTCAGCGGCCTCCCCGCATGTTGTCTGAAGGCGGATGGTGGTAAGACCAGGTTGAATAATGCCTGCATAAAAAAAAGCCACGACAGACATAAGATGGATGTCAGTGCACCAGCATCCTTCGCGCACAGCGGCACGACTCAGCAGTGCACAAAAGTGGGCGCTAATGCAGGAACAGATCGGGCCTCACACTGGACACCCCCTTTGGGCACCGCCTCACCACCATCATCTCCAAATGCTCTTTGGCTGGTTTCCGGACCTCGTCCGCCGAGCGAAAGAAAGGCCGCGAACACTCCACCACATCCATCAAAAATCAAATTTTCGGCCTGCCGTGGCGCCTGGCTCGAGCCTCCCCGGAAAAGCGCCGTTAGTTTGTTGTCAGGAGGGCAAATTGCTTCGATTGCTGGGCGCGAGGTCCAGACTGTGCTCCTCCTCCCACCCCCGCGTTTCGCTGGCCTGGCAGATTATTAAAGATCGCCAAGGGAGCCCGGTCCCGTGTTGGCCGTTACTTGGGCGGGCCCGCGGACCGAGAAGAATAAAAAAAAGATTCCAGGAGGGAAACATCCAGCTCACCGAGCCCAGTGGTGTTTTCTCAAACAGACAAACAAACGCTCTGCCGTTCCGTGAACGAGGCATATCATACAGGTACGATACTCGTAGATGGCGTGAGGCAATGCCACCCCCCGACCTTTAGAACGACAGAAGCGGCCTGAGAACAGAAAATCATTATTCTCATTGGCTCATGGCAGCGACCAAGTACCAACTGGAACCTGGAAGTCAAAGCTGGAACCTTGGTACTCCGTATAACAGCTTGCACTTTTGGAGCCACCCACCAGCCTCGTCGCTAAAATAATAACACTATCACATTAACATCCAACAAGATCACTCCTTCGACGGAGCTCATTTACACGGACGCGACCGTAAGAGCGCCGCGCGGCAAGCTATTACGATCCCGATTCGCGATTTCCAAGCCTTTCAGCGCCTCTTCCATATCCAGTAAGCTGACTCCAGCGGATTTGTCGCACCAGTGTGCAACGGGGTGGTGTGAGGAGGGTCCATGACGCTGCCCTTTCCTCTTTCAACTGCGCAAAATTCTCAACCTTACAAAATTGTCTGAGAATCAAAGGACGCAACGCTGATTTGGGTGAGGCTTTTGCGAATGTCACGCGCTTGTCTCCATGACGGACTAAAAGTTGGCTTCCGCGATTCCGCCATGTCCACGATGCGTGGCACAGGTCATGATGCATCTCGAGATCGATCTCACCCACTGCTGGGTCTCAATTTTGGATACGGGAGCTCGGGCCCCCAATAAATACTAACGCGTTTGAGGCCCCCAAGCTATTGATACAATTTCATCACAGACCTACTCCCTTCATAAGTACGAGGTACTATCCGTACATGGTAGTACTCATAGTACGGACACTCCGTGGCATTACGAGTACGACTACCTTCGAATACAGTTCCCATCTCCGGACGAGCAATCTCCAGTTCTCCACGAGAAAACGACTCCCACCACTCAACGGCATAATATCCACATGTCGGCACTTCCAAAAACCTGCGGGCCTCGCCGAGGGTACGGATAGGGGAACAAGGGCTACTGGGCTACCATGGACGATCCTGTCTCCGCTAAAGGAGTTCACCAATCCATAAGCCGTAATCTCAGTTTCCATCAACGGGGAAAATCTGTAAAAGGGGTGTTAAATTTGGGGCCTAAAATGAAGATCAGTTGAACCCCGTCCCACCCGAGTGTTGCTTTGCCGGATATAACCCTCCGTTCTCCCCCTACGAGTACCACCAGCCGCCTGAAATGGGTGTGATAACGTGCCATTTGGGTCACTTCGCGGTTGACACATAACACCCTGAGAACGAGTCGGCCAAGCGCTTGCGGAATTCCGCTGTGTTGTGCGCATCTGAGTCACCTCCTCTTACTTCTTATCGATGGGGGTTCTGAGTGGCTTCACTCATTCACACGTCGATACGAATACGTACCCTTCGTGCGCCCAGTCTCTGCAACAAAGAAGAGGCGTCATGGGCTTTGAACCTTTCCAGACCGACATCTCCGACAGCGACTTGCTCCCGAGTTGGGCCTGCGATGGACCCAAGGGCCTGACAACACTAGGCGCGGTCGGTGCTCAGCGCACCTGCTAGCTGAGAAAGCCTTGGAAGACTGGGCGGCATTCCGAGTACGAATGTCTCGACCTAGACTTCAACATGCCTTGAAGTTCCAGAGCCAGAGCTTCAGCATCCGTTCTACTATACCATCGGGAGGACTAGGGTGCTTGTTTCGAAGTCTAGGCTACTCCACCTACGTCGAAGCAGCCTCCAGGACTTCAACACGTGGACGCGGTGGAAGCTGCAACGACTCTCGACTTCGAATATCGACGAGACAGAAAACTCTGCACCCGGTCCCGACTCATCTCTAGCGTGAGCTGTCGCAGTGGGTAACAAGAGGTTGCCCCGGGCGCATCAAAGTCTTGGGACTCGTGATGGAGTGGGATCCAGATCCAATGACAGATTGTACGGGATCAGAAGGGCACTATATTGGTTGCAGATTTGGCGACGCCCACCCACGTAATGGGCTTCTCAATGAAGTCAGGGTAAGCCGTGACTGGAGGATAGAGTTTGCTCTGCGAGCGGAGGCGCCTCGACTCATTGTGGCCAACATCCCCAGGGTGACCACGTCTGAGTGTGCGTGTTTCCTTAAGCCGGTAAGCGGGCGACGGTAGGTGTTTGCCGATGTGATGAAGTAGCATCACCATATGCACAGATGGAGTGTCTATGTATCAGGAACGCAGTTCGTAGCGGCCAGACGTTCAGCAATGGAAGTTCTGAGGTCCGAGAGTGGAGCACCGCCTGCCCAGTGCACAGTGCGCAGCGAAAGGCTTGGGCATCAACCGAGAATGTTCCGTGGGCAACAGGCACAGCTCCACCCAGCGAGGATGCCAAGATGCACAGTCTGAAGGGAAGAAAGCATCCATGGCAATCACCCACCAGTGCCACCAGTGCACCACCCCACATTGACAAAACGACGACGTATCGCACCGACTTTTTGCCAAAAAGACACCTGATAAAGACGCACCCGACGACGACCCTCGCGATCGCTCCGACACCCATCTGCCTGCTGCGAGCCTGCGAACCCGCCTCCCGGTGACTCCAGCACACATCGTAGCATCCGCACTTCAGTCATCCTGCTACCCGCCAAGTCCGGCCGAACACCCCAATACCGACTGCTCCAGGGCTGCCCCTCGCCTAACTGATTGCCCCTCGACTGCCCCTCGTGAGCCAGGCATGACGCCTCGCTAACCCCAACCCACGAAGCCCGACCTCAACTATGCTGCATGCTGTGGGCCATCCGCTGCCAGAATCATAGGTAGCAGCTCGGATATCCTTCATCGCGCCCCCAGCGCGCCGCCTACTTCATCCCTAGCCACCGGTTCCCACTCTCTCAGATCCAATATGGAGGCGCAGGTGAGTGAACCCAGCTGCAGGGCCCCGGATGCATGCCCCGCTATGGTTCCTAGCATCCTTTGCCATGGAAGGCCTAGGGGGCTGGATTCTTTTTTTTTTTCGAGACCTAGCCGGCTGCGGTAGACGATGTGCCATGGCCGAGCAGCATCCTCTCCGTCACATTGTGCTAATTTGGTGCCGCCCTCTAGATCGAGAATGCCGTGGCGATCCTGGGGAACCCCCACTCCGACCACTCGTTGAAAGAACAAGCCTTCGAATACCTTAATCAGCTAAAACTCGATTCGCAAGGGTGGCAGACCTGCACCTCCCTCTTCGTCCGAGCTCCCCGATCCTCCGAGGTCCTGCGCCTGGTGTGCCTCGAGGTCGTCAACTATGCCGTCCACAACCAAGGTCTTGACGGAGCCAGCCTGGCCTACCTGAGAGACTCCTTGCTGCAGTACGTGCGCCAGACGTACGGCCCGAATCCTCAACAAGAACCCGATCCCGCACACCTCCAGAACAAGCTTACCCAAACTCTGACGTACCTGTTCGTCTTCCTCTACCAAGACGGCTGGCAGAGCTTCCTCGACGACTTCTTGGAGCTCTCCGGGCTGTCCAACAACACCGAAAATGTCAATGGTGCCGTCCTCTACCTGCGGATTCTTAGCTCCATCCACGACGAGATCGCCGATATGCTCCTCACCCGCCAACATGGCGAGGCCAAGCGCAACACGGAGCTCAAGGACCAGCTTCGGGCACAAGACGTGTACAAGGTTGCCGACTCGTGGAAGCAGCTTCTCGTCAGATACAACAACAACAATACCGTCCTAGATCTAGTATTGAAGGTCATCGCCAAGTGGGTCAGCTGGATGGATATCTCGCTCGTTGTCAGCCAAGACATGCTCAGCCTTCTGCTCCCCCTCGTCGGGCGTGCCAGCCAGTCTGGAGGCGAAGATAAGGTGCGGGATGCCGCCATTGACACCCTGACCCAGATCAGCGGGAAGAAGATGCGAGCCCAGGATAAGATCGAGATGATCTCTTTCCTCAACCTGCAAGAGATTGTCGGCCAGCTGGTGGCTACTCCTGTGCTGAATGAGTACAAGGGTACATCTCACTATGACACGGACCTGGCTGAGGCTGTCGCCAATCTCGTCAACACGGTCATGTCTGACATTGTCCGGGCCCTAGAGGACGGCCAGATTAGCCAGGAGACGCGGAATCTGGCCAACCAGCACCTCAATGGCTTCCTCCCCTTTCTCCTGCGGTTCTTCTCGGACGAATACGACGAGGTCTGCTCCACCGTCATCCCCGCGCTCACCGACCTCTTGACCTTCCTCAGAAAACTTGGACAGCTTCCCCAGGACTATTCGGATATGCTTCCTCCCATCCTTAATGCCATTATTCGTAAAATGAGGTATGACGAGACAGCCACGTGGGGCGACGAGGAGGAGCAGACCGACGAAGCCGAGTTCCAGGAGCTCAGAAGGAAGCTCCAGAACCTCCAGAAGACAATTGCCGCCATCGATCAACCACTGTATATGGAAACCCTCAGCAACCTCGTGGCGACGACCTTCCAAACTCTGGACCAGCAGGGATCGCAGATGGACTGGAGAGACCTCGATCTGGCGCTTTACGAGATGTACCTTTTCGGCGAGCTTGCGCTCCCCAACCAGGGCTTGGGAACAAAGAACCAGCCGTCTGGGGAGGCTTCTGAGCGCCTCGTGGTCATGATGAAGAAGATGGTGGAGTCCGGTAAGTGTGGCTTTGACGGTATTTATGTTATTACGGTCATCTGACTTTGTTCTCCAGGCATCGCCAATCTTCAGCACCCGGCCATCCTACTCCAGTATCTGGAAATCTGCGTTCGCTACTGCGTCGTGTTTGAGACGAACCACGATTACATCCCTGTTGTCCTGGAAAGCTTTGTGCGCCTGGTGCACCATGATCATGTTCGCATCAAAACCAGGTCATGGTACCTGTTCCACCGGTTCATCAAGCAGCTCCGGGCACAAGTCGGCAATGTCGCAGAGACCGTTATTCAGTCTATTGGAGACCTGCTGCCAATCAAGGCCGAGGTCCCAAGCGAGGATGCCGATGACGACATGTCGTCTGACGAGTCTGACCACTCGGCGAATGCGCTCTTCACCAGCCAGCTCTATCTCTTTGAGGCTATCGGGTCTATCTCGTCCACTGGTAGCACGCCGCCCGAAAAGCAAGCCATGTATGCTCGGTCTGTCATGGATCCTCTCTTCAGGGACATGGAGGAGCATCTTCCTCGGGCAAAGTCTGGGGATGCCCAAGCCATCCTGCAGATTCACCACATCGTGATGGCTCTGGGAACTCTAGCCCACGGCTTCTCGGACTGGACTCCCGGGTCCTCGGCTTCTGCCCAGCACGCTCCTCCAGACCCAGTGGTATCACAGGAGTTCGCGCGGGCAGCCGAGGCGATCCTTATCGCGCTCAACCAGCTCAATTCGTCGGAGGAGGTCCGGATAGCGTGCAGATCCGCCTTCTCACGCCTGCTTGGGGTTCTCGGCTCCGCCGTGCTTCCCCAGCTTCCGCAGTGGATCGAGGGGCTCCTGTCCCAGAGTTCATCCAAGGACGAGATGGCCATGTTCCTCCGGTTGTTGGATCAGGTGGTGTTTGGATTCAAGTCTGAGATCTACGACGTCCTCAATATGCTCCTCACCCCGTTGCTCGAGCGCATCTTTACTGGGCTCGCGGAGCCGATTGTGGGAACAGACGACGAGATCCAGCTTGCCGAGCTGCGTAGAGAGTACCTATCCTTCATCCAGATCATCCTCAACAACGGGCTCGACGGCGTGCTCATCAGCGAATCGAACCAGGGCTCGTTTGAGACCATGGTCAGCTCCATCATCGATATTGCCAAGTCGTTGGAAGGCCACCTTGGCCCCAGCCGCCTCGCATTCACCGTCATGGCCCGCATATCCGCCATCTGGGGAGGCCAGGACGTGGCGGTCATCTCACAGAACCCCACAGCCCCGACAGGACCGCCCGCGCCCGCCATCCCCGGCTTCGACCAGTTCATGATTGACCGCTTCCACACCGCCTGCTGGGAGGTGATGCGCAACCCCAACTTCCGCCCCCAGGACGCGCAGTCCAAGCAGGTCCTCGTCGAGATCTCCCTCCTGGAGCAGGTCATCTACACCAAGACGGGCGACGTCTTCATCCAGCAGCTGCAGAACAACCTGTTCCCCAACCTCGGAATCCACGGCGACGAGTTCCTCCGGTCGCTCACCACGTCCACGGACAAGAAGAGCTTCGCCAACTACCTCCAGAATCTGCTCAAGAGCTGGCAGCAATAGAAAGAAGTACTGATTAAAGCAACGGCGGAGGGGGTTTGAATGTTTGGGACCAACAAAAAGAAAAGATATCAGGGCACGCAGACGTGTGAGATTGGTAGATCATCGTCATCATCATTATGTTGTCGTTTAACGGAATTAAGCGCATATATCATACATGTCTAGGAGTTGGCAGGCAGAACATAGAGCCCAAGAAAGACCCTCTCGCCCCTTTGTTCAAGCAAGCAATGCCTTTTGGTGAATCATGCCGATCCGCCCGTCGGATCACCAGCAGTCGAGCAATATATAAGTTAATTTACCGCCAGGGCGTATTCTATCAATAATCAGAAGGTGGGCACCAAACACATGTGTCGTCGGCCAAGGTAAAACCCTCATGATAAATATCCATCCCATCAAAAAACAAAAAACCCCATGTAGTCTCGAAGATCCTCCACCCTTTTTCCTTTGTCTAGTAGTGCCGTCCCGGTATTATTACACCAGCTTCCCTGTCCTCTGCCAACTAATGATGATGCATTGGAGTCCATCATAGCACGTAGCTCCCGCCGCCCAGGCACTGCCAGTCGCGCACGGCGCGCGACTCCTCGAGCTCGACGCACCACCACAGCACCTCCTTGGCCTTGTCCGGCTGCCCGCTCTCCTCGTAGGCGCGGGCGAGGGTGAACCAGGCGTCCGAGTCGTTCCACCCGGAGCCGAGGCGGGTGAGGCCAGAGAGGAGGGCGTAGGCTCGGTCGCGGGCGGCAAGGCGGTCGGCCAGGGGCAGGCGGGTGGCCTTGTACGGTTCAGGGAGGTCGCCGTCCCGGGCCGTGGTCTCCTGGTCCTCGTGGGGCGGGGAGGAGGTCGACTGCTGGGGGGTGGTAAGGGCAAGGCCCAGAGGTCTGGAGGGCAGACTTTTGATGGTATCGTGTTTGGCTTTGTGGGCGTGGGAATCGTCACCGCTGGCTTCCTCATTGGCGGCCGCGGACGATCCATGGGAGGAGTGCACATGTGGGATGGGGGGTGTAGGCCGCAGCTTTTCGCAGTAAATGTCGAGGAGAATTCCGGACAGGCCAACAGTGGCAGAGGGGTGATCCGGGGAATGGATGAGGGCGGATTCAAAGTCAGAGCGAGCCGTGTAGGGGGCGTCTTTGGCCATGGACAGCAGTCCCAGCTATACAAAATATTGTTAGCAACCATTACACCTCACAGCTTGGGCAAGTTCAGGGACTTACCTCTGAGTGGACGTCACCCCAAAGGTCTTCGATGCTCTTCCGCTCTGCCCAGCCTGCACTCTTCACGGCGCCCGAGGCAGAAGGATCTCTATTCCACTCAGCCTCGAGCGCTTGAACAAGCTTTTGCGCCTCCGTGACAGCCCCCTTGCAGTCCTCGAGCATGTCGGCACGGCGGTAGAATCCGGCAATCATAAGCCAAACCTTGATCAGAATCTTGGTCCTCTGCAGCCTCTCTTTATCTTTCGGGAACTGGATCAGTGGGAGGAGGTCCATGGAAACGTGTATTGTGTCCGCTGCCAGGTCAGACACGTCGGATGATTTAGATCCGGTGGAAAGGTAGGATGTCAGGCTCGTCAGAGTTCTCTCTCGGGAGAAAGAAGACATGGACGTCAATTGCTTCTTGCTCGAAAAAGTGAAGAGGTCAGATTGCTCCTCCACTCCCTCGATGACAGGAGCCGGTGTGGAAAAGGTTTCTCCATCCACCACATTCTCTGGCTGGGAAGAGAATGTTGTGCTCAGGGTGCGATGGCGGCTAAGACTCCTATCCCTCTTCTTTAAGCTATTCCTCGGCTTCAAGTCGCTCCCGCGACTATGCCCTGTACTCTCGCGACGCGGAGGCAGAGCTTCACCATCACCGGTGACTTGAATGGCGGGCGCGCCACTAGCCACTGTCTTTGACGTAGCGGGTCTAGTGGGCGCTGTTTCAGACTTCTCGCTCAGGGTCGCATTGCTTGGCTGCCTAGATAGCGGCCTTGCCTTGTCGCGGCCTCCAAATATGCTTCCCCTGATGCTTCGCAGGGTTCCAGATGTCTTTGGCGGCTCTACCACTTTAGGGGGGTTAAGCGTAGGCTGAGCAGCGACATTTCCAAAGAGCCGTGAGAACAGGGCCAGCAGCTCATAGCTGGCATTGACCGCGACATCAGGCCCTTCGAGGAGCTCGACCAACGCCAACTGTGTCATCTTGACCTCCAAGATGGCTTCTTTCTCGCCATCATCCATGTCATCGACCAGGCCCTTGGGCGACTCTGATGCCGTTGACCCCTCTTCGGCGTCGTTCAGGTGCTCACTCCTAAAGTGGGTGTTTTCCTTTCCAAATAGAACCGAAGGGTCCTTGAACTGCTCCAGGGCGCCTTCACACGCCCGTGCTGCCATGACATAGTCTTGCCTCGCGCTGAGAAGAAGCGCAAGCAGATGCCACATGGGGATGAGCGATCTCTCCTGCCAGTAGGGCCCGAATCGCAGATTGTTCTTCTCGTCTTGGCTCCTGTTCGATGCCAGGGCCGTCTTGACTATCTCAATGGCAGGTGTCAGCTCCCTCCTTTCAGCTAGCAGAAGTCCGAGTCCAAAGTAGCTCCTAATGTCCTTGGAGCGGCCAAATTCGGCTGCCAGCGAGTTGCGCAGACAGCGTATAGCTCGGGCCTGAATCTCAGTGCGCGACGCAGCTTCGTGCGTGACCCTCGACCAGTACGCCTGGGAGAAACCGATGGCTTGCCATGACAAAGCCACAATGCGCGACTCAATCGGCGTGTGCAGATGGCTCCTATCCCCGTTCTCTCCACCTGCGCCGCCCTCGCTAGATCTGAGCTGTGGTAACCTCGCCAACCAGTCCTCTAGCTCGCCACCTAGCTGGCGGGCCTTCCGGGCAACATCCCGGTGGCCGTATTGGCACAGAGCAATGATGGCCTGCGCCATGGTTTGCAGAACGGTGCCGTCGTCGTCGAGACTAGGCTCAATGTGGCCAGTCTTGTCGACGCGGGCCTTGCCCTTCTTGACAAGTTCCAAGTACGCATCGAAAGCCTTGAAGGCTAGGTCGAATTCTCCCACGGACAGGTGGACGAGGAACAGGCTCCGAAGGATAGCGGTGGAATGAAAGGTTTTAGTGGCAGCGTTGTAGAGGATGTCAAGGACCCCTCGGCTGAGGGCATTCCGCCCACCTTGGCCGAGATCCTGCTCGCGCCATCCGCGACCACAGAGGATAGACCAGTTCTTGACGACCAACTTGACAAAGGCCTCAACTTCTGCGCGCTCCTCGTCCGCTCGGGGGAACTTGGTCTCCTTTAGGAGCAGGCTCTGGTACGTAGCCTCCACCATCTGGAGCTCCGCCCGCATCTGGGAGCGAGCGGATGTTTCGTTGGTGATCTTGCCCAGGTAGCCGGTCGGGAAGGGCAGATCGTCCTCCAGGATACGTGACAGAGCTATGTAGTACTGGTTCCACATCCGGCGGCGCGGCACGGAGCCTTTGAAACCATAGCCCCCTGTCAGTGACGTTGAAGTGACCTCCCAGTACCTCGCCCAGGCCCGGAAACAGGCAACCGAGTTGGGGTCCTCGAGCGACGACTCGTTCTCCTCCATGGCCTGGGTGGCGAGCATGCAATACTCGGTCAGGAAGAGCTCAGACCAGTAGCTTAGTTGCTTGCTCATGGCACGCCCAGACCACACGCGAGCAAGGGCGGGGAGGCCAGAGTGAAAGGCGACCAGAGCTTCCTTGGTCTGGTAGTTGCGCATCAGGCAGTTGGCCCTGAGATAGGCCGACTTGAGGGCGCAGACTGTGGTCCACTCGGAGATGGCCCCGGCGGGATCGAGCTGGGTGTCCTGGTGATCGAGGCTCTTGGGCAGGTGGACCAGGGCAAGACTGTATTCGGCGACGACCCAATGGAGCCAGCCGACGCAGACCTGGGCCTGGAAGCGGTCCTCGGCAAAGTGCTCCTCCTTGTGTATGGCCTCGAGGAGCTTCGGCAGCTTGCTGGAGACCCCGAGGTCCTTTGCGTTGGTCGGGTTGGACTCGGCGGGACGGGCGGTGGAGGATTTGGGGTCGCCGACCACGGTAGCGGTCGCATTGGATACGGCGCATTCTGTCTCGGCTGCCAGAGCGATGCCTGCAGGGAAGCAGTCAGAGATGAGCAGGCAACAGGCCAGAGGAGAGGGGAGTTTCCTTACATTGGCGCTCAGGGGCATGCTTGCGGACCTTGCGAACAAGCTCGGGGACGGCGCCCCAATTGCCCTCGCAGCGGGCCGTATCCAGCTGCTCGAGGTAGGCTGCTGCCTTGGCCTAGGGCAGTCGGTGTCAGGGAAAATACCAGGTCTCCATGGCTGGGTGGGATGCCCACTTACAGACATGTTGCGACTGTGTCAGGGGATGGACGACTAGCAGACGAGCAGCCTCCGAGGCATGGCGAAGGGGGGAGTTGGGTGGTGAGGGCGTAAGGGTGCAGCGCATGCAGATGACGAACCAGTGGCAACGCTCGCGAGGGCGAAATGCGAAATGCAAGATGCGGGTGCGGGAATGCAGAAGGCAGAATGCACAACGCCGAAGCAGGCTGCAGGGAAACACGGGCAGAAGCAAAGTGACGGGAGATGGAGGGTTTACGGAGTAGAGGTTGACGATATGCCGAGGCCACAGCACCAAGAAGCTGAGGAGCAGTTCCAAATGCTTATTAGCAGTTATTACAGCGCCAGCCAAACGGGCCCCAACGGTGGAGGTTTGTTGCACTCAGGCCTGCAGCACCTCCACAGTAACCTATTACGAGTCCTACCAAGTACCTAGGTACCTACCTAGTAACCTGCCAGCGCCGCAGCGGGAGTGGCTGAGTCAACCCAGAAGCCGCCAACGACCGAGCCAGCGGTGCTCGCGAGCCTCAGTCCAGCGGCACTCCAGCGGCACTTCAGCGGCTCTCCAGCGGCTCTCTAGCCACTCCAGGCATGGAACTCCAGCGTGCCTGTACGAGTAGTGCTCCAGTCACAGAGGCTCACAGCGGACCGCCCCCTGTTCCTAGCCGTGACATCGTGGGTGGGTGGTCCCAGCAGGCCAATCACACCGCCTGCCCCATCCCCACATCCTAACCGCGACAGTGCAGCTGGGTGTCGATCACAGAAAAAAAACCTGGATATTTGGTGACGGCTTCAAACAACTGCTCTCTCAGACACAGAAGCTGTCTTGCAGCGCGGACGGGGAACTCACACTCAGTATTTCACCGGCTCAAGTTCTTTTACATCTTTCAAAGAGCTGGTATACCTGCATCTCGTTCTTTAATTGGGTCAGAACCAACAACCGATTACAGCTACTGCATACAAGCCACAGTTTCCAGCATCTCAACACCATCAAAAGTACGAAGTACCGAAATCACAACAACCTCGAATATAGGATTCGCACAAGCTTTTGGCTTCAGCCATCCCAGACGTCTCAATGTCCACCACACTTCCCCCGGATCTCCGGGTCCTATATCGGAAACTCACCTCCATCCCCCCCGCCCAGCTGCCTCACTCACTACCATCCCTTATCAACCATGTCATTCGCTGCAAGCAGCCCCTATCCGCCCCCCAGGATCAAAAGCCCAAGGGCGAGGCTGCTGAGGCTGCCATGCTTGTCAACAAGCTCAAGACCACGCTCACTACTCTGGTCAACAGCCGCACCCGCGAACCCAGGTTCGCTGCCATCGCCCTGATCAAGACGGCAGTCGACGTTGGCGGCTGGGAGGTCCTCCGAGAGTCTAAGCCGTGGGTTCTAGGTCTGCTATCCATTGTTCAGGTAATTCCTACTCAGTCCAGACATACACTGTGGCTATAGCATCTGACAATCCACAGAAGAGCGACCCCTCCGCCTCCAAGGAGCTGGCCATCGTGGCTCTCACCAGGATATACGTCCTCCTCCAGCCTTATCAGACTCTGGTCAGGGAGATCGCTACTCCGACCATCCCTGGTTTTGCGACAGCCTGTCTCCAGCTCATCAAGCCCTCTGGCGGCGACCAGGTCACTTCCACCCCCCTAAGCCTCGTCGAGACCGTCTGCGATGCTCTCTCAACTCTCATCCCCCTCTACCCCACAACCTTCCGCCCGTCCAGCAACCCCACCCAGACTGCAGTCCGGTTCTTCCTTGCGCCAACAGACTCGGACAGCTTTGAGGTCCCTGCATCCCTGAGCCAGGCGGCAAGGAGGTTGACGGCGACGCAGCACTTTGTGGCCGCCAAATCCGGAGGCAGCGACGAGTGGGCAAAACTTGTCGATGGCATCTTCCGGGACCTACATGCCACGGCCGATCAAATATTACGTGCCGTTGACGAATCATGGGAGCCCACTGGCGGCATTGGTCGCTCACCAGTCGAGCTGGGCCAAGAACCGTCCGGTGGAGGTTCCAAGTCGGATCAACTACCATCATGGTCCGGTATCGAAGCAGGCTCCCAACGACTCGCTGGCCTATTCGACTACCTCTCTGCCTGTCTGTGCCGCTCAACCAAAAGCCCCGTGGCCATCCCTTTGACTAAACTCTCCGACGCTGTGACCCGGGTTTCCCTCATCGCCCGCCTCTCTCCCAAGTCTCAGACTTGGGACCAGGCGCTTCAGACAAAAGCAGCCGTCGGGCGAGAGGAGAAGGAAGAGCTTTGGAGCGTGATACCGGACGTCCACATCGCAGCACTCCGTCTCGTCCAGACCATGTTCCAGAGGCTGGGAGAGGATATGCTGCCTTACGTTTCCGAGTCCCTGGACCACCTGACCCGGGTCTTCAACTCTGGTATCAACATCCCTAGAGTTCGCGCAGCCAGCTACGCGACACTGAATGATATCCTTGCCGTGGCAGGACCCACTCTATCCAAATCAATGGTGGATATGCTGCAGTCTGTCATCGGGGCAACTTGCCGCGACCTGCAAGAGGATGCTGGCTATCTAAAGCCATCCAAGAAGGCCTCGGGATCAACCACCGACACCAAGAAGAACAACATCGCTACAAACGCTGATCTGTTCCTCCAGAAGCCTCAGTCTACCATCGAAGCGCAGCCTACGCCTCTCGATCCTGGGCACAAGGCCGCAGCCTGTGCTCTCCTTACCGCGCTCTTCACAAACCTCCCTCAACAATTCCTCAAGCCGAGCCACCGAGGCCTCCTGGATCAGACGGCGATCCTCACCCGCAACCGAGATGCCATGCTGGCAAGCGTCCTGAACCCCTTCACCGACTCGCGCGGACGGAGGTACCCCAGCATCCTGCCTCACCTTACGCAGCAATACCCTCAAGACCAGGGTCTTGAGATCCTGCGTACCAACCTGCGTACCGACGCAGGCACGGTTACAAATGAGGACTTGGAGCCCATCAGTGAGGACGACGAGGAAGAAGAGGACAACCGGGATGACGAGTCTGAGGAACAGACGGAAGATTCTCTGAAAGCAGGCACGCTACAGGCCGCCCCTCAGGTAGATCTGCCCATCCAGAGCAATCCGTTCGAGTCCAAGAACACCGAGTCAACCGTCGCATCCGGAGGATTCGGGGATATCCAGCCCAGAGCAAGCTCGCCACCGAAGCGGAAACACGAAGAGCCCGACACCATCCCCTCAAAGAGACAGGAGCTCGACCAGTCGGCGTCGACGGAGCCACAGAGGAGAGCAAGCCCCTTACCCCAGGCCACAAACCCCACTGCGGAGCGCCCCGGTGAGGATGAGGACTCCGACAGCGATGAGAGCGTGCATCTCAATATGGAGCTCGACGATGACGAGGACGACAGCTGAAAAGTGTGCGTCTCGACGTCGGCATGAAGCTTGAGGATTTGAGGAGGGTGGAAGAAGGCGAGATATCCAGTACTGAAAGATTTTGAGGATGACGATGACCAAGAGGAAGATATATGTACATCATGGGCCATGATATTGCAAATGACGACCAGTGTCATGAATTGGGTATAGTACCAGTAGAACTAGATAGATCAGGCCAAGACACCAAAGCCATCAGCTCTGACCATCCTGCCAAGACCCTGCCCCTCGAATCTACACACACAATGCCCCCCAACGCCGCCCAGTGATATCGTTGTTTATAATAGACCAAGATTTCCCATTCAACTCCGATTATTCGCTCCCCCAACACCCACGCGAGGTCGCCCGTAGAAGGGCCGTGCGGGGCAGGCGGCAAGCTTCAGTCCCTCAGCCACGCCCTGCGCTTCTCCTCCTTCCTGGCGCGCCGCTTCTCCTTGAAGGCCTTGAGCTCCGTCTTGGAGGGCTTCTTGTTGGACCGCTCAGCCTTGAGGCTGCGCCCGTCGTGCGCGTTGGCCGCCGCGTCCACGTCGAAGAAGGCATTCATCTGCCGCCGCGACTTGGCCTCGTCCGTGTGCCGCCCGGGCCCGGCGTCCTCCGTCTGGAACTGGCCCGTGAAGCGGTTGAACTGCGCCTGCGTGCCGTATGCATCTCCGGGCACACCAGCGGCGGCCGCGGCCGCGGCAGCAGCTTGCTCTTCCTCCTCGTTGTTGTATCCCTGCGCGTACCAGGCATTGGGATCATAGTCGCCGTGGATGGCGGGGTTGTAGCCCCCTGCGGCAGGTTTCTCAGACGCAGGCGGTTGGGGAGCAACTGGTTCAGTGCCTGGAGCAGCGGCAACGGCGGCGGCCGGGGCGGAGGCGGTGCTACTGGGCAATCGAGGATTCTCCCACTGGGACATGCCCGTGAAGCGGTTGTAGAAGAACCAGGACTGGGCACTGGGGTCCCACTGGCAGTCCCATCCATCATCCGGGGGCTCCTCCTGGGGCAGCGGAGGGCCTTCCGGGACGGGCTCCTGTGGCAGGGGCGGCGCGTCATCGGATGCTGGTTTATCGGCGGGTGCGGGGCCATCTGGCGGGTCCGCCTCTTCTACCTCTCCGGGCTCTACCTTGTCCTCGCTCTCCGACGGCTCACTGCCGTGAGGACTCGATGGCGGTGGCGGAGACGGCTCACGCGCAGGAGCAGCAGGCGGGCTTGCGGGTGGTGACATGATGGGCAGTGTGGGGTTCACGCATGGACTGTCATCTGTACTCGTGAGTCTCTTGAAAAAAGTACAATTCTCATCGTGATACTTATGCACCTGTGGTTTAGCAACGCCAGAACTGGCAGAGCACGAAGATCCCAAGCAAATGTAATAGCCTTCGCGATGTAATATGGAAGAGAGAGAGAGCTTCGATGGAGCTATGCTCGCTCCAAGCGCCATTGGGCAAAAATCTCACCTGTGGGGCGCAGCGGCAGCGCGGCTGTGCTAATCCAGTCACGTGAACCTAGCCAGTAACGACGTGTAAACGGCAGGCAAGTGTTGCTCAGTTCGCGCCTGAGCTGAATTTCGCTTGGCAGTCTGACAGGAGGCGGCTTCCATGGCCGTGGCTGATTCGAGCGGTGAATAGATGGTGATTACGACGCTTTTCGGGATTTTCTACCAGTGATGCGGTGACACCTAGGATGCCCATGCGGACAACATCACAAGTACCTACCAACATGATGCGCCCACGATCTCGGTGACGACTAACAGGCATTGTCGACGGAAACAATGTTGCAAGTGCAATATCATTGTTTGATCTCGACCATTGTGAACTCTTCGCAGTATGAAAAGCCGCAAGTTGCTCTGGCTTCTCGCCCTCGTCACTCCACTCGACCAGTGCGCGGCTCGTGAGGCTGAGGGACCACGGCCCGCTGACGAGGATGACTGCGACTGCTTTCTCATCAACGGCTCGAACCCAACCTATTATGCGAAACACATGTTCTTCGACTTCAGGAGTTTGCCCGAATTCGCCGGCGCGCCTGATGTCGTGAAAGATCCCAAGGACGCCGCCTCGGCGTCCCCATCGAGTGACTACTTTGACAGTGACGACTGGAAGAGTGTCTGGGAACTGCAGTCGTGGGACAACGAGGTAGGGCACGATGATGAACTTTCCGAGGGCGCACCCATCCTCATGGTCAACTCGCCCAACAATGTGTTCTTGGAGAAAAGCGACCAAGACGAAGACGACGACAACACCCCAGACACATTCATGACATTGAGGACCAAGCGACTCCCCAAGTTTCAAACAGCCGCGGAATTCGAAAGCACCGACGACTATCTTTACGTCTCTCTGCGGGTTCTTGCGCGTACCATCGGGGCCCCCGGCGCTGTGACCGCCATATTCACCTACCGGGACTCGGAGGAGCTGGCCGACGTCCAAGAGGCGGACATCGAGTTTCTCACCGGCGGGCCCCGAGACATCATCCACTACACGAACCAGCCCTCGTATTCGCTCGAAGGGGACAATTTCCCCGAGGCCACGAGGAGCGCCGCCGTGCCAGGCGGCCGCAACTGGACCGAGTGGATGGTCCACCGGCTCGACTGGACGCCCGACGGGTGCGTGTGGCACGTCGATGGCAAGGAGGCCGCCAGCATCAGCTACCAGACGCCGCGCGACCCGTCGCAGATCATCTTCAACGCCTGGAGCAATGGCGGGTACTGGAGCGGCAACATGTCGGCCTACGACGAGGCGTACCTCCAGATCCAGTGGATTGAGATGGTCTTCAACAAGACAAAGGGCGAGGATGAGGGGAGCTGCGCCAGGGTGTGCAGCATCGACGAGACGGATGAGGCTGGGGCTATCGCGATGCTGTGGAACAGCCCTGCGTCGAGACTGGTCTTTGATGGTTGGCTCGACGGCGGTTGGTTTAGCATGTGGGCCGTAACCGTTGCCCTACTCCATTGGGCTCTGTAGACTATGGTTAGGCTCTTAAGTTTCAATGCCCGGTAGTGAGATGCCTTGGACAAGCTTGGTTCCCTCCACTTGGAGGTGTTATAATACCCACCAGTTTAGTATGCGCCTACCCTGAAGCCGTTAGGCCATCGGCCCTTTTGTCCAACTGTGAGCATGCTGGGCTAGGGATTCAGTATCTGGTCGCTCTTATAAAAATATCGTCTTTGAAATGATGTCTCCCTTGCATGGCAGTTTTCTTCGGGGTCTTAGGTAATTAAATAGGAATGGCATTCTGTGTGGGTAGGCATTGCAAAAAGGCGATACCCTTCTGGGAAATAATCAATATCAACCCTGAATTGGCTAATATTCTTATAAGGGTTCAAGGGCAGCAAGAGCAGCATATGGCCAAGGGCTCCACGCCAAAAGAAGCAGCTGGGAACATGATAACTGCAGTTCTGGGCGACCATGACTTGGCGTAATATCTGTAACTTGGTGGAACAATGGGGATTGAGGAGGAGATGGCGATCAATGACGGGAAGTGGGCATGCCGCATGGCCGATGTAAGTAAGGCGCTAGAATGCTTCTGGAACATCTAGATCCGACCAATCCACGTTGGCTGGACATTGTCACGAGGGGTGCCATATGGCCTAAGCGGGGGTGCATCCATTCGAACTCGTTGGTGACAAGGAATACTACGGAACTCGTACTGATGTGCGGAGGCGTCTCACTCGACGTGGTGAAGGTATGATTCACTAGTCCTCTCTGGTGGCTGTATTGAAAATTTGCCGTGGTGAGGATCTCCACGGAGCAGAGTCCAGAGATACTCCGAATCTCCGTAATATAACAGGGCTAGGCAGAACATGGTCACTACAAGGCACTCGAATGAATACACACTCGGGGGGATTGAGTTTGATGTGGAGCTTGGTGGAGAGAGAGTTTACGATGAGGCTGCCCCCGGCTGTTGGTAGCTCTGTCACCGGTGGGCTCCAGTAGGCTACTGGGGGACGGATGGCCAGCCAAGCAGCGACGGTCGGCTTGGCTTCCAGCTTGGTCAGCAACCGTTGCAGCGTCTTGGGCGCCTTGGGCGTGTTGCCAACTGCGTAGCGGGGCGCCACCTGTTGCAAGCGCTGGCCTCCCCTCGGAGATGCAGAATGCGGCAGGTCGGCGGCTCGTCGCGCAGATCCGCTGTTTCCAAGCCTTGGAAAGTCACAACTCAGAAACCGAAAATTGTTTCCCCGTGACAAGGGACGGAATTGGCCCGCCTGTCAGTGCCAGGACAGGGCAGAGGGCAGACTTGGCAGGCTAATGAAAGTGCACGATCCGCGGCGGTTCCAGGCTTTGGGTGTCGGACCGCGCACCTCCACCAGCCGCGCCGACTCCCATCAAGGTGCATGTACTCTTGCTGTGCACGTGAGGCAAGAGGGGGAGTTTTCGCTAGTACGCAGGACTCGTACTAGGATGCGTGGATGATGAGTGCTGGATGCTGGACGCCAGTGTAGCGACGGTTCCGGATGTCGGTCGTGCAGGCCAGGCCAAATACCTCGCCGACCTGAGTCCATCGGATGCTATCCGTGCAGGCTTCGGCCGAGGCCGTCTTCGTAACTCGCGAGCATACGGATGCGTCCTCCCACGTTCAGGTGGCGCCGCCATTGACTCGACGGCGTGAAAGATTGGGAAGAGGACCCCCGATGCCACAGATGGCGTGAAAGCCCATATATATGAGCGATATGGCACCACGGATAGATAACAGACCCGGATCTGACTTGACGCTTTTCGATTGCTGACGGGAATGGGAATCTCGAGGAGCGGGGGGGTTGGGGGTGTTCTGCAGTTCTGGTCTGTTGGGTGGAGAGGGGCGTGTGGGGGTATCGGGTGAGCCCACCCCCGAGACGGCCGAGGGTGGAAGAAGCGCTGACCAAAGCACCCTCTTGGAGCGACTGGAAAGAAAACAAAAGCAAGCAAAATATACGGGGGCATTTAGAGAAGGCGAAGATACCCCAGGAAAACCTGCGACTGGACTTTTCCAGGGACTGTGGATTCACGACGGTAATGGCGCTGGGGAATGGAGGAGGGGTGGGATGGATGTGCACCAAGGTACGAGTACTAGTAGCCAGCGAGAGCACGGCCTGGGCGGAGGTCCAGTCTTGCAGGTGGAGGAGGGCGCTGGACCGGCGCTGGACCGGTGCTGGGCCGGCGCTGGAAGACATCGCTTTTCAGCGGAACGAGGTCAGGTGCGGTGCTGTGAGTGGCCGCCAAGGGCTTTTCCCCTCACGAAAATTCCCATTACATAAAAGCGAACGGGTAGGTCGTTGCTGCTCAGTCCAACTCTGTTATCTCCCCCCAAACTGCCTGCGCCCGCACACAACCCAGAGTGCCGACCAAAGCAAAACCTTTGACAAAGAGAATTGCAGGCATTTGCGACCGACGCACTCTTATCTGATCCCCCCCCGACCGTTGACGCGCGCCTCTGCCCCCTCGGGCCCAGCTCCTCGGATTCCCCTTATTCCCCTTACGTTTTCCCGTCTCTGCCCTGCCCTCTGATAGGCGCTGCACACGCGCAACGGGCCCATTGTGTTGCAACCCGTCCGTCTTCTGCGCCCGCAACGCCCGCAACGCCCGCAACGAGCATCCTCAACGGGCGCACCAAGACCTCTCCCGGCCGTTGACATTGCTGCCCTGACGCCCTGACGCCCTGACGCCCGGCCACGTTCCACAGTAGCGACATCGACGTCATCCGACGCCGATTCGGCATCCCGGAAGGACCCTGGATCTGGGGATCTGATCTCGGACGAGGCGGTCCCTGTTTGGCTGCTCTGCGGCCGCGCTGCCGCCCTCGCTGTCGGTTGACCCGACTCCGCTCGACGGAGGATGGCCGACAAGATGTCCATCGACACCAAGCCTCACCCTCCGCCCCCGGACAGTCACCATCACGACGATAGCGACGAGTCCCTCGCCTCCTCCCCGGCGGGCGACGCCGAGCACGCCTCTGCCACCCCAGCAGGCAACAATCCCTCCGCCGCTCCCAACTCCAACTCCCAGGATGGACAGCAGCCCAAGAGAAAGGGTGGTCGCAAGCCGGTGAGTTGAGCCGTCACCCAATCTTCCCGCCCCGCGTCCCTCCCGAATCTCCCACATCGGGTCTCTGGCGTGCGCCCTCAAATGTATTTCCCCGGCTGCGACGGATGCTACATATCCCCCCGAAACGGAAGATGGGCCAAGTTGGCTTTGTGCAACTCCATGCTAACACCCGCGCCCGCCAGATCTACGCCACGTCGGAGGAACGCAAGCAGCGGAACCGACAGGCTCAAGCAGCCTTTCGCGAACGTCGAACCGAGTACATAAAGCAGCTCGAAGAGACCATCCGCGTCCACGAATCCAACCTTCATAACCTCCAGACGGCCCATCGCAACGCTGCCGACGAGTGCTTGATGCTCCGCTACAAGAACTCTCTGCTCGAGCGAATATTGTTGGAAAAAGGTCCGTCGAGGATCCCTTCCCTAGTTCATATGCCACCCTCCAGGATTGCGACTCACACACTCTTTTTTAGGCATTGATGTCCAGGCTGAGCTTCAGGCCAAGACGGGGAGCCCCAACCTCGGGCCGACTCATATGCCCCAGAACCTGGTGCAGCCGCCGCCGATCCAGCGGGCACTCATCAACCGTCACCATCAGTCACGCCGGTCCAACTCGAGTATTGCTCCCAAGAGGGACCCCGGTGCCCCTCTTCCGCCGCCCCAGACGAACACCGCATCGCCCAAGACCCGTCCGACTCCCCCATCCCACTCCAACTCACCCACCGGCACGGGGTCGGCCTTCTCTCCTGCTCCCTCTGACAACATGTCTATGAGGGGTTCCGTTGCTGGCATGCCTCGTCAGCAGATGCACCCCATCCCAGCAGCACAGCAATCTCGACAGCAGCCTCCCCAGCCTGGATCCGGGAGTCGACAGCCCTCGGCAAGCACTGGCGCGTCTTACTACCCCACGCCAGCCTTTCAGAACCACATTGAGCAATTGGGTAAGTCGCAGTCATAGGAAACCTTAAGAGGACAACTCCAAAGCTAACACTGGACGTTCAGAACAAGAATATGATGCGCAGGCCGACATGGTCGATGACTCGGAACTCGACACACCCAGTGGACCGGGCCCATATCCGACATTCCCCAACGAAGGGGGTCAGATGCTTTCACCATCATCCAATGGGCCGGCGCGACACATGCGTCAACAGCCCGAGCCACACCATGGCCAAACAACTAGCCAACCTTACCCCTCAATGACATCGCTTCTAGACCAGAACTTGGACTGGGACCCTTTCGGCCTGAGTGCTAGCATGGCATTCCCTCCCCAGCCCTATCAGCTGGACCAGGCCAATATGCGATGAAGGTGCGCTGCATACACTGAGCGGCTCTCACGAGCAGAAGGAAAACGGAAGAGCCGCGCCATCGACCTCCAAGCCGCAGCATAAACTTGCTCCTCGAGATCTTTCCGACGTGCTGTCTCACGCGAGACCTCTAGATACCAGTTTCCGAGCTGTATAAGGAAGCACGATTCGGCAAGGCGGGGCAGGCATCTGCGGAGGATGCCGAGCTGCGAAGCAAGATATCACACCATTCCGCTGGTAGGAAGCCACGCGATTTCCCGGGAGACCAGCGGATGGGACATCGACCCAACAGCTACACAAAATTCGATTCGGCACATTGTATGTCGAGCAACGCCTATTACGCGTTGCAGGCAAACCTTCAAATACTATAATATTCGGGCATCCATCGGCGTTTTCATGGGCTCTACGAATAGCGATGCACGAGCGGCGCAAATTTTTATGTCGGATAGGTGCTTTTGAGAGAAATGTTTTGTTCTTTCCTTGGGAGATTTGGATCACTGGTCGGATAACGAGTTATAGGAGATGATTCTGGACCTGGGTTGGCGCTGGGGGGAACGATATGGTGTAAGGGGAAACGGAGTATGGTTTAAACAAAAGCAATGAGCGGGCATCGCATAAAAGCACCATGTTCTTGATATATCGACCTTAGGGTACCTATTATAGCGCACTGACTGCCTGGCACCCGTTTTGGGTCTGTATCAATAAACCACCCATCTCTTCAGGATTCAAGCATAGAGTCTTACGAAGTATCTCAGCTTATGCATTGCCTGGGTCTTTATTTATGTAAACATATTACTACTCGTAAGAGTAGCTACTAGTTAGTATGTTACGAATAGAGTTGAATGTAAACATTAATCTGACACGGATTGTGTGAAGAACAGTGCGCAAACAAAGTTACTCGCACTCCGCACAATGCGGGTTGCTCAGCGGAGGAGCTTGGGCCATGTCAACGGGGAAAGTAAATAAACCCCCCCACCGCATCAGACGCGCGAGCTGTCAACCCCCGACCTGACATCATATCAACATTCCAATTATTCAAGGTCTCCTTCCAATCGCGACCCCAGTTCTTCGCGAATTTCACTGCTATCGAATTTGAACACATCGAACCGACCTTGGAGGCATCATCGCGATGTCTCCCCCACGGCGCCGCTCGTCTCGGCTTGCTGCCGCTTCTGCTAAGGTTGGTTTGTGTACATTTGCTAGCTGGTTTGTTTGCGCGCCTCTGACCTTCCGACCATAGAGAAAAGCCACCCCCGACCTGCCATCCGTGTCGGAGAGCGATAATGTGAACCAGCCTGTGGTATCCCAGTCCCCGGCCAAGACCGGCAACGATGATTCCGCGCAACAGCCACCACCTGTTACCCCAACCGCCTCACGCCTGATGCCCGCGTTGGAGGAGATGCATCCCAAGCTGTGCCACTCAAGCAACACCTTTGGCGCCACTTCCGAAATGAGGCTTGGGTTCAGCGACTTCAAGCCCGGCAACAGGAGCGTCCCCGGCGTGGCACAGGAAACCCCCAGTAGGGTCAAGGGCTTGCCTGCCACCGAGTTCACCTTCCGCTATACTCGGGGCGCGGCCGATGTCGTTCTGAGCGAAAATGCCCAGAGGTTGATGAACGAGCTCAGAGAGCACGCCGTCAAGATCAAGTCAGATATGCAAGCCCAGCGGGAGGCAGATGGAGAGCCCGCCGAGGAGCGCCAGATTGCCATCCCCAAGCCCAAGGCTGGCCGCTTCAGCGCTGCTCACATGGCTGAGTTCAAGAAGATGGACTCGATCGAAAACCACGCGTCCGTGTGGCGCGCTAACCGGACACCTCCTTCCAAGCCTGGTATCAAGCGGTCTCACTCCAAGGCGGATCTCACCGAGACGCCAACCCAGAAGCCCAGTCTTAAGCGAACCATCTCCAAGGCCAATCTAGATGAGGAGTCGCAGTCTCAAACCAAGTCTGACCTCACCCAGACCCCAACCCACAGGCCCAGCCTCAAGCGAACCATCTCCAAGGCCAATCTTGATGGGACGCCTCAGTCTCACTCCAGGGCGAACATCACCGAGACGCCATCCCAGAAGTCCAGCCTCAGGCGACCTATCCTCAGGGCCAACCTCGATGGGGCACCGCTGTCTCACTCCAAGCCCAGCCTTAAGCGCTCCTCATCTCGCGCTAGGCTGGACGATGGCGACTCTTCGCAGCCCGACAACGTCAATTTCTCCGTCGCTGGAAGACCCCGCACTACTCCGGGAGACGTGCCTCAGAGCAGTTTTGCGAAGAGGGTCAAGAAGCTCCAAGATGACGATGCGTCAAAGTCCCGACCCATCTCTCGTGATGGGACCAGCACTCCCCGACCCAAGTCTGTCCAGAAGCCGAGCAATGCCAAGGCCTTGGGATCGGATTTTGGAACCCCTTCCAAGGCACCGAGAACAAGGCTAGTGAGCCAGTCAGCGTCGAAGCCTGAGATTGCGAGTTTGAAGAAACCTGAAATTGGTGGCCTGAAGAAGCCTGTTACGACGAACAACTTGGCATCGCCTTCCCTGTCTAAGACGGCAGAGTTGCGGCGCCGTATCATCAGTCCTGGCAGTTTCCAGAAAGTTACATCTATTCTGCGTGGCCAGAAGTCCAATACTGAGAAAGCACGCACTGCGCTCCCCAAGCCCGCTCTTCTGCAGTCATCGCAGACTCCTGGGCCTTCCCGTCTCACCCGCCTCACGGATAAAGAGCTGCCCCCTTGCCCACTTACCACACCTCGGCGCAAGCTAGTCAAGCGCGTTGCCTTCACTCCTGATACGAAGCACGCGGCAGAAACTCAGGATTCCCCCTCGCCTCAAAAGTTTGCCATGGATAAGGTAACGCAGCCTGTTCAGTACCCAACCCTAGACGGCATTCTTTCTGAATCGACCAAGGATGACGTTGTCTACCCGGACCTCTCTGCTTTGAAGAGCCTTACGACGTCTCCGGGTGAGAAGAAGGACTTGCCCCCCTCTGTCCCGGGAACGTTTACTTTCCGCTCTGACCACACAATCGACTTTGGCTCTGCTCCGTCAGGCTTTGGCGCGTCTCCTGGACAAGCGAGTCTACGACACGTCCGACCATCGCTGGGGTCTAAGGCGACCATGCCGGGAAGCTTCCCAGCCCCACCCCCGCCGAGTGTTCATCCCAACAAGGAGAACAACAATCCGTTATCACCAAAGGTGCTGTCCAGCTCTGCTCACGGGCTTCCCAACAAGAAGCGCCATCGGGCGCCTTCGGAGGAAGAAGATGTTGACCAGGAGGCTGGTGATCGTGCTGCGAAGAAAAGAAAGACTGAGGCTACCCCCAAGGCCAAGACACCGTCCCGCCCTCGGACAATTATCTCCACACCTTTTAGCAGCGCGAAGAAGTTGCGGATGGGGGGAACGCCAAAGCCCAGCTCTGCCAGCCCTTCCAAGAGGGGTGGGATCAGCATGTCCCGGCTCAACATGCTTGCTCGACCTAAGAACCGGGGATAGAGTAACGCTTGCTCTGTCTCAGACTTGAGAGTATGGCGAGCATTGGATGACGCAGTTGTCGAATTGTGGCACGAGATATGGCTGCTCAGGTCCAGTGGATGGGTCATTTGCAGTGGATTTCATGGCAATGTCTGGATCAGTATGGTGGTTGAAGTTATTTTTTGTACGAGTGGTTCAGGAAGTGGCTTGGTTTGTTTTGGGGCGTTCAGGGCATGGAAAAGGAGTTTACGGACAGGGCGCACACGGCATGTAAGAGTTCATTATTGAGGTAGTTGGTGTCGTACCTACCGATAGTCGTTCGATTTGATCCCATTATGAAAGCACGATGAGCCTCTTGGTGCCTCGGGGCAATTATGCTCTTTAGCGGGAAATGAACTCAATCAGATCAACCATAGAAAACAGAGTGTTCTATTTGAGTTATAAGCGGATCATAGTTGCCTCCTCAGGCTCCCTCAACAATGTCAATAAGCTGTGGCGTGACGTTGCCCTGACGGCGTGCTCAGTCAGCCGTAGCGGGTTGAGAATGTTTCCGCAAACGGAGCCCGCGGAGGGTGGTGGGTCGGTTAATCGCCGGCCAACAATGAGGTAATGGCGTGGTACCGGGCTGGCAGGTCTTAATTGGGCAGCCCTAAAGACCCAAGAAGCTCGACCACAAAATTAAAAAAAAAAAAAATCCCCCAGAGGTGCAGGGTCACAAAAAATTAAGCGAGACGCAGACGAGGCCGTCTGCCGTGCGAACGGGGAAACGGGACTATTAGGGGATTCTATAATAGAGGAGCTTCCTGGGACTGCTGATCTGGGCGTGCGGCCTGAGGCACTTTTTTTTTCCTTCTTGTGAACATGGACCTGTGCGAGCCTGCGGTCAAAGTGCGCAACCTGGAAGCCTTGGAGGGACAAAGTGGCCCCGTTCAGTGCCCTGTTGTGCTGCTCTCAGCTCCGTTCAGTGCTGTCTGCCCCACTAAATCGTAGCTGGGCTGCTGTCCCTGGGCCCAGCCCCCCAGCAAGTGACCACTGGCATTCGTCCGTGCCACCACCCCCCCAGTCCCAGCAGCTTGTGCATTTTCTTCACCTTCGAAACTGCTACATCACAGCTTTCTGGGCCTGCTCCAAACCTTTTACCTCATCCACCCGCCCGCTGTCCTCCCCATTCAGGCATGCGACCGTGACCGCAGCCTTTTGCCCCTGGAACAGCTCTCCCGCAGCCTTTTTGCTACGCTCTTGTCGCCATTTTAATTCTTTCCGCCTCGACGTGAGGCGATAAGCTAGGCGGCCAAGATGTCGGTCGCCTCTCAGGTGCGTCTTTGTCCGGGTGCTGCTGGATGGGGCTTCGTGGCCTCTTCTTTTTTTTCACCGTCCACGGCCACGCTCTTGGTCAATCGCTTCGCAGACAATGGACCAAAGCGACTGTGGACTCTGAATTGCCCCATCATCCTGTTTTTACTATCCGGTAATTCCTCACGCTAACTTTTTGGCGTCATAGAACCCTTTTGCCTACCTCGGTACGAATTGCCTCCCTTCCCAACCGATGCCCGCCCTTGCTACAGCCCCAGAGGGGACTCGGAGGACGAGCTCGAGATATGCGATTGACCATGGATGGACGAGGCTGACCGTGCATGTCTCTGTGATGCAGGCAACGATGATGATGGCGAGGAGAAGCCCGTCGTCCCCGTGAAGACGGTTGACAAGACCACGACGCGCACCACTAAGCGCAACGCCGACCCTGCCCCTCCTGCTCGAGGCAACGCTACTGGCAGCCGTCGGGGTGGCCCTGGTGGCAACGAGGGTGGTAAGTTTTAATTCATTTTCTTTGATAACTTGAAGAGGTCATCGCTAACAGCTCATGGTAGCCTTCCGTGACCGTGCTGCCGGAACTGAGCGCAACCACGCTCGCTCCACCGAGGAGTCTGGCCGCGGCGGCCCCCGTGGCGGTGCCGGTGCCCGTGTCCGTGGTGGTAAGCTTTCTCTTTGTTTGATTACACGTCGGTGACGATGGTCACGCCTCGTCACGCCGTGTAATTTTGGGTTATGAACGTTTTCACACTAACATGAGTCTCAGGCCGTGGCTCCCGTCACCCTCGCGACCGCGATGACCGTCACTCTAGGCACACTGCCCAGGGGTAAGGACGACCCTCTATTCGCACCGATATGTGTGGGGTGTACTGACATGAGTTTCCAGCGGTTCCGAGAAGCAGGCTGCTGCCTCTTGGGGCGCCACCGAGGGCGAGGCCGAGCTGAAGGACGAGCAGGCCGGCGAGGCCATCGCTAAGACCGAGCAGAAGGAGGCCGTTGCCGAGGATGCCGCCGCCGAGGAGCCCGCCGAGCCCGAGGACAAGAGCGTCTCTTACGCCGACTACCTCGCCCAGCAGGCCGAGAAGAAGCTCGCCCTCGAGGACAGCCTCAAGCTCCGCTCTGCCAACGAGGGCAGCAAGCTCGACAAGAAGTGGCAGGCCGCCAAGCCCCTCGAGAAGGAGGAGGTCGACTACTTCTCTGCCACCGGTGGCAAGAAGCAGCGTGAGCGCGAGAAGAAGGTCAAGCAGACCATCGACTTTGACCCCCGCTTCGTCGAGCCCGAGCGCCCCCGTGGCGGACGCGGCGGTGCCCGTGGTGGTGGCCGCGGTGGCCGCGGTGACCGTGGCGGCGAGCGTGGTGGACAGCGAGGCAACTTCCGCGGTGGACGTGGCGGCCGCGAGAACGCTGCCCCCATCAACACCCGCGACGAGTCGGCCTTCCCTACCCTCGGCGGCAAATAGGAAGCCAACGCGCTCTACGAATGAGCCCGCTCGTCTGCTCTCCGTCATCTGCCACTGCGCAGCATGATGGGGCGACTGCGGCCTCTATCTCCCCCTCAACGCCCATCAACGACGTGCAGGAGGAGAGACTACTCTTTACATCTTGAGTCTGACAGTTGCAAGAAGAAAAAAAAGTTGACCGTTGGTTTTCGGTTGCTGGGCTGGGTCATGGGCGGTGGATGGACGGTTCTGTTTTCCAACTAGCTCCAATTGCTGCTGCCTAGGGTCTTCCTTAGGTATACTCAGGTTTCCGTATGAACAAAAAACAACAAAAAAAGAGAATGGTTTTCCCTACTCGTCTGCTGCAGGCAGCAAGTAGTGCCTGCTAAGTGATCATCCTATTATGATTGACTGGTACGTGACTCTGGGGGCTAACATGTCATGGTCATAAGACTTATCAGCATGCAGACGCTAGGTGTCTTGTGTTATGTGTGTGTGTGTGTGTGTGTGTCCATTCCTCTATCAATGCAAATATTGCTAAGTAGTTAACTTTTTGGAGAGCGATCCCATGCGTAGGCATATTAACATAAGCTGTACTTAGTTCAAACACATGCTCTAACCCCCCTACCCAGTATAATAACTCGCACCCATATTTTTGACATCACCATCCCCGCCCACCACCTACGTCTTACTACTTGCCAACTACCTTACTGCTTGAGGATCTCGTTCAGCTGCTTGACCACCGCATCACCCATCTCGGCCGTGCTGGCGCTGCCGCCCATGTCCTTGGTGCGCAGGCCGCCGTCGATGGCGGCGCGCACGGCGTCCTCGACGGCCTTGGCCTCGGCGGGCAGGTTGAGCGAGTAGCGCAGCATCATGGCGACGGAGAGGATCGTGCCGACGGGGTTGACGATGCCCTGCCCGGAGATGTCGGGCGCGGAGCCTGTGTGTTGCCCAGTGTCAGTACATACCCACCAGAGAGGGTTACCAAGAGATGGAGAAGCAGAAGGGACGTACCGTGGATGGGCTCGTAGATGCCATTGCACTTGCCCTGGCCGTCGGGGATGCCGCTCAGGCTCGCGCTGGGAAGCAGGCCGATGCTGCCGGGGATGACGCTGGCCTCGTCGGAGATGATGTCGCCAAACAGGTTGCTGGTGACGACGACGCCGTTGAGGGCGGTGGGCTTCTTGACCATGATCATGGCGGCGCTGTCGATGAGCTGGTGCTCGACGGTGAGGTCGGGGAACTCCTTCTCAAAGGTCTCGGTCATGACCTTGCGCCACAGGCGGCTGGTGGCCAGGACGTTGGCCTTGTCGAGGGACCAGACCTTCTTGTCGCCGCGGCCGCGGGCCAGGAAGCCGGCCAGGCGGGCGACGCGCTCGACCTCGGCGCGCGAGTAGGGCTCCGTGTCCCAGGCGGCGCCGGAGCCGTCGTCCTCCTTGCGCTCGCCAAAGTAGATGCCGCCGGTCAGCTCGCGGACGATGACAAAGTCGGTGCCCTTGCAGACCGAGGCCTTGAGGGGCGAGTAGTCGACGAGGGCGTCCGAGGCGAAGAAGCAGGGGCGCAGGTTGCCGTATGTGCCCATCTCCTTGCGCAGCTTGAGGAGGCCCTGCTCAGGGCGGACGGCGCCCGTGCCCCATTTGGGACCACCGATGGCGCCCAGGAGGACGGCGTTGGCGGACTGGGCGGCGGCGAGGGTCTCGTCGGTGAGGGGGCTGCCGGTGGCATCGATGGAGCACTGGAGGGTAGGGCGTGTGCGGTCAGTTGGGGGTGTCGTGGTGGTAGAGATAGACAGACACAGGGAGAGAGATGAAGAGGGAGAGAAG
>JAEMHR010000056.1:0-153842 GCA_016490725.1 Amphichorda felina | reverse complement strand
TTCTGGGGAGCAATGGTGTGAAACATCCACCTGGCTCGCACTCGGCCATGTACGTTATTATAATTTAATCAAAATCCATCCAGAGTTCTATGTCATCTTTGTCGAATATACCGCTAAAACGCTCGTTCGCTCCCTTGGCCAAAACCATAAACCGTGTGTGTCATCGTCCAACGCCGTTATTCATAGAGAATCGTAAAAAATCGAGAAGCCGTAAAACCCCCGAGTCGTGCGCCAAAACAAGCTTTTGCAAATATAACTATCATCTTTGTTTCGTAGTAATCATCGTCACCGTGGGATATTATTATTATCATCACACCATGGATCTCGTAGACGACCCCCTCCTCGTCGTCATCACCTTTTCGGTGAAGCGCCTCACGCGGCGCACGCTCAGCCGCCTCTCGTCCTTGCCGGGTACGATGCCAAAGAACCAGGCGCTCTCGTCCCGGGGGTCCGCCGTGCGGTCGACGCCCAGCCGGGCCTCGAGGTCGGCGCGCGAGCGCACAGCGCGGAACGCGGCGTCGCGCGTCAGCTCGTCGGCGGAGCACAGGCTGATGACGCCGGCGAGGCACGTCACCTCGTGGGGCAGGCGGAGGAGGCGGCGCCGTGGGAGGAGCAGGGTCAGGGCGCCGACGTAGAGGAACAGCAGGGCGAGGAGCACGCCGTAGACGGGGATGTTGGGGAACATGCGGACCTGGCCGGAGGGCTGGGTGGTCAGGGCCATGAAGAGTCCGCCGGCGAGGATGGGGATGCCGAGGGAGAGCGCCGCGATGGAGGACACGACGGCGATGCGCCAGTGGCCGACGCGCGCGGCGCACCAGGCGGCCTCGAGGGGCTGGCTGCAGGCGGCGTAGTCGGCCAGGATGGTCTTGCGGGCGATGCCACCGTCGGCCTGGGAGAGCTCGCCCCAGGGCTGGGCGATCCGCATCGCCTGGTCAAGGCTCTGGAACAGGAGGTAGAGGATCATGCCCAGCAGCGAGGGCACAAAGCTGTAGAGGAAATTGGCGGCAGAGAAGGCGCCCTGAGCGGGCTTGGCGGAGAGGAGGGGAAGGAAGCCAGTCTCCAGGCGCGTCTGGGGCAGAAATGAGACAATGAGCAGGGCGAGCAACAGGGCGCCGGCCGTCACTGCGAAGGCGGCCAGAGGCAGGTCTCGGAGGCACCACGGCAGGTAGCGGTAGCGTGACTGGGGCATGTTGGTCGGGATGGCAAGGTCGTGCGAGGCGAGGGACGCGTCGCGGCTGATGCGCTTGCCCATGAGCTCGTGGACGACATGGGGGTCTTGTTCGGTGGGTGTTCCGGACGCGCCGATGCTGTACCATATGCCACCGGTCTGGGTGTCCTCGGATCTCCAGTATCCTAGGCGATCGAACCATCGGTCTTGCAGGTGGCCCTTGAGGGCGCTGGTGGATGCGGCCGTGTCAGCACCCCGGTAGCCCTGGGTGGTGTTGCTGCGGTTCAGCAGGGGGAGTAGGTCGGCGATGGAGCGAACATCCCACATAAGCCCGGTCCATTTGCCAAACCAGAATACCATCAGGATGCCCGCAGCCACCGTCAGAATTAGGTACAGGGCCACCAGCGTCCAAGCGACCCCCTGAGAGACTGCCCAGATCCAGCCGCCATCGACAAGGATGCATGTGAAGACGGTGCTCTGCAGTGGAACTGTGAAGAGAGCCAGCCAAGCTGCGCCACTGAAGGCTTTGAATTGCCAGGGTCCGACAAGGGTTGGGAGCAGGAGCGTCGAGGGGTAGAGGCGTTGGAAGAGGGCCATGTAGCGCTGTCGGGCGTCTTCGCTGGCCAGGGAGGTGAATGGTAGGATACGCAGCGATGTGGCGACAATGGCTTGCGCGTAGATGAGGAGACCGGCGGCGAGGAGCTGGGGCAGGAGGCGGAAGACGAAGTAGTAGCCCGTGTAGATGGAGCCCGGATAGGGAGCCAGACCCGTGTGGCGGTCCGAGTAGATGGCCGAGAAGATGAGGGCGGCGGTCATGAGGAGGCATAGGACCATGAAGATGATGATGGAGAAGGGCCTCAGGATGCGCGGCTTGAAGCTGAGGGGAGGATAGGTGACGTCGTTGGGATAGAAGTTGTCGCGCATGTCCTTGGTGACGGGAACCCACAGCTCGGGATCGGCTCGAGTGACTCCATCACTGTTCGGCAGTGACGGAGGGGCCTCATGTTGCGGCTGCTGATGTTGCTGATGTTGCTGGTGTTGCTGGTGTTGCTGTTGGTGCGGTGGAGGTGGAGGTGGCGGTGGCGCTGGAGTCTGGATGGGACTGTGCATATGGGAAGACAGGGGCGAGAGGGCCCTAAACTCCTCATCTGCTGACAGAGGCTGGCGGTCGCCGCTGAGGCTTTCTCGGACGCTGGGGCCACGGCTGTTAGGACTGCTTGGTTCTCGCCTAATGTCTCGGTTACCAGCATATGTGGTCTGGGGAATCGCCATGGGGGGAAACCCCATCTCCTCGTCCTCTATGCGTCGCTGCGGCGGTGGGGGGACCCCCTCCATCTCGTCCTCAAAGTCTCCCTCCGAGAGCAGGTCCGAGACATCGCCGTGACGGCTCCGGGTCAGGGCCTCGATGGCATACTGGATGTAGGGACCGTCGTCGACGCCAGGCGTCACCTTGCCAGCCGCAAGAGTCAGCTCGTCCTTGAGACCGGCCATGTGGTTGGCATTCTGGGCAGCAAACATGGCGAGCTGGGCCTCGTTGAAGCGGACCGTCGGGCCCGCTGGGGGTGCGGGACGGTGGAATGGTTGTAGCGGTGGGTGGTGATGGGATGGCTGACTTTGATGCTGGTGCCTGTCAGGCCCGTAGATCTCGTTCGACGAGCCAGATGGCGGCGAGGGCGGCGAGGGGATGTATGGCACAACGGTGGGCTGGGGAGAGAGCGACTGGCCCGAGGAATTGTTGTCTACACCGGCAGGCTGTTGGCGATGGTTCTGTTGGTGGCGGCGGTGTTGTCTCTGCCTCGACGAAGAGTCGTTGTGCGAGGTCTCAGAGGTCTGGAACTGTGGCGGCCACTGAGCTGCAGCGTGAGACCACGGTCAGCAATGTCCTCTGTGCAACCTAGAAGTTAAGGGAGGTTTTTCGAGGACGCACTTGGGGCTTCAACATGGTCGAAGTCGATGTTTTGAAGATTCATGCTTGATGAGTTGTTCGTCTGGCCTGCTGCAACTCTGCGTTAATGCTGTATGCACGATGGCTTGCCACACACACACTATCCGTAGGGTGGACCAATTTGCTCGTGGAGCATGCGATACAGGAGTGAAGATGCATTATACGAGGCCTATGGAATGAAATACGGTTGGGTTGTCAGATGAGTCGATGCGATTCTGCGAGGCTGGTCTGGCGCGGGTTGGGAGAGGCTGGGCGATCTCCCAGCCACCGCATGACGCCGATGGTGACAAGGGTCTTGAGCGCTTGGCCCTGTGCCGGTGCATGTGCCTGGTGTTGCATGTTGCAGGGTCCTTGATTGTTCTTGGTGCTATTGAGTATTTGCGATTGACTAGGCAACTCATTATTTACTGATACAATTGTTGCAAGTCTTGACGGAACTTTAATTCTCTTGCGCAAACTCTGTTTGTCCACGAGTTTCCATGGGTGTGACGTTGGGCAAGTGCTGTGCTGTCGGGCGTTGCTGCCTTGACGGTGTGCTGAAGAGCTGAAGAGCAGCTGGAGGTTTGAGTTGGCGCTCCACCACGGCCGTCTGGCGGGTGGCTGAGACCCCACTAACTCGGGTGGCTGGGCTCCTGGCGCCGGGCTCTCCTCCGTCCTGTCACCAAGATCAGGCTCCTCGATGTTCTCCCACCGCTCCGTCATCCACCTAAACGGGCACGGAGGTGGCAAATGCCTCCATCGGCGTCTCTGCTTTTGGGCCTGACCGTACTTTCCCTTCCCATATTTGTCGTTGGGTACGGAGCATAATCGGGGCGTGCCGTTGCCGTCCTGCAGTGGTGGATAGAAGGCATAGGTTTACCTACCCGGACTCGGGTATATCCGTAGGCGTTCTGCTTATTATTTGTACCGTTGAGGTGAGCTGGGTGAAACCCATGTGGTCTTGGGCTATCAGTGATGTTACGTTCGCCGAACAACAATCCGATGTGAACACATCAACCAAGGAAGCCCGGGTGGCTCAGTGGTAAAGCGTATCACTAGTAATGATAAGATCCGCGGTTCGATTCCGCGTCTGGGCATTGGTTAACAGGCGAGCTCCGGCTCGTCTTCTATTTTTTTTTGCTCTCTGCCCTACTCGTACTAAATTGGTGGCTTCGGCAGGTAAATTTGTGGAAAGCCTAGATGGCGAGGGCTGGATGTCTGGTGGACCCACATGTGGTTTCACCCACTGTGTTTGGGATGATATTTAACTTCAAATCAAATCCAATTGAATTGATAGAAACCCGGGCCGCTTGTTTCTACGAATATTACTGCATACGAGTAATATCAGTGGCTGAACACTGTCGAGTCGGTACGTCTTCATGCGGGACCTCGGATGGTTCCAACTTCCGACGGTTCCAATTGACTGACGTGCGTTCCTGAATCCTGATATGGCTTGTGGGGGGAGCTAAGAGCTGTTGCAGCGATAACGCAACACCGATAAGGAAGCTTGGAAGTTGCACGTGTCTGCATTTAAGCAGGACTCGCCACCACGCATTGCTTTAGCTCTTTACCAGGTACGGTCATGCACGAGGTACGAATTGCACTCTGCTGTCTGTACTCGTATACTACTAGCAGTATCCGTACCGTAGACCGCTATTCGTCCTTTGCATAGACACCATCTCACCAGTCTCACGTAGAAAACTCTGCGTCGAAGGATGGGCCAACGTGGCGGACGGCACCCCTCTTTCGAGTTTCACTCCTGAAGCTTAAATTAAGCTAAGGCTAAAGACCGAGTCCGATTAACTTGGGAGATCCCGGCCCATTTGCAATTGCACTGCCGAGCATACTAATACCGTTTGCGAGTCGTACGGATAGAGAAAGACGAACCATCCCACTATCCCACTGGCCAGCTAACCCAATGGCTAGTTCATTGGGCTCGTCGGATCTTGCTGGACTCGCTGGCAGAGTCGAGACACCGCCTGTGATGCGCTTGTGATAAAAAAGAAATGGGACCTCTTTGGATCCGTCGGTCCAATTGTTGAGGTGCTGACCCACCTGTCACTGGAGTGCCTGTCCAAGTTGTCCCCGGGCGTTCCAGGTTGCTGGCAGTTGGCAGTTGGCAGTTGGTTTCATACACTGGAGTGACTCCGGTGGACAGTGGACAGTGTGAAGGGTGGCCCATTTGGCGGTGTGAACCTGACGGTATACGGAGGAATAAGCGGGGAGTCTGCGAGGGGCAGCCAGGGCCACCTGGCATGGAGCGCATAGAGCCTAGGTAGGTGGTACCTAGCCTCTAGGTGAGGTGCCTGCGTGCCTGCCCCAGTGCCCCTGGGGCTGGACAGCAAAGGGGGCCCAAAGGGGCCAGAGGGGCCAAGGGAGCCAAAGGGGGCGCACAGGGGTGGCCTCTGCGCCATTTCACCCACCTAAGCTGTCTTTCACCTCAACTCTGAAGCTTCAAGAGCTCTCCCCTCAGACCCTTACTCGCATCAATTGACCACCCATCATGGCGACCAAGGCAGAGCTGGCGGCCGACATCGCCTTCATCGACACTCCGCCCCCCAAGCCCTCGACTTTCGAGACTGGCGAGGACTGCGGTGTCCCCATCACCAACGTGAGCCTCGGCCTCATCCATCCCTCCACCCAAGATGTCCTATTGCTGACTGACGCTTCTCAAGTCACCTACTATTCTCAATGCTCCTCTCCCTGCCGAGGGTGCTGGCGCCGAGAGCTGGTCCAATCTAATCCTGCTCGGCGTCCTGCTCGGTGTCCCCTACCTTCTCTCCCGCCTGCTAGGTGGCGGCTTCAAGACCACCGTCTTCTTCGTGATTGTTCTGCTTCTGCCCCTCCTCGTCCTTTTCTGGACCTACAAGTCCTCCTTCAGCCCCCGCGTCAATGACAAGGCCAAGCTTCCCGGCCGCCCTGTCGAGCACTATGTGACCTTCAAGGACGAGGCCGACAAGGCCAAGTGGAGCGGCCGCAACAAGGTCCCCATCCAGACCTTGTCCGAGATGTACCTCGACGGCAAGGCCGACTTCAACGGCGACACCCTCGATGCCCTGGAATACCGCCACGACTTTTCCAGCTTTGCCTTCACCAAGGAGCTCTTCCAGTTCATCCTCTTCACCTTCTTCCGCGACGTCATGTTCCACAGCCGCGAGCAGGACATGGAGCAGATCCGCCCCAACTACGACAACGGCAACGAGCACTACGCCTGGTTCCTCGGCCCCCGCATGATCTACACCAGCGGTGTCATCTCCGACCCCACGCGTGAGGAGACCCTCGAGGAGCTCCAGGACAACAAGATGGCCGTCGTCTGCGAGAAGCTCGGCCTCAAGGAGGGCGAGACCCTGCTCGACATTGGCTGCGGCTGGGGCACCCTCGCCAAGTTTGCCAGTCTCAACTACGGCGCCAAGGTCACCGGTGTCACCATCGCCGAGAAGGGCGCCGCCTACGCCACCGACGCCCTGCGCTCCGCCGGCATCACCGAGGAGCAGAGCAACATCCTGTGCATGGACTACCGCGATATCCCCAAGCAGAAGTTCAACAAGATCTCCCAGCTCGAGATGGGCGAGCACGTCGGCGTCCGCAAGCTCACCGGCTTCTTCCGCCAGTGCTATGACATGCTCGAGGATGACGGTGCCATGTACGTCCAGCTTTCTGGTCTGCGCCAGGCCTGGCAGTACGAGGACTTCATCTGGGGTCTGTACCTGAACAAGTACATCTTCCGCGGCGCCGATGCCTCCACCCCTCTCTGGAACTATGTCCGGTCGCTCGAGAGCGCTGGATTCGAGATCAAGAGGTGAGTTTCCATGTATTTTTGTTTCACAAGTGTCCCCCAAAACTAATGTTCTTCGACAGCGTTGACACTGTCGGTGTTCACTACTCGGCTACCCTCTGGAGGTGGTACCGCAACTGGGTCGGCAACGGCGATGCTATCAAGGCCAAGTACGGACAGAGGTGGTACAGGGTGAGTCGCCATGGTGCACACCACTGCAACGTTCGAGATTCACATACTGACGCGGTTACAGATCTGGGAACTCTTCCTCGCCTGGTCCGTCATTGCCTCCCGCCAGGGAAGCGCCACCTGCTTCCAGATCATGGTCGTCAAGAACCTCAATGCCACCCACCGTATCGATGGACACAGCACTCAGTTCGGTCTCTCTGGCGCTCTGGCCGCGAGCAAGGCTGCTGGCAAGGCTTCTCTGCCTAAGTAAGCGGGCGGCTGTCGCTGTGCCAGGTTTCTATCTCCCGGGCTAGTTGAGACGGCCGGGATACAGGCCAGGCGGCTCAATTAATAGTCTGCGTAAATAATCGGTGCAAGACCGTTCGCTACTGTAGATGTGGTCGATGGTTCACCATCCGGCGGGGTGGGCTACTAGGTAACGCACGGGATGGAAACGCCGAGATGGGATTGTCTGGCTGGCCGAGATCTACTGCCACCGACGATAATGATCAATGGGACTGTAGAAGGAAGGAAAATGAGGCGTCTGGCGGGATCATTTCGCTACTCGGGTAGCTTCGAGTAGAAGGGCAGAAAGCAAGCCCTGGTCATGTAGAGATAGCATTGCTAATCAACAACCGCGATGCCCACAAGAATCCTGCCCCACTAATATTCGTACTCGTATGTCCGAGTATCCGTACTCGTATGTACAAAGATGGGCTGATAAAAGAATCAGGTGAGATTTACCTAGGTACCTGTAGATGCCTGAGGCACCAACCTTACCACTACTACATCACTCAATCCACCCACACAATATATCTTCAACTCATTCGCCTCCGCGACGCCGTCAGTTCCCAACAAGCCGCATTCGCCGCCAACGCGTCCTGTCACTCGTTCACGATGGATGTGGCTCTTGAGCTTCTAGATCCCCTCGTTTTCGACAAGGCATACGCCTGGGCCTTGCCTCGCCCCAGCGCTCTTGGCGACCTGGGCAATGGCACATATTCAGATCCCAGCGCCAGTCTCCTTGGCGCTGCCCCTGAGTCCCTATGGCCGCGTGACAACATATATCGCCAGATCATATCGATCCTAATCATCACCCAGCTAGGAGCGACCTCGCTCTACTTCTTTTTTAGCACTCTATCCTACTACTTCATATTTGACCGACGTCTCGAGTACCATCCCCGCTTCCTAAAGAATCAAGTCCGCCAGGAGATTTGGTCGTCGCTATCTGCCGTTCCCTTCATTAACATCCTAACTCTGCCGTGGTTCCTGGCAGAGGTCCGTGGCAAGAGCTTGCTGTACGCCGACGTGAGCGAGTACGGCTACAGCTGGCTGTTGGTCTCGGCTGTGCTATACATGGCCTTCAACGATATTGGCATCTACTGGATTCATCGCCTGGAGCATCACCCCAGCGTCTACAAGTACATCCACAAGCCGCATCACAAATGGATCGGTGAGTCAATTTACGCCAGTGACGCGACCGCCATGCTAACGGTACATCAACACTAGTCCCCACACCATGGGCTGCCCTGGCCTTCCACCCGCTTGACGGATATGTCCAGTCTATGCCATATCAGTAAGTGGCTCTCGCTGTCGCTTGCCATCCTCCAATTAACATTTGCCCAAAAGCATTTTTCCCTTCATCTGCCCGATCCAACGATATCTATACCTGGTCCTCTTTGTGGGCGTCCAGATCTGGACCATCCTCATCCACGACGGCGACATGATCACGGGTCACTGGACCGAGAAGTTCATCAACAGCCCCGCCCACCACACGCTCCACCATATATACTTCACCGTCAACTACGGCCAATACTTCACCTGGGCCGATAGCTATTTCGGCTCCCACAGGGCCCCGGACCCAACCCTCGACCCTCTGCACGATGCCCTCAAGGTCATGCGCGCCAAAGGACTCGTCGACGAGAAGGGCAACCCGATCAATAAGCCCAAGGAGGAATAAAGCGATTTACATTTCTTACGGGGACGAACTCGTCGCCAATTCATTAAAGTCTGCACGTTGCGATCGCAGCCATCGCAGCAATATGTAATTACTAATTCAATGGACATACTCGCAACCTAGCTCGGACTTTACATTATTGGAAATTTAGAACGCTGTACACACCTTTTTTTTTTTCAATTGATTGATTTGCTCTATCTGGTCTCCATTGGTATAGAGTGCTGAAGCCAACTTCCGTCCCCTCGTTTCGGATGGGGTGCCGGACGGGGTCGGGGCTGGTTGGTGCGAACGTTTTGAGCTGTCGCCACGACCAGCAACCCGGGTCAAGCGTAGAGATTCATCGCTGGTGTCGCAAATAGTCTTGATGATGATGTGTAACACGCCTCACACAGCAGTAGATATATCTTTGTTGTCTAGGGCAGAATGGTTTTCGTCCGTCGGTTGTCCTGTGGAATTTAGCAGGAATGATGAGGTAATGATTGGGAATGATTGAAGGTTGTGCCTTGGAGGCTTGGACCCTGACGATCTATTTGGATGTCAAAAATATGGAGATAGAGTAACGGGAAATAGCGTGTGTTCTGCAAAGCTTATTATGGCATTTGTCAAGACGGCACGCTTTGCCTAATTTGGATGACAACGTGGGGGTTAGTCAAGATTATGTTAAGCTGAGAAATCGCCATGTGCCGCCCATGTCAAAGACCTGTCATGCTTCCAAGATGCTCAGTCATTGCCATCTCTCCCCTTTCATGTCTTGAATTTTCTTCCGCCTTCGGTGGAACTGGGTATATATGAGCCGCTTCATTCTTGGGTCTGCAATTTTGGCTGGCCTGATTTCCATCCTCATCTTCACAGTCAACACAGGACACCTGACTTACACTGCTCCATCATCCCTGTTTCACAACACCAACATCAAACTGCACCAAGACACAGCAACAGCAGCAACAACAACTGCTACAACTACCCATCCACCCATGAGCAAGGCTGTTAATAACATGGCCAAGTCACTCCGCCACGCCAAGATCACGCCGCACCGGTCAGGCGCCCGCGGGCACTCGGACCACGGCTGGCTCAACACGTACCACAGCTTCTCCTTTGCCGACTGGTACAGCCCGGGGCTCACCCACTTTGGATCGCTGCGGGTGCTCAACGAGGACCGCGTCAAGCCCAACAGTGGGTTCCCCACGCACCCGCACCGCAACTTTGAAATCTTCAGCTACATCCTGTCGGGCGAGCTGACACACCGCGACTCCATGATCGCGCGGGGCCGCGAGGAGGGCGCCCAGGCCGACAAGTTCTACCGCATGCGCCGCGGCGACGTGCAGTTCACGACGGGCGGCACGGGGATCGCCCACTCCGAGACCAACGAGCACGCGTCCGACCCCGTGCACTTCCTGCAGATCTGGGCCGTGCCCTGGAAGAACGGCCTGGCGCCGCGGTACCACACGCGGCACTTTGACGACGACGACAAGCGCAAGGGCTTCGTCCGCATCCTCTCCCCGCTCAAGAGCGGCGAGGATGCCACGGCCCAGGAGGAGCGCGACGCTGAGCCCGCCATCCCGGGGACGATCCCCATCCACGCCGACTTTGCCATGGGCGCGGGCCTCATCGCCCCCGGGACGGCCTTCGAGTGGGTGGCCGGCGCGGGCGCCACGCGGGAGGCGAAGAGGAAGGTCTACGTGCACGTGCCCATGACCAGGGGCGGCAAGGCCAGGGTCAGGCTGGACGGCCGCGAGGGCGCGGAGCTGGCCGAGGGGGACGGTGCGTTTGTGGAGGGCGTGGGCGCGGGGGACAAGCTCGCGGTGGAGAGCATTGGGGAGGTGGAGGCTGAGGTTGTCGTGCTGGACTCGGCGTGATTCACCAGCTGATGTAGATACCAGATGTAATAGCGTTCATTTCAAAGCAAGTTGGAACTAAACTGTTTTCTTATTGCTACGTTTGTAGTTGCGCCGAGGGTATGTGAAGGATCATATTTCTGACTTGACATGCCTCGAGTTGTGCTCCTTAGATCTAGCGTCCCTGGACAATTAATCTAAACCCATGTATTCGAACCAAACTAGGAGACAAGTTGTGCATGGCTACTCAAGTCTTTCACCACCTGCATCAACTCCCATATTCCCATATCTTATACCGTCACTTTGTGTTAAGTCTTCCGAACAGAACAAATTTCGTGGCGTCTTTTGTTTTTATCGAAAACGTCCTCACTAGCATCTTGCTGCTGGAGTTTCTGCGGTTGCGAACCATGCTCCCCCCATCTAGCACGATTCTTCGAGATACTCAGGTCCTTGGGTACCAAGGTGAATATCGTACTGTTAATCTTGTATAAGGAACTGCAACGCGGTCCCAATCTACTCCTGTATATTATACGCCCGCCCTTGTCTCAGATTAGTCTGTCGGCTTCTCTGGGGCCCAAAGGTGTTGGGTGATTGTTGGAGAACTTGCTTGGACTTTACAACTCTCAACTTATACCGCATAGAGCTCAAAATGTTAGTTGATGGGGCGTATAATTTTGTTTTCCACAGATCTGCAGTCTTCACTTGTTTAAATGTACTGGCACCCAAAATTGCCTGGCTATCAGAGGCAGCTCGGCCCCAAGCTCTCTAAACAATTCGTTTCTGGCCCTTCTTTCGCTTTTCTCACCAGCACCATAATATTTGAACCAGTGTTCTTCTATTTCAAAATCGTTATATCTAAAACCTATTCAAAGTACCTGTCATTAACTTTACCAGCTACTGCTGGGCGGGTACGTATTCCACCGAGGGCGATGTCCCCTCGAACCTCCTCAGTAAGTGCGAGAGTATATATGCTAACGTTAGCTACTGTCAGGAGAGGGTTGTCAAGGTTCTTATAAGCACTGGCGGGACTCCCGCTTGCATACTTTGCCGGGTTGCTGTACGGAGGTTTCGCCCCCTGTGACGACGAGGAAGGGGACGGACCTCGCCAAGCAGTCAATGGTGAAAAAGTGAGACATCAAACAACTCCTCGTACAGGCACAGTACAATAATACCTAGCACGTGTATAGATAAAATGCAAACATAATACAATAGCCGGTCATTATATACGCAGGTACACATAGGAATGTATATATCCCACCCGTAAAAATTGGGGAGTTGGTCTGCGAGTACAACAGGGACACTTTGGCAGTATCTCTCTTTCGGACCTCAGCCGCGATGCCTCCAACTTGGTCAAGACAAGACGTACAATAAGCGCGTCCTTGAGAGGCTACGCATCTGCGCCCACTAGCATCAAAACCAGCCCGTCAGCAATTTTGAGCGCCTTCTCCAAGACTTGGTCCAGCTCTACCAGGGCCGAGTCTACTACTCGTACAACCACTAGAACCACCGCTGACTGCCGTCCGACCGTCATCTACTGCGCCAAGGATAGATACGTCATCTCCATCTATACTGCCGTCTACACCATCACTGAGACCGACAGTAGGTCGCTCCCGGGGCCGGCTGGCAGACTAGACCGGTCCCGACGCCACCAGCCACCAAGATCACCCCAACCCGATCAATCCCACTAGTGTTCCTTTCGAGGGTGACCGCGAGTGGTCATCTTGGTCGAATGAGCATACTGATGGAGTGCATCCTTCTGTGCCCTGTGATGGTAATCGCCCAGGTGCAATGGCGACCACGGCAATGAAGACCACCGTTGTGGGTGTCCCGCCTAGTGGCCGGAATAGCTCATTCTCCCACCTCTCGGTGGGCGTTACTATCCCGTCGAAGGCGGAACTTCTGGGTTGACTCTGGGCATGAAGATCTTGGATGTATTTCGCTAGCCATGCAGGTCCTTGTTATGCCATGTGCATAGAGTCGAGATAGCCCTCTTGCGTCTGTCGTCGAGATAACTCTTCTTCCTCACCCTTAACATTTAGGCTAGGTAATTTATAAATGCCGTTTATCGATGTTTCGCGGCATCTAGACTCGTCGAGACTCTAAACGAGCCTACCCCTCTTGCCGTTGCGCGAATGGAGGTGGCGATGGACACGTTGCGCTACCGCCCACAGTAGCATTAGCACTACTAGTAGTAGCCGACCAACCAAGCCATGGAAGCGGCCACAGGCGGTGAATGTGAAGGGAGGCCCGTCCCAAGCTGTTTTGGTCGTGATAAGCGCTGTTTGATGAGGGTGAGTGGCGGAGCAAGATGGTACCGTGTGTGTCCTAAGTGGCCCCAGATGCAGCTTTCCATTGGTCGGGCTGAATGACTAAGGAGGCCTCGGGCCTCTCCCCCCCCTCTGGGCTCGAAAGGGGGAGGAACAACGTCATGGCGCCTGCTTCTGTCTTTGATCCTCCAGAGGGACGTGGACCAAACCACAGATCCTGCACCGCCAACAATGGTATTTTCTTGACTGCTTGGTCCTTGGCTCCGACGTTCCTTTGCATCCTAACCGACACCCTTGCTGCGCAAAAAATGTCCCGTTGACAACCAGCTAGCTAGCTGTCGCACTCGCCCTTGGACCTCCGAAGACACGTCGATCCCTCTACCGAGCAAACGCTCCCCGAACCTCGAACCATAAAAAAACCCTACTACAGCTAAATCGATACGCGTCTATTGTTTCTGTTTATATTTTGGAATTCCCTACGGGAAGCGGCAAGGTCACAAGAGTTTGGGTAGCAAGGGCCATCCCTTGAAGCCACCGAGATGTCGGAAGCAGGTGAGAGGTATGTGACGGCGATATCTACATTCACAACAGCTTCCCAAACCATGGCGCTTTGAGGAATTTACCGGGAGGCATGCGTGGTCGATGATGACGACGTTTACCCGGGCAAGTTTAAGCTTCATGCCCCTTCCGTGGCGCAGCATCCGCATGCCGGAAACCTAATTTGTCCTCTGGGCTAACTTTGTCGCCATAGCTCGCATAAGCGCTCCATGTCGGCTGCTGCCCTCAACCTGCTCCGGCGCAAGGAAGTACGCGACGACGAGTCAGGCTCTGAAGACGCTCAGTCCGCCGCGAAACCCGCAATGTCGCACCGGCCCAGCGCGCGGAGCCACAGCTCCAAGCTATCCACTACGGGCCCAGCCTTGAGCAGGACGCCCTCTGCGACGCCGTCCGCGGCACCCTCCGCGACCGCCACATCGCCGACGAAACTTACCCAGGGCAATGACAAGGGCCCCAGCCTGGAGCAGTCGGTCAGGAAGTTCCGCATCGTGGAGGCCCTTCGAAGTGGCGATACAGCGTCGATTTCGAAGGCGATCCGCGAGAGCGACAATGGTCCGCGAACGAGCATATCGTCGATGGCCGGTGGATCTAGCGCCGGCCTCGAAGACACAACAATTCTGCATCTTGCTATCCAGTGCGCCGAATTCCCCGTTGTCGAATACGTCTTGTCGGACGGCCAGAACACCCTCGATATCAATGCCCGGGACAAGGATGGCAACACACCACTGCACATTGCTGCGACGCAGGGCCGCACCCCTGTGGTGAAGCTCCTTCTCGAGCAGAAGGACATCAATGACGCCGTCATGAACTCCCACGGCAAGCTCCCCATCGATCTGGCCAGAAACCCCGAAATCTTTCAGCTTCTACAGCTGTCGCGGTCTCTCTTCACCGATGGCAAGGTAAAGCAAGTCCAGGAGCTCATTGGCAAGGGTGACTACGATACCCTCGCCGAAGTGCTCGAGGAGCCTCGGTTCAAGACTGTCATTGACATCAACAGTCCCGAGTTTGCGTCCGAACCTGTGACGGTGGCAACGGGAGGGACCCTGCTGCATGAGGCTGCCAGAAGAAAGAACATGAAGCTCATTCAGGCCCTGCTTCTCCATGGGGCCGACCCGTTCCGACGTGACCGCAAGGGGAAGCTGCCTCAGAATATCACAAACGACGACAATGTCAAGGCTATTTTGAAGAAGTCACCGGCAGCGGTAGCAGCACAAAGAGGCATCCAGGAGAAGGCGGTACTGGGCCATGCCGCCTCTCAGGGAGCTGTGGCCACAGCTTCGGGCGACCCCTTAGCGGGGCGCGAGGCTCGTGAGATGAAGGGGTATCTGAAGAAGTGGACCAACTATCGCAAGGGATACCAACTTCGGTGGTTTGTCCTTGAGGATGGCGTTCTGAGCTACTACAAGCACCAGGACGACGCAGGGTCCGCGTGCCGTGGCGCCATAAACATGCGCATCGCTAAGCTCCACATGAGTCCCGATGAGAAGACCAAGTTTGAGATTCACGGCAAGTCGTCGGTCAAGTACACGCTCAAAGCAAACCACGAAGTTGAGGCGAAGAGGTGGTTCTGGTCTCTCAACAATTCCATCCAGTGGACCAAGGACCAGGCCAAGGAGGAAGAGCGACAGGCCGCTCGGAGCGCGGAGCTTCTCAAGCAGGCAAAGGCTGAGCAGAGCGGAACGCTCTCCGTCCAAGACTCTCACAGTGAAAATGCGAGCGTCACGGACCTGCGCCGGAATAGCTCTCAGGGACCTATTAGCCGGTCGGTGTCGAGCGTAAAAGCGTCAGGCCAGAGGCCGGAGCAGGCAGGTGCGAGCACCATCGGCAGCATTGAAGATGATGAATTTGCCGATGCGGAGACGGAGGCATCACGGTTACATGGCAATGGTGGACCCGTCATTCCAGGCGAGCCCGATGACGATGATGAGTACGGTGACGACATGAGCGCACGTGAAGAACCATCAGCCACCCGTGACGCGCTCAACATCACTGCTCAATCGGCCAAGCTGCAGCTCGAGACCATGTCTCACGTACATGCCGCGCTTGTTATGGAGTCTACCAAGAGCCCTGCGACCCCTATCTCGGATGCGAAGGTCGCGCAAGCCCTTTCAACCTATGACGGAGCCATTCGGAGCTTGACAGGCCTCATCGGCGACTTGCTGCGCATCTCCAAGGACCGCGATGCCTACTGGCAGTACCGCTTGGATCGCGAGTCAAATATGCGACGCATGTGGGAGGAGAGCATGGCACAGGTCGCAAGGGAGCAAGAGGAGCTTGAGGCTCGATACAGCGAGGCCGAGGCCAAGCGGAAACTGGCCAAGAAGGCCTTGCGGGAAATCATGGAGAGCACGGGGGAGACGCCCACGACGGAAAAGTCACAAGAGCTCGCACCGAAGGAACAGGACGCCTTGTCGATGAAGAGCTTCAGTCGGAAGCCCAGTGCGCTGGAGCAGATGGCCACCTTGTCGGAGGACGAGTCTGAGGAGGAGGAGGAATTCTTTGATGCTGTGGACGCTGGCGAGGTCGAGGTGATTGATGTGGCTCGTGGCGAAGCGGCACATGACAAGGATGTGGTGATCTCGGGTGGCATCGACATCAGCAGCTCCTTCAAGGGCTACGAGAACGGAATCCGGCACCGACTCAAGATGGATGCTGATGATCGGCCTAAGATCTCACTCTGGGTACGTACTTCCATGCTGCTCGAGCGCCTAACACCATCTGTCAGAGTTTGGAGGCTAACAGGTACCAGGGCATTCTGAAATCCATGATTGGCAAGGATATGACCAAGATGACGCTTCCAGTCTCCTTCAATGAACCGACCTCACTCCTCTACCGCTGTGGCGAGGATATGGAGTATGCGGATCTACTTGATCTAGCAGCCAGTCGCGCCGACTCGATTGAGCGCCTGGTTTACGTGGCTGCTTTTGCTGCCAGCGAATACGCCTCAACCGTGGGGCGTATTGCGAAGCCCTTCAATCCCCTGCTTGGCGAGACTTTTGAGTACGTGCGGCCGGACAAGAACTACCGGTTCTTTATTGAGCAAGTGAGTCATCACCCGCCGATTGGAGCTGCTTGGGCGGAATCACCGCAGTGGACGTACTGGGGCGAGTCGAACGTCAAATCGAAGTTCTACGGAAAGTCGTTTGACATCAACCCCCTCGGAACGTGGTTCCTCAGGCTGCGCCCGACAGCGGGCGGCAAGGAGGAGCTCTACACGTGGAAGAAGGTGACGTCGTCGGTGATTGGTATCATCACAGGCAACCCGACAGTGGACAACTATGGGCCGATGGAGGTCAAGAACTGGAATACGGGAGAGGTGGCTCAGCTCGAATTCAAGCCCCGTGGGTGGAAGGCGTCGAGTGCGTACCAGATCTCGGGCAAAGTCTTGGACGCGGATGGCAATGTGCGCGTGAGCATGGGCGGTAGATGGAATTCCAGGATCTACGCGCGCCTGACTCCCGGTTACGAAGCCGCGGTGGATGAGCCGTCCAAGGAGAGCAGACCTGTGCATAAGGGTGGTTTCGGCGACCCGAGCCAGGCGTATCTGGTGTGGCAGGCCAACCCTCGCCCGGCAGGGATCCCATTCAACCTCACACCATTTGTCCTGACGTTCAATCACATCGACGACAAGCTCAGACCCTGGATAGCGCCGACAGATTCGAGACTGCGGCCGGACCAGCGAGCGATGGAGGACGGGGAGTACGACTTTGCGGCGACGGAGAAGAACAGGCTGGAAGAGGCGCAGCGTGCGCGACGGCGTGTGCGCGAGGCCAGGGGGGAGGAGTTCAAGCCGGCGTGGTTCACCAAGGCGAGGTGCGAGATATCGGGCGAGGAGTACTGGCAGTTCAACGGCAAATACTGGGAGGAGCGGGAGAAGGCTGGACCCGACGGCGATCCGCACGCCTGGGAGGGGCTGGAGCCTGTGTTTGACGATGAGCCGGAGCCCAGATTGTGAGGATGATGGCAAACGTTGGGATACACGAGTCAGAAGAGGGGGGGGTTGGATTGGTTTCGCTCGTCGATAGCTACGTGTTACCGCATAAAGTATCACTACATTACTACTAGTAGCATCATGATTCCAAAGCAAGTTGCATGCTCCAGGACCAGGGTGGAATGGCGGTGCATGTGCAATGCGGCATGCGACCTGTCGCACGTGTGAGCGTGACAACTGACATGGATGATGGAAGCGTATCCCCCAGGATCCGGCACAGAGGAACCCCCAGACTCTGGCACGCACTTCCGGTCTCCATGCCAGCAGCCAACTCCCCCACCCCACTGTGGCCTGTGCCTGTGGCCTGTGCCTGTGGCCTGTGGCCTCCACTGTAGTCCACTGGCCTGTGCCTGGGCAGAGCCACACACACGCTATGGCTTCATGCCCACATACGAGTTACGAATCCACCGAATACCGCGCACGCCGACGCGACCGAGCCTCGGCAAGTCGCCAATCCCGGGCCTGGAGATTGATTATCGATTGGGTATCATTTCGCAACCTGCGACGCCGACGCCTCCAAACTCATCGCCCGGGGTCCACATGCCTCTTGCCCAGATTGCCCAGCGATACTAATACTACTAATACTAGTACTATCCGTACTACTAATACCAAGGGGTACCAACCAAGTCCCTCGCCGCTCACGTCCTCCTGGGCCACCACGGGGCCGCACCAGCACCATCATCGCCACGCATCTCGCCTCGCATCTCGCCTTCCTCCCGCCGCCTCCCTCTCGCCGCCTCCAACCACCTGTTCCACGCCACAGCCATGCCCTCCAGCGAAGAGCGCCCGACGGTTCTGCGGCCCCCGGAGGAGGATCCCGACAAGGCGCCTGTTGAGAATGCCCTCGAGGTGACGGAGCTGGGCGTCCTGGGGCCGGTAAGCACCTGCACACCCACACACCTGCATCACCTGCATCACCTACATCACCTACATCACCCTGTCTGACCAAACCACCGCCGCAGGACATCTTCACCAACGCCCGCGAGGTCTGGCACCCCCCCGGCGCCCGCGGCATCTACGGCGGCGCCGTCATCGCCCAGTGCCTCGCCTCGGCCCAGAAGACGGTGCCCTCCGACTTCCTCCCGCACTCGTGCCACTGCTACTTCCTGCTGGCCGGCTCGCCCAGCATCCCCATCCTGTTCCACGTCGAGCGCGTCCGCGACGGCCGCTCCTTTGCCACCCGCACCGTCCAGGCCCGCCAGCGCGGCCGCTGCATCTTCACCACCACCATCAGCTTCGCCAAGGCCGAGGACTCGTCCAAGAAGCAGGTCCGCCACGCCGCGCCCCTGCCCGACGGCGTCATGGCCTCCAAGCCCGCCGACGACTGGGAGGAGTCCAGCCCCGGCGAGTACAAGGGCACCGTCCAGAGCGCCGGCTTCACCGTCCTGCGCGGCGAGGACGACACCGCCGAGCCCCAGGACCGCCGCTGCCGCATCTGGATGCGCGCCCGGGGCCGCATCTCGGACGAGGGCGGCCACCAGGCCCACCTCAACGCCCTGGCCTACATGTCCGACAGCTACTTCATCGGCACCGTGTCGCGCATCCACCGCCTGTGGCGCTTCCCCATCGCGCCCCGCGACGTCGACAAGCTCCCCGCCAGGACCCGCGACATGATCCGCGAGCAGCTGCGCCACGAGGGCATGGGCGCCGACCCGGAGTCGTGGGAGGGCCGCCCCCAGGTCGGCATGCTGGTCAGCCTCGACCACAGCATCTACTTCCACGAGCCGCGCCGCGTGCGAGCCGACCAGTGGATGTTCACCGAGATGGAGAGCCCCTGGGCCGGCGAGGAGAGGGGCGTCGTCACCCAGCGCATCTTTGCCGCCGACGGGACCCTGCTGGCGAGCTGCATGCAGGAGGTGAGTTCTTTTTTTTTTCTTCTTCTTCTTTTCGCATTTTATCGCCTTTGGCCGGTTGTCTTGTTGCTAACCAGTTGGCTCCAGGGCGTCGTGAGGTTGAACCAGGATGGAGGGGAGAAGAGCGGCAAGCTGTGAGATTTCACGACACAAGACAAGACAAAAAAAAACAAGAAGAAAAAAGCAAAACATGAAAAGAGTCAAGCATAGAGATCGGGAGCGTTGGTTACGAGCAATATCTTACGGTATATCACTAGATGCTTCCCACACTAAACATTTTCTAGAATACAGAAATACAGAATAGATGCACATAATCCGAGTTCTCCACCCCTGCTCCCTGGCCTTGCCCAGACAAAGAACGTCGTGGGGAGACTCAGTACACAGTCATCCATCGTCCCCTCTGTTCCGCAGTCTCTGTGATCCATGCTCAATGACAGGCTCTGATTTTCTTTCTCTCCAAGGTACACGCTGTTTAAATGGCTTTCCTCATATACTGAGCCTACCATCCCCCATATCGCTCCCAACGCAGAACTTGGTGTTCAGGAACTCGGCAGAGTGTTCTAAGAGACCATGGATACTTCGTCAGTTTACGAACTGTTCTCAGCATCAATGAAACACATCAGCCTATCTGTACAAGTGCCCCTTCGTCCTCTCCTCCAGCATCATTTCTCCCCATCATCCCAAACACACCATCTTCGGATCAAGCAAAGCTTTGTATGAATCTCGCGAGTTTACCTCAAACATACCCCCCTTCCACCCGTTAACAGCCCAAAAAACAAACCTTTGAAATCGCTAACCATGTGCTACGAGCACAGAACAGTCTACACCATCTGCGCCCATGTCAGCGACACCCGGAAGTGCGAGCTGAGCCGCAGGGTGCGCGCGTGCGACGGCAGGAAGTTCGCTGATGTCGAGCTCTCCCTGGGCTGGTGCCCGACCTGCTACAAGCACATTGCCAAGGCGCACCGCCGCGGGGGGGACAGCGAGCGCAAGCTCGACCCCCGGGACCCGGCCGTCATCAAGAACTACTGGGCCCTCAAGTCGTGGTACTTCAACGACCGGGTCATGGCCATCGAGGGCGTGCCCATGGAGCTGCTCGGCGCCGACGACCCCATCACGTACCGCGTCACCAGGGCGGTCCCCAAGCACCCGGCGGGGGAGGAGGCCAGCTTCAAACAGCACGTTGGCGCCATCCCCAGCGCCGAGGATGAGGATGAGGTCGGGGAGTCCCTGATAGAGCCCATGCAGCTTGAGCTCAACGGCACCTTCAACTTCGAGAAGGCCGCCGTGTGCTTCCAGTGCCGCCAGTTTGGGCCGAACCAGGTCTACTGCGACGCGGTCTCCAAGTGCTTCCGGTCCACGTACTCCTTCCAGGTCCCCTGGTTGATCCAGGGCGCCCACGAGCAAACCCTGGTGACATATGCCAAAAAGGCTGTCGCCCGTAGACCGTCTACGGCTTCATCCATGAAAGACCAGCCAAGGAAAGTCAGTATCACGGAGCTGAAAAAGGACGTGGATGAATATCGCGCCCGTGTATCGGCTGCAAATTCACTCCGGGGGGACCAGCCGAAGGCAGCTCGCATGAGCGCTCCGGACCGGCACTTCCGGTTGAACCTGTCTATGGCCAGAAATAAAGTGGCCAGAAAGTATCAGTCGGCCAGGGAGCTCGTATGGAATGCCCAGACCCGGAAGATGCGGTGGCAGCCCTTGCTCGCGCGTGGCAAGTCGGCGGACAAGAGTCAGGAAGACATTGCTTGCTGGTCCTTCCCGGCCGAGGAGCACCGTTCCTCGGGCCGCCAACGCATCGAGGATATGATGGAGGACATGCACTTGCTATGTGTCGACCATGGCAGGGACTGGATCTCGGTTTGCGACGAGTGTCTGAAGTCCCAGGTATTGTACTGGAGTGTCAACACCACCATCCTGGGCCCGGCTCACCCCGAGACGCCTTGTCCGCCTCCGAAGGACGAGGAGCCGCTCACCCAGCTGCCAGAGGGCTGGGAGTACATGGCCTATTAAGCGGTCAGATATACAAGAGTATAAGTGGAACGGCAGCCCCCATTGTATTCGACGTTCGGCATTAGACATGGACCCATATGGCTTTGGAGTTTTGGAGTATTCATATTATGACTAGGAAGTCAAAAATGAAAGACAAGTTGGCATAAATTGACGCGCCCATTCCTTTACAGTTTGCGTCTGGGGGTGAAACTGGGAGTCGTAGACAGTGCACTGGTGAGAGTCAAAGAACGGGGCAGCCACAGCTTCAGAACGGTGTGGGTTGGCGCACATGTGAAACACGAGAACCGATCAGCTGCTATTCATGCATGTGCGGCGTAAACAATTCCATAACAGACTCGTAGGTCCTGAAGGGCGGTAGACTGTCGGGCGAGGGAGGTGGACAGGAGGTGGAGGATTTCAACAGATGCACCAACTAAAATAGTTGGTACCTAATAAAAAAAACAGGCGAAGGATGGATGGAATTGGATGGACAGGGGCATGCCGTTGGGACACTTGGCTTGGGCGGGATGGCGCAGCTGCCCCTGCCGCCACTCGTCGATCCGCCAAGGCAGGTACGAATTCGATACGTCATGCGCACACTGGCGCCTGCAACAGTGCTGCCATTTACAATTTCACACAGCATTCAACAGTGTTGGTGCTTGTCCTACATTTGTCTCCACGTACGTATGGGGTACTACGTGCCATGCCTCCGGATCAGATGTGGTCCAATTTAGTCCGCTGAGACGCGTGGACAGGTCTTGCTTTGTGCTGTTGGATTCGTTGCTCGTGCTGCTCGTGCTGCTAGTGCTCGTCGGGCCGTAGATTATCGACATGCACGTAATCACGTATGTACTATAGATAGTAAGTAGTACGAAGACTCGTAGCATCTCGACTGAATCATCCTGCCACTTGTCAGCTTAAACTGGTCATCGCCGAGACGCGGATTCGAGGTATTCTTCGGAACCTCTGCACCAATCTGAATGACTGAAGGTTGGGCGCCCCGTCTCAGCCTCAGTTGACCGGCTCAGCCCTGGCAGTTAGCATTACTACGTACATACCTGTACGGAGTACGGATAGTCCACTGCGGAGATCCAATCGAACCCAGGTAGCCCCCCCCCCCCACCAACCCACGTTGTCCCCATGATCCCTTCGATTGATTACGACGAGTACGAGTAGCAACCCCGTCGCTCGCGTTTTCCATCCGGCCATCCGCATCCATTAAGAAGACGACCCTCTCGTCTACCGTGCTATCCAATCCTAAGCCTGGTCTCCCCTTGTCCTCTTTTCTTTTCTTTCCCAGATTTTGCATTGTCCTCTTCGGCACTGCGCTGAGCCTTGCAACTCATAGACCCTACCAGGCCACGCGGCCCGTACCCATCACCAACCGCCTCACCCGCCGACCTACACTCCCTCCCGCATTCCAACCAAGGTCAACCGCCCGACATGCGCCACGCGACGCTCCTCGGCCTCGTGGCTACCGTATCCGCCGGGCATGTCTCTGTCCCCCTTTCGCGGGAGCAATTCCGCCATTCTAACCCTCTCATCCGGCGAGATGACGACGCCGACACCCTAACACTCAAGGCCCTCAACGATATCAGCGGCGGTGGCTACTACTCCGAGTTCGAGATCGGCACGCCCCCGCAGCGCATCACCTTCCAGCTCGATACTGGCAGCAGCGACACCTGGGCCAACTCAAATGAGTCCGACCTCTGCAGCAATACCCAGGCGCAGCAGGAACTGGGCACCTGCAAGACGACTTGTATGGGCTTCCCCCCTACCACAGGCTTGATAACCTTCTACAGATTGATGGCTAACAGATCAATTCTTTTTTTGTCACCTGGCAGTTGACTCTGAGAAGAGCAAAACCTTCGAGTTGGTGGACCGCGATGGCTTCGACATTACCTATCTCGACGGCCGCAACATTCAGGGCGACTACTTCGAAGACACCGTCACCATCGGCGATATCAAGGTCAAGAAACAGCAGCTTGGCCTGGCCCTGACGTCTGTCCGTCCCACCGGTATAATGGGTCTGGGTTTCAGCTCCAACGTCGCTTCCAAAGACAAGTACAAAACCGTCGTCGACAACATGGTCGACCAGGGCTTCATCGAGGCCCCCGCCTTCAGCTTGTACCTGGTGAGCGCCACTTCCGAAACCTTGAGCTTAATGGGAAACACATGGCATAATGGCCAGATACAGTAACTAACGCAAGTCCACTCTTTTCCTTCCAGAACGACCTCTCCACCGACGCTGGCAGCATCCTATTTGGTGGCATCGACACCAAAAAGTTCATCGGCAACCTCACTACTCTACCCCTGCTCGCTGAGAACATCAACAGAACTAAGGAGATCACTTCGTACAATGTCGCCATCGATGGCTTCGACGTCCGCTCCCCCAACGGCAAGCACACGATTGACATCCCAGACCTCAACTCCAAGGCCATCCTCGACTCGGGCTCCACCATCTCCCTTCTCCCCGATGAGCAGGTCCAGGACATCTGGGACAAGTTCGACGTCATCTCCCTCCAGGGCCTCCCGGTCCCGCTCATCGACTGCGCCTACGCAGGCGACAAGGGGAAAGGCTACGTCTTCGAGTTCCGCTTCGGCGACAAGACCATCCAGGTCGCCACCGATGAAATGGTCATCGACGCCTACGGCCAGCTCCAGGACCGGCTTCTCTCTGACCGTCTCTTCAAGGGCTGGGAGGGCGTCTGCATGTTCGGCATCGGCTCCACGGCCAGCTTCGGCATCGATACGGATCAGTTCACCCTCCTGGGCGCCACCTTCCTGCGCTCCGCCTACGTCGTCTACGACATGGCCAACAAACAGGTCGCCATAGCTCAGGCCAACCTCAACTCGACCGACTCCAACATTGTCGAGATCACCCCCGGAGACCTCCCTAAGGTCACCGGCGTCGATGGTTAGTTCCAGCCTCCCCCTCCCCCGTCTTCCTCTCCTCTTGGCCCCGCGGCTGCCCCTGTCCGCTCTGGGAGTGCTGACCAGGCCACAGAATCAGAGGGCAACGATGGCATTGGTGCGGCCATGGGGCGCATCCCTCCGCCTGTTATGGCCGTTGCAACCGTGGTGGGTCTTCTGGGCGCATTCATGGTCGCTCTGTAAGAATATTGCTTGTATGCTTGCTGTAGTTCGGCGTCCTCCTTTTTGTTGTTTTTGGTGCCAGCTGTGATGCGCATTTTAGAGCAGACATACATACCGCGCACACCCGTTTTCCCTACGATTAAACGAATATCACCTTTACATAAACAGATGAGGTTAATACGGTTTGATTCTCTCTAAATATGACAATGCGGCAATACCGCAGACTCCATGAAATCTCAGGCCCAAACTCCCCAGTCTATCAGCCAAACATGGGAATGGTCCTACGCCCCAAAGCAAAATACCGTTCCGGAAATAGTTCCAAAGATGTCCAGGTCACTCCATCCGGTTGTACCGCTCCCTTGCCTTGTCTTGCACGGAACTCACGTACTCAGCATAGCTGTTCTTTGTCTTCCTCTCCGCCAGCTGCGCCGCGTCGCCCAGGTTCCCGCCTTCGGCGCCGAGACCGACGCCCTCCTGATAGGCATTCGACTCGATGACCTCTGTGCGACCCTCGCCAGCAGCGCCCAAGCCGGAGCCGGTCGTCCAGCCCATCTTGGCCAGCATACCGGCACCTTTGGACTGCTGAGGGGCCTTGGGAGGCGGAGGTGGCTCATTCTCCCTTTTCGCCGGCTTGCTCGCGTCTTGCCTCGACGGGGCAGGGCCGGACGGCTTCTTAGGCTGCTTGAAGATCTCTCGCCTCTCCTTGGCTCTGTCGCGATACTGCGGCTCAGTTGACGGTGCCCCTTCACCGTCTCCCTCCTGCCCGGCCTGTTTCTGCAGCCTCTTGTCTCGGGCGGCCAGCCTGGGCAAGGCGGCCTTTACCTGATCCTCGTTCTCCATGGCTGTCTTATGGTTGCGAGACTTCTCATGGATGTTGACCTCGTCTACCGACTTATACTTGCGCATGCAGATTAGGCACATGAGTCGGTCGCGGTCGACATAAGAGATCTTGTCCTGGGGAGGTTCTTCGGACTCCTTGGACGCAGATCGAGGCCGGTCAGCTTTGTCAGGGCTGGGGGTTCGCTTCGATGCGCCAGAGGCAGACGAAGGCGCCCCTATCTTGGCGCCACCCAAGGAGATCTTGATGGGAGCATTAGGGTCTTGCTTAGGTAGGTCGTCAAGGCTACCAGTGCCCCCCCGTGAAGGCTCTGTTGGCCTCTCCTGGCCATGGGGGCCATCCTTTCCCGCTCCGCCTTGTTGCCCGTGAAGCTCGTCATGTTTGCGCTGCCACATGGCCATCTGGCCTGCCATGACCACTGGCTTCTTGGTGCCTGGTGCACCCAAGGCGCCATCCGCCTTGCGCTTCTTCGACTTCTTCGCATCGGTTGCATCATCTCCCGTGGTCTTTGACTGTCCGCCAGCGTTTGGCGGCTCGGATGTAACCACTTTTTCGCTGGGGTAGAGCCGGAGGTCTCTGTACCTGACGCGGAGAGATGGGTTGAACAGCGGGTGGAAGGACATGCGCTCGATATCCGGTGTCAACTCCCGCTCTTCCGGGAGGAACACGCCCATGTGAATGGTGCACACGTTGACATTGCAAGCTGCTACCGTGAAAACTCGTGATGCCCGGTATTTGGCCATGGCAGCCGTGGCATCTTCCATGGTCCAGAATTCCGCGAAGCCATACTTGAAAGACTCGTCATTGTAAACATCTCTCATGAGAAAAACGCGGTGGAGCGATCCGGGTCGAGCTCCATATCCCGAAGCATCTCCGGTCGGTGCTGTCGACTTCAGCTTCGGCGCACCGCTGGATGTGTCCTTGGTAGGGTTTGGCCTTTCCAGCTCTAGACGCTTCATATCTGCAGCGAGCATGTCTTCATTCACGAACCCCGCCAGTGGATAGACGACAAGGATTTGCGAGGGGACGTCGGCGGCGTCAGTCGCCCCCGTTAAGCTTTGCTGCCAATCTGGGCCCTCTAGTGGATGCTAGTCAGAACTGTGCGAGGCAAATACAACACAACTTGGGGAACACACCTGACTGGGGAGCACCGCATTTCTTGCACCTGACCCGTGTAGGATAGTTTGAATAATCACACTGCGACCTGTTAGAGGGGGAGCCCATGTGTATACCAGAATCAGAGGCCAAATACCGAGGGGCATGCCCAGTTCGCGCCGCCTGAGGCTCGATGATCCGTTTCATCTCGGTTCCGAGCGTAATGCACGTATACATCAAATTTCCCGTCTGGCACCTCATCAGTGGGGTGTGGTAAGTCAAGGAGCAACTTTGGAAAGTGTTCTCTGATAAACGCAACGGAACAGTCAATCGACTCGAACTGGACAAATGCCCGGCGATGCCCTAGCGCTTGTCAGATGGATACGAGTGATGTCTATCAGCAGGCATGGATGTTATACCTTTGGTAGCGGACACTCGCACGTCAATCGAGGGGAACTGGGCCGCTATGGTGTTCCTGAGGATGCTCTCTTGAAGCTGTGAGCCATTGAATTAGCCGCCGGAGTTCTTAAACCGCCTGCTTTCATGGCTTCCAATGTGGTCATGTTGTCCTTGCGGTAAACTACAGAGCAGAGCCTCTGAGTGGATGGATACTGCGCATTGACGCGAAGCACCAGCCACGGTCGCGCTGGGGCCAGATGCTGTGATCGTTCAAATCAGTGGGTTACAAACCTCACGGGCCGAAACTGTGAATGGCAAGCCCTCTAGAATGACTGTGTCGCTTGGCCGACCGGCCTCACGTATCGGACTTTGCGATCGACTGCGACTATGGTAGCGCCTCCTCGGTGGCGAACGGAAGCCCGGGTCGTCTCTGTCGCGATAGCCTCGGTGGTCGTGCTGGTATCTCTCCTCTTCGTGGTGACCGCGGGGGTGGCCGGACCGCCCCCGGTCCTCGTCGTCGTACATGCCGGTGTAGTCGTGGTCATCACGCGAGCGACGACCGGCGCCTCTTGGGCCGGTGTAGTCCATGTCCCTGTCCCTCTCGTCGTCGGGGAAGTCTTGCCTGGAGGAGGCTCGCCGTCCCGTAGGGAAGTTAGCCATCAAGCTCAAACTCTCGTCAACTTGTCCCAAGCCCGTGGATGTTCCCGATCCTGTCTTCTTCTCCCCCAGAGCGCGTGTGGTCATGGTTTACCCTGCCGGGATCGATTGTAGCCGTCTGGGCGCCCTTGGTAATCCCGTTCTCTGCTCTCGGCCCGCCCTCGGTGGGGGGATCGTATGTGGTGATCGTCGCGCATAACGGCGTCAGGCGACACGATGGCCGAGGGTGCACAAAAAGGAGGCAAATCGAGGGCGATGCCGGTGTGCTTGGTGTGGTTACAGAGATGCGAGGTCGAAAAGCACCGTCTGTTTCGGCTTGTCAAGCTTTGGGTGGGTCTCGTGCAGTGCCCTTGCAGGGTCGTGAGTGACGTATAATTCACGTGTGGCCACGACGCCTGACAGAAAACCTACATAATATACATATGAATACTAAGAGAAGGAAAAAAAAAAAAAAGGTACTACGCGTTTATTAGATATAAGATTCATGATAATTCAAGGAGTGTAATCTTTGAGATTCGCTTGCCAGTACCCGTGAATACTAGGTAGTATTGTAGTACGGATACCATTCTTGGGTATGCCGGTTCTCGCGCAGCGCAAAGCTCCCCGCGCACTAGATCCAGTACCGACACACTACCCTAAGCTCTCGACAACGACATCTCCCTCCTCCATTCCACCAGCTCCATCACAATGGAAAATCCAAAGGACCAGCTATGGGAGCTGTCCGAGGATAACTGCCATGTTGCCCTCACCAATGACCACCTCAACGTCCAGGAGGTCATGGATAAAGTGCGCAGCCCCGCCGCTGGTGCCATAGTCCTCTTCGCGGGTATACTCATCAAACCCTCAAACTCTCAAGCCTCAACTACATTTGCTCACAGAAACCCCTTGCAGGCACAACAAGGGACAACTTTGCAGGCAAGCCCGTCAAGGAACTCCAGTACACGGCCTACAACCCCCTCGCTCTCCGCACCATGATGTCCATTGCGCGCTCCCTGGTCGCCGCGCACGGCCTGCAGGGCATCGCCATGGTCCACCGCCTGGGTACGGTGCCCATCGGCGAGGAGAGCATTCTCATCGCTGTGTCGGCGCCACATCGCCAGGCTGCGTGGCGGGCGGGCGAGGAGGCCCTTGAGGAGTGCAAGAAGCGCGTCGAGGTCTGGAAGAAGGAGGAGTTTGAGGGGGAGGGGGGCATCTGGAGGGCGAATCGTGACGGGGCCGTGGGGGAGAGGGTGGATACGTGAGGGTTCCGAGTCCCTTGCACTTCTTGATATATTGGAAACAGTCATTTCTGGGATATAACATGTATGTACTGCTGTTTATTCAACGCTGGGTATACCTGACCGCTACTGACCAATACTCTCCTTCTCGTTGTATGTTACTGTATTTTCTTGGTCGTCATCTGATTCTTTCTTTGAAATGTATCGCTGGTATACGGGCGGTGGCTCGCAAAGATATTGGAATGGACAGGGCGGTGGGTGGTTCGAGCAGCAGCGCCCCAGCATGACTATATCCGTGTAAGCCTTCACTGCTCCCTCGCGGCAACTAGCCAATACCCCGACATGGGCATCGATTCACGTACCAATATGCCCCTGGTAGCAGTCTGTAAACGTCTTGTCCGTGTTCAGACCGTGTAGATCCACCGGCTCCGTCAGCGCCGAGGGATATACGATGATGCCGTACTCGGCGTGGAGTATCCTCCAAAACTCGGCGGGCAATCTGTGACCCCTTGTCAGTACAATTCGCGCGCTCATAAAGTGCCAGGCTCTGAACAGACTTAAACTGTCCTATCTTGACGGAAGAATGGACAAATAGGCAGACTGTTTCTAGAACAAGCCGCCCATCTTGGATGGCGGCATCCAGTTGGACGTCGCTCAGCTTGTAGACTCTCTGAAGGCGACCTCTCGAGAACTTCATGGCAACCGACCAGCTTTTGGAGATCTTTTCAATGTCGTTTTCGCGAAAGTCTACCTCGTCCATGGTTGTGGGTCTGGCAAGGGGCAATGATGCACCTGTGTTGCTGTGTATACGTATTATGTGTGAGCCGGGGAGCGAGCAACAGGTGACAGGATTGGCGTCGGCCAAGATGCAATGTAATTTTTGATCAAATTAATCAAGGGATAATGGAAGCAATTCTTGAGAGGTCAGAATATCACTTTAGAGCAGGTCTCTGTTCCTTTTTTCTTGATGTTTCTGGATTCATCGAAAGGGCCTGCCAAAAAGGTGCCTTCCTGACGGATTGACCATCAAGGTCCCCACGGGCGGCAAGTACCTCGTCATCGCCAACCCCATTTAGCCGTCGCTCCCACCAGCAAGTGTCCGTACCTCCATCAACGAACCTTACCGCCCAGATGCATCTAGCTTGTCTTAAATTACCGACCTAAGCATTTGGTGCTTGGGGCCCCAGTCGGAATGGCAAGGGACAGAGACTCCAGAAGAGCGAGCCGTGGATTATGACAAAATTAAATTCTCTGTATAGATTCCGTGTCAGGAGCCCTTGAAGGCCGTGATAAATTGTAGAAACATAAGGGAACAAAAATCATCGCTCGTGGTATCTCCTTTGGTTTGTCTCCCACACAAGTACAACCGCCCCAGGACCTTGCCACCTTGGTATATATAGTGCCTCTGACCCCGACTCCAGTACCTTAGGTATTACAAAGCATAGTTCTCCGTATGCAGGAAGATCTCCTCGAGCTCGTCGTCTCCCCATATCTCGGCCTGTAGCTTCGCCACGGTATTTGCGACGCCGACTCTCATGGCTGGGGGGCCACACACGAACACGGCCGTCCTCCGGCCGAGGATTCCTCGCCCGTCCGCGCCACCCGTCGCCCACTCCTTGAGCATGTAGCCAAGGTCCGGGCGTCCGTACTCGACGCTCCAGCCACCGTCGATCTGGTGGGGCACCGGGAAGGCGAAGCGCATCAGGTTCTTCTGGAACTCTGTCGGCGTCTCGGGGAACCCAAAGTCGAACCCGGATGGGGGCCCAAAGGTGGATGTCGGCCGTGGCCTTGGGGTTGGTGGTACGGTTGTCCGTAGGTGAGCTAGCTCGGGAGCCCGCACGGGGAACTGCTCCTCAGTTGGGGTGGCTCCAGGTGGTGGTCGTCTCGGCGACGATGGCGCATTATTCCAGTGAGGAGTATTTGCGTGCTTGACCGGTGGAGACTGATGATCCTGGCTTTTTGAAGTGTCTGTTGTGTCATCCATGTGCTTCTTATCTTCAGGCCACTGGCTCTCACTCCACGGTTTTTGCTGGTCGTCTTCCAATGGGGAGATCAGCTTGGAAGGGGGTGGCCCAGGAGGGGGTGGTGGGACCTGATGGTGGTGCGCCTGCATGTACTGCTGCTGCGGAAGAGCCGTGATGCGATCCTCATTCTCAGCGCGGAGCTCCCGTTCTCGTTCAGGGTCTCCCTGCGCCTCGGCATGGATCATGGCCGAGTTTCGCTTCGAAGCGACGCCCGCCACAAAGCCGTCAAGTTTATCGTGGAAGGCATGCGCCAGCGCCCGGTTGGTGTTTGGACCGCTAGACATGATCTCCTGCCCTGGCCGGTGGCGAACTGCCGAGGTGACGAAGAACTTGCAGGTAACGCTCTCAGGGGGTGCGGCTTCTCGGCAGATCCGGAGCTCCTCCCGAAACCAGTCCATGGCTTCGAGTCTCTTCAATGCCCACACGACCACGACCTTGCGTGTGATGGCCTTCCCGTCTCGCATACGCTTGATCAAATTCAAGAGCTGCGACATCAGGGCTGTAATGCCACTGCCACCGGCGATAAGAATACATGTGTCAAATGCGGCAAGATCTCGCCGCATGCCGCCGTAAGGCCCGTCCAAAAATGCTCGGTACGTGTGGAAGGGCCCCTTGTCAATGGCCGTCTCCAGGACTCTGCGTGTGAAGCCTCCGTACGGTCTGAAGACAATCGTGCAGTCACGGTACTGCTCCCCGTACTCTGAGGGAAAGTCGTCGCTACAGAGCGACGAAATGGTAAACGGGTGGTTGTCCAAGAAAGAAATACCAGGCATGCGCAGATACACATACTGCCCGGGTTTCCAGCGCATCTGAGTTGGTATGGTGATCTTGATGGCGTTCTCGGCCAAGAGGGTGATTGCGGCCTCGTCGCCAACCAGGAAGGACATTCGCCTCCATGGCTTGGTCCAGTTGAGCTTGAAGAATCTCATGGCGTAGCAGACAGCCCAAATGCCCACAGTGGCATATAGATAGCTCCATGACATGAGGTAGTTCTTTGTGTGCCAGAATAGCAGGCCAACATACGCAGCGCCGACAGGCACATGGAGGATAACAAAGGCCTCATAAGCAATGCGCCGGATCCAGGGGAGCGAGGCAATGCAAAGCCATCCCAAGGGAACCAGGCAAGCGATACCGGTTCCATATATGTAACCGCTCCCGCCTTCAAATAGTCGCTGGAAGACGTCCATGCCGCCATCATCCCATACCGGCTGGATGTAGAACGGGACGGTGTGGACCAGCGACAGAAACAGGCAAAGGTATCCAAGCCAACGGTGGAAAACGTTGAGTCTTTCAGGGCCGATCCCAATCATGACAGTCATGATGTTAGCCTTCATGCTTGTTGCAATGATCCAGGGTGTCAGTGCCACAGCAATCATTCCGGACCTGATTGCTAGTGGCGGGGAGCCAAACTGGATGCTCTGCCAGTAAAGGGGCTGCTGAAGAAAGGAGTACAGAGTGACAAAGGCTGCTGCGATAAAGACGCAAGTGAGCACAGCCAGAGACGAAAAGGTGAATCGATGCTTCCTCCAGACGATGTCGGGGATTGGGCGGTAAAAGACCCATCGGAATAGGGCCAAGGCATCGTTGACAGGGCCGACAGAGGAGAAGTGTGCTTTTGGTCGAAATGTCTTCTCTGCCGCTCCATCAGCAGCTTCAGGGAAGAATTGTTGCGAAGTCTGCCCACTGCGCATGGCTGCCATTGCGTAGTCGGCGTCGATGTTGTACAGGTTCCGATAGTGCTCCTCAACTTCTTCCTTATAGATAGCCTGGCGGATCTTGTCCTGCCAGAAATGCCAGAAACGCACGACAACGACCGAGGCCGTCAGGGCCAGGGCAAAGTACGTCCATCCGAGACCATATTTGCCTGATTTCGTCCAAGGATCGACCGTATTGGCCTGTACTAGCCCCGGCGGACTCGTAGGAGTGAGGGGGATCTCGATGCGCTTGACCAAGCTGGAGAGTTTCCTGAGGGCCACGCCGGCCATATCACGGAACTGAGGAGCCATTTCGACCAGCGAGATGGACTTCCCAAAGACGAATGTTCTTCTATCCGTTGTCGCCCGTGCGGTGCGTCTGAATACTCAGGCCAGCATGGGGACAGCAGACGGCCTTGGGCCGTGCGAAGTGACGAGCGCAATCCACCCGGGGCCAACGATTGACGAGCGCTGGCTTCGCTGGAGGGTCAAGGTCCAAATTGCAGACCAAGGGGCGGTCAGGCCTCGGGCGTCGAGATGCGATTGCGGTGGGCACTCGGACGGCGCGTCAAGTAAGGGAGGGTCCTAGTTTAGGGACGACGATGCAGGTCCCACGCCGCGGGATAGGACGCCTGGTTCTTGTATCCGTATAGCTGGGTGCAAGGCGCTCGGCTTTTCACTTTCACAAATGACAGGTCGAGGCGGGAGGGGGTTTGCGAAGTGATGCGACGAACGGTTCAAGACCAGGCAGGAGGAGCAACAAGTTGACAAGTACCAACGATGTGGCGCTGCACGCATGGGGAGATCAGGCTTGATATTGGCCGACCCCGATCGAGGCCGCAGATTTAGCAGATGCTGGGAAGTTGGAAGCAGGGGTGGTCACACAGGGATGGGGCAGCCAAGAAGGTGACAGTCAAGACGGTGAGGTGATGGTATGCAGGTCAAATCCGGCAGCCCATTGGGAGACTTGCCCACCCCAGGTTCTCGGGGGCTCTGATGGCGGTGATGGCCCAGGCGGCGCTCCAAGTCCGACGCCAGGCGCTTAACGGAAGAATACGATAGACGGGCAATGAGCACCGGCGCCGGCAAGACATGCAGCTGGAAGTGTTGCTCGCACTACAGTGAGCAGACTTTGGTGGAAGCCCCATATTGGATAAGTTCGGGGCGGCGCCCAGTTCGACGATGTTGGGTGAGACTGACAGACCAACAGGAGGGACGGCAAGGGCGGGAAAAGAGCCAGCCTGGAGAGGCCCCAACTTCCAAGGATTGAGCTGGGGGATGATCATCGCGTGTTGGCAGTGTGTCCGGACAGGATCAGCATCGGGGGGACTCCCGCGAGCAACGAAAGGCTGCAAGACAGCGGGGCGGGAATCACGGGAGAAGCCATTGAGGACGGGAAGACGGGGGTCCATGCGAGGGCTGGGGTTCCCTGGGGGGCCGTTGGTGGCGCTTCTGTTGTCGAATGGCTGGGGAGAGATGGGGTGATGGGATGGAGGAGGTGACTCTGGTCGCTGTCTCACTGATCACTGATGAGCAGTCAGTGGTGGGGGGTGCTGTGGTGCTGTGCTGTGGTGCTGTGGTGCTGTGGTGCTGCCAGTGGCGGGCGCTGTGCGCGAGGTGGGGTGCTGGGGCGGCTGGAGAGTGGGAACTGCCTGGCGGTAAGAGGCCGCATCTGATTCGCCAGCGGCCACTGGGCGGCCAACATTCGGCGGCCGCGGATCCACCTTCGGGCCCAGATTGTTGGTGCTGGATGTTATGAACTGTTCAGTCACTGGACTCTGGAGTCCCTGGCCCATGGACCAAACGTGGAAATCACACACAAAAGAACTACTTCATGTACGAATACGGCGTACATGTCGAGTTGTTGGCTAATCAGCTCCTCTCGGCAAGCGTAGCCGACAGCGTTGGTTCCTGAATCCTGGCTGCAGGCTGCAGGCTCCCACAATGGCACACCCGCACAACGTGATGGCCAACAACATCTCATCGGCCAACCTCTTGCGAGTGCGACCTGGCTGCTCGATCGCCCACGGCGGGACACTGTCGGGTCGACCGCACAGCGGAAGCTTTCCGGTTAGTCCGCATTAGTTGTAGACACAGGGACGAGGGCATCCTCACAGCGGTCACTAGACGAAATCCCTGGAATCGCCGTGTGTTGGTGAGTGTGTTGGTTGGTGTTCGTTCAGTCATCCACTGGAAGCCTGACTGTGCACAGCCTTGCGTGCCCCGCCAAGATTCTACGGTCCAATTAGAGACCGCCGTCAGCAAGGCTGCACCTCGACTTTTTCCATCCCACTCACAGCTTCGCCCTCAAACTTCCCAACGATATCGTCATCTAACCTCTATCCTCGCCCTGCCCACACACAATGGCACCTGATGTAGGCCTGTCCAGGGCTAGCTTTGCGAAGCTCTCCCCCCACCCGTACCTTCTCGCCAATCTCGACCCCTCCGAAGACGATATTCCCCCAGCACGAAGCAATGGCCGCGCCCCCAATGAGGTCCGCTCCCCGACCGTCAACCTCTCCAGTCTGTCGCATGCGAACGGAAGCTCTCTGGTCCGCATGGGTGATACAACTGTCATCTGCGGCGTCCGTGCTGAGACCATCCTGACCTCCAACATCCCCAACTACCGTTCCTCCAATACCGAGACAGAACTCAGGGACTACGATCTCTTGGTGCCCAACATCGAGCTGGCCACAGGCTCTGCTCCCCAGTTCCTTCCTGGCGGCCCGCCCACGACTCTTGCTCAGACCTTGAGCACGAGGATATTCTCGCTTCTTCACAGCTCCAAGCTCATCAACCCCGATGACTTGCGGATATGGCACACCCGGCTAGATGAGAAGCTGGAGGCAGATGCAGGTGCTATGGAGGAAGATGACGAGCAAGACAAGTCCGACGCGGACCAGAAAGAAGTGGTTGCGTACTGGGTCCTCTACATCGATCTCTTCTTCATTTCCTTTGACGGGAACCCATTCGACGCCGCCTGGGCGGCCACTCTGGCTGCGCTGCGGGATACAAAGATACCCCAGGCGCGCTTCGATCCGGACAGAGAGCTGGTTGTGTGCTCGAGGCAAGGGCCCAAGCCGCTCACCCTTTCGGGGAGCCCCATTGCATGCACGGCTGTCGTCTTCACAGGCAAGGAGACAGATCGTCCGACGGAGGGAAGATACTGGCTTCTGGTGGACCCAGATTCACTCGAGGAGTCTCTGTGCGATGAGAGCCTGACTGTCGTCGTCGACTGCACGGGTGGACGGACGAAAATTCTGTCCATCTCGAAGCATGGTGGGTTGAACCTGACCCCCAAAATGCTCACATCAAAGGAGTTTCTACAGTGGACAAGCCAGCGGTGGAAGGGATTTGTGACGGCGATCAATGGTTAGACATAGTTAATGATACCCATGAACAATTCTTCTCGTGTCATGATTCTACGTGCAACTAGGCAATTGGGTAAAATAATACTAAGTAGCAAGGCGAAATGTGTCAACCATTCGAGCCACCCTTTCAGACGTTATATCTAGGGCAGTAGATACCGGCAGACGAACTTCATCTACCGCTCGTTTCAATCTCACAGTGCCATAGTCATCCCTTGCGGGACGCCTTCGAGCACGGCGTGAAAGAATGAGCGGATGTTTTGATGAAGGAAAAAAAAAAAGCAGCAAAATTTCCTCGAGCTCCAGCTTTCAGTGGGTAATACCTGGTGGCGCACAGACCACCTGGGTGCCTCGCGTCGCCCACCTCCTGTGGGGCTTCCCACCCAAACACGTCTTCCTCTGAAATTCTCCAACCACCGAGCAACTTTCCCTCATTCTCTCTCCCCTCCCCAACACGCACACTCACCATGGAATCCCTCTCAGAGACAAAGTGGGATGTAGTGATCAGCGGCACTGGGCTCCAACAATCCCTTATCGCCCTGTAAGCTTCTCGGATTCCATCGGCTACAGGAGGACTGCTCCCCAAAAATGTGTCGAGATCTGACTGACCTCAGCCTTGCCTCTGCGCCCTGAAGAGCCCTCTCGCGATCCGGCAAGAATGTGCTCCACGTCGATCCCAACGAGTTCTATGGCGCCGCTGAGGCTGCTCTCAGCCTGCAGGAGGCTGACGAGTGGGCGGAGAAGCACCGGTCTGCCGACTCGGATGCTGTCTTCGCGGCCGCTGAGGTGATAAGGGCCGAGGAGGGCTTGTCGTTCCCCCGGGCGTACAGCATCGCTCTGGCGCCCCAGCTGATACACACCAAGTCGGAGCTCCTCTCGCAGCTCGTCTCCTCTAAGGCCTTTCGGCAGGTCGAGTTCCTCGCCGTCGGCTCCTTCTACATCTTCCAGCCCCCCGAGCCGGCTGGCTCCAAGCCGTTGTTGAGTCGCATACCGTCAACTCGCGAGGATGTCTTCTCCAACACGGTCATACCGGCACGGTCGAAGCGCTCGCTGATGAAGTTCCTCAAGTTTGTCCTCGCCTATGATGCGGAGTCAAACACGGACTTGTGGAGCTCTCGAAGGGATGAGCCGCTGGTGGACTTTCTCGCCTCCGAGTTCAAACTCGACGAGCGCTTGCGGGCCTATGTCATCACTTTGACGCTCAGCCTCGACGGGGCCATATCGGTTGGCGCGGGCTTGGCTGCTATCAACCGCCATATGACGTCCATGGGGCTGTTCGGGCCTGGCTTCGCTGCCGTCTATCCCAAATGGGGTGGCCTGTCTGAAATCGCCCAAGTGGGTTGTCGGGCAGGCGCGGTGGGTGGCGCGGTGTATATGCTGGGGACCGGCATTCAAGATATGCAGGTGGCCGAAGAGAGCATCGAAGATCTCGAGCTCCCGCTGGCTATCTTACTCTCGAATGATGTTTCGGTCAAAGCAAAGGCCTTGGTCCAGGACTCATCAAATCCGACTGCCGGGGTCACCTCGTTGAGCAGACTGACTGCCATTGTCAACAGCGATTTGTCCTCGACATTTGAGGCCACCGTTGAAGGAGCTCCAACTCCTGCCGTCTCTGTTGTCGCGTTCCCGACCGGGTGCGTGACGACCGATGATGGCGAGGATTCCGAATTTCCCATCTATGCGATGCTACACTCAAGCGACACAGGGGAGTGCCCTAATGGACAATGTAAGTTCTATTTTCCCTTGTTCGTTCTTCAGCCCTTTTCATGATGATTTTTTTTTAAAAACTTATCTACATTGTCTGAATCATAATGACGATGAAATTTACAACCTGATACGCACCACAAACACTTCATTCCTTGGACCATCTTGGTAGCGGCATTCACTGACGCTTTATCTCTAGGCGTTGTCTACCTGAGCACAATCTCCACGTCCAGCTCACGAGGACATCTGGAGAAGGCTCTGTCGTCGCTTCTCGCTGCCGTGGCCGGCGACGTCGGGGATGCCACATACCTTTACAAGCTGCACTACGAGCAGCGGGGTGGGTTGGCCTCTGTGGATGTTAATGGCCCCGTAGTCGGCCTCCCATCGCTACCTGTGGATCTTGCATTCAATGATTCTGTCATGGATCGAGTACGGAAAGCTTGGGAGATCGTGACGAAAGGCGACGAGTCTGCCGAGGGCACTGAGTATATGAAGTTTGATGACCGAGAGGGGGCTGCCGATGATGATCGTTACGACTAGTTAGCAGAGATATCTAATGAACACCTTTATCTGATTAAGCTTCCATTCTTCGTATTGCAAGAAACCATCCGGGCTTGGCAAGACAGCGATGCTCTGCTGTGGTAGGCGCCGAGATGGCCTCGAGTCAATGCGGGATTCTTTGACAGCCCCTGTTTACAATTTGACGTTGCCTCGTCGCCAACCACTTGAGCAGGCAGGCATCTATCACTCCCACTCATCACTGCCTAGGTACGTACGTAGACCTTGCTTTCATGAGTACCGCTTTACCCCGTGCATACTGGGCTTCCTTGCGGATTACATCCAATGGCTGGCAAAGGATGCTATGAGTAATTCAGTTTGTACTCTTTGATTAGAATTGTGCTAGAGGCAGACCATCCCATCAGCTCGTCGTGGAGCTGCGACAGACATTATTGCTCCAGGGCTAGCTCTCTCCGTGATCCATAATACCTTGATACCCATGTAGCAAATCCATGATGCGAGTGTACGCCTCAAAATAGTCCCCATGCGAACCCCATTGAAAATCAGAATATACTGTTTCCATCTACCCTCTCCATTCTTCACTTCCTTGAATATCCCGTTGTGAAACCTGAACTCCTGAAATGATCAAAATTGCATGTACAGACACCATAAACCGAAAATGCCAAAGATGTTGGCGTTTCACTTTGATTAGAACGCCGAGCAGGAGCTTTGTTGAGATAATGGATTTTTACCTTCTGAGCTCTCATTGAGGATAAGAATGCATGCTTCATTAGTTGGTATCCCCAGCGACTGATGTGCGAATCCCAATGTGAATAGCTCCAAAAGGCTTCAGAGACTCCGCGCCATCTTGATGAACTGTGACGGCGTTCATAGTTGCAAGAGAAAGGACATGAAGGAATGCCTGTGCTGCAACTTGCTTGTCGTGGATACCTGGGTTCGCAAGCTGCTCAAACTCGATCCAGCGGCGTCGATGCGTATCGGTTCCATTGGAGGACTTCCCAGCCTGATCCAGGGCGTAGTTGAGGAACTGCTGGCTGGACACGTCAAGTCCTGTACCAGACGCCTGAGCCCCAACACCAAACTCGAGACCGTCCATGGGATCAGAGTCCATGAATGGGATTTGCCCACCGATGCCGTCAGAGCTAAATTCTGCCTCGCTACGACGCTCAATGGAATGGACGACGCTGCCATGGCCAAAGAGGGGACTGGGTGCTGCCTTGACCGAGGCTTTTTGAGCACTACCACGAACGGAGGAGCCTGGAACAATGGAGTTGGCATGGGTCCAAGGCATCATGGTAGACGATTGGCGGTCATCTATGGCTCCAGGTGCATTCATGCCCACCTCGAGACCAGAGTCGTCGTCAAGAAAACCCTGCCCGCTATCGTCTTCATGGTGGCGGGCCACTTCACCCTCTCCGTCAAAGCGTGCTCTGACATTGCGCTGGTTCTTCTAGTCCTCAGCAAACGCCTCAGAGCGTCCGCGGCGACGTCCACGCTTGGAGGTTGAATCTTGCTCGCTGTCGCCCACCTGTCGCCCATGCAGGCGAGCCCGAAGGACGCCCCCTGCAAAGTCCTCTGCTAATGGATGGGTCAGTCCACCGATGTCCTCAGTGACCAGTGCTCCCACGTTGGCAATGCCGTTGCCATAGAGAAACGCTAGGGCATTTTTCTTGGCCTGGGCAACTGAGATGAGTTTGGGACGATGGCGGAGTCTTTCCATGTTGGCGACATAGTTCTGTGACCAACTACGAAACTCTTCCCGAGAAATGCGATCGTTTTGGTCAAACATCATTTGGTGCCGCTTTGGGCGACCTCGGCGTTTGACGGGAGTGACTGCGTGCTCAGTTTCGGAAGTTTCGAGGCATGGTGTTGAAGATGCGGAGGAGCTGGACTGCCTAGGGCCGGCACCAGAAGGGAAGACCTTAGCATCTGGAAGTGCCTGCTCTCCTTTGGTGGCCACCCCACGCCCCCCGTCTTGCTCAGGAAGATGCGGTGGCTGTTCGCTGGCTTCGAGAAACTGCTCTTGAAAGAGCTGAGCCTCGTACTCGCCATTCATGGCGCCAGGAAGGGGGGGCAATTCGGGCTGTTCGTCAAGAATCCCGATGAAGTTTCCGTCTTCGTCAATCTCGAGGCCGACTCCGCTCAGACCGACTTCGTCGTCAAGAAATGGGCGATACTGGTCCAGTGCACTGGGTTGGTGTGGCGGTTTAGCCAAAGATGGACTACAATGGCCTAAATCAAAGGGAAGGCGATAACTTGCCGCGGAGTGTGAAGAATCGGGAAGGTTGATACTGAAATGTGAAGGTGGTCGAACAGACGAAGAGCTCCGTTGGCTGGCCAAGGGCGTGAGCTGTGACACGTTTTGGCTAGATGACTGACTCTGGAAGGCTAGATCTAAGTCCCAGTCAAGTTTTAGTAGGTCAAGACGAGGTATGATACTAGTTGGATCGAAGCTTGGGTCATCTTGGAGGGTGATGTTGTGTTTCCTTTGTTCAGAGTTAGTCAATATGCAGAGTGTTGGAAACAAAGCCAACAAAAACAACGTACTTTGTCTTCCCAGCCTGGGTATCAATCTCGCTCTGGTGCATGGAGCGGAAATACGAAATCATCTCGGCCTGGGTCCTCTCAGCATCATTGAGGACATATCCGCACTGCTGGGAGAAGACTCGAGAGACGCCATAGAGGAGATTGCCCTGCAGACGCAAGGCGAGGGGGGCACCGGGGTCGATGATGGTTTCGCATGCCTTGGGGACATTGACCTCCTGAATGGTCTTTCTGCTTAGCTTGCGCTGCGTTCCTTTACCAACAGTGGCCACTAGCCTGTTGTCAAAGTTAGCAACGCCCCTTGCTGGGGATACGGCTAGAACCAAGAACAAAGGGAGCACACACCAGACGGTGGCCACACCATGCTGGCTGTTTGTCAGAACTGCAGTATTCTTCAGCATAAAGTACCATAAAATCTGCGTGGAGGGATATGCAGCATACTCTCGTGGCTGTAGAACATGGTTGGCTGGCTACACGATGCTTTCTCCTGGGGCCGAAGCTGAGTAGGATCGCTCCGCGACCAGAATAGGGATATAAGAGATAGTGGGAACAAATAAGATGCTGAAAGGCGTTGTATATAACTTCCCAACGGGGTTTAAGCATCCAATTCTAGAATCACGGCTGTGTAGGGGGTAGAGGCGGAGGATAGAGATGAAGGAAGGGGTTGAGAGGGTGAGGATGAAGGAGGGACGTAAAGAGAAAAACATCGGAGTCACGAAAAGATTTTGCTCACCACGCGTTACGACGCGCCACGGTAGTCCGTTATCGGCTCGTCCCCTTTTCAGCGACACGACGAGATGGAAGAGCAGGCAGGTGCCAGGCAGCTGTTGGCGGCTGCCACTATCCAAAGGCGGTCGGGGAGTCTAGCACTGAATAATACCTACGGCCACCAGACACTCTGGCTTCTGCCATCTGCTATAATGATCTTCCAAGAGCTTCTGAAAACACGAGATATAATGGTATGCATTTCCGGCCAGGGCCCCCTTTAGCTTAGAACTCGACGCATTCTGTTCAACTGCGAGAGAACACAAGATACTATTTACTAAGTCTCTTCGCCCAGAAACTAGGGAAAAAACATTATTCTAAGCACCTGAAACTAAGAATATCTTTTCTTAAATGGAATCTTCTGAGAATATTCAGGTAGCTGAGACTTGAGCTCAAGATGTTGCATCACCCCTCGGGGAGTTAATGAAGGACAGAACCCATCATAACCGTCACTCGTACACGTTTCATTAACAACAGGGCATATGAGTATGACAAACTAAACTACCATTATTTAACTGATCTGAGTCATGATTCAAGCGATGAAAGAGACATTAGTTTCAGAACGTGGGTGAAATTGGCGAGTGAGATCGTCACATCTCAGTGATCAGTAATGATACCCCGCAGAAAAGGACCCATTGTTGCCAGAGCTCCCACACCTGCCTGCACCAAACTTTCCGTCATCAATTACCTACCAGTAGTACTTCCTGTCAACTGCCTGCCTGGTATCTTATCTTCGTCAGTTCAGCATATCTGAAGTAGTAGTGACTATTACGGGGCATGTATAGTTAATCATGTTGGATCCGTTATTGTCTCTGAGAGGCGGCACTACCGTCGCTAGCCTCAACCGGCCATGGAGGTTCGCTCCTAAAGCGACCTACGACCCTGACAACAATACCGACGGTCTGATTTCTTTTGGTACCGCCGAGAATGTGAGAGCTACCCCCCGTATAATGGCAGTCAGCTAGTCTACGAATGCCATGTGCTGACTATTCGCAGAGCCTCGTCACACCAGATCTGGTAGACTTTGCCAGGAACAAGGTGAGCAGCGAGTCGCCTTACCCAGACTCTTAAGAAGGGGGCAAGTTCATCTCCACCTCCAACAACAGTACAAAATCAGCGACACAGACTTCCTTTATCGTGGTAGCTCCTCCGGCGGTCATGACTTCCCCAGCGCTCTGGCCGAGCACCTCAACGAATTTCTCAGCCCTCACACACCCATTACCGAGGCCCAAATACGCATATCGGCCTCCGCAACTGCCATGCATGATACGCTTGCCTGGGCCCTCGCCAACTCTGGAGAAGCCTTCCTCACAAGCCGACCCGTCTATGGGCGCTTCGAGCTGGACTTCTTCAACAAGGCGGGCGTCAGGGTGGAATACGCCGACACCCACGCTGAAGACTGCTTTGATGAGACTGTCGTGGAAAGGTTCGAGGAGGTCCTCCAGAGTTGCAAGGCTCGGAAGGTTCATGTCAAGGCCCTTTTCATCGTGAACCCCCATAACCCTCTTGGTATTCCAGTCCATACCCGCTGCAGCCACTCGTCAAACTAACCCACAAATTAGGGAGATGCTATCCACGTAGCACACTTACGGCCATCCTCGATTTCTGCCAGAAGCACAGATTGCACCTCATCTGCGACGAAATCTATGCCTGCTCCGTCTTTGACTCGGGTGAGCCTGGTGCGATGCCGTTCACGTCGATCCTGTCTATTGATGTCGAGAAACATATTGACCTACGCCTTCTCCACGTTACGTACGGTCTCAGCAAGGATTTTGGCGCGGCAGGGCTTCGTGTAGGAGCCATCGTTACCAGGAGTCCATCCATCTTGCAAGCCGTCGACAGCGTGTCTCGCTTCCAGAGCGCCTCGGGTCCAAGCCTGGCGATTGGGAGCGCCATGCTCCGAGACAGAGACTGGTGCCGCTTGTTCATTGACGGGAGTCGAGCAAAACTAGCGGCAGCCTACAAGCACGCCACTGCGGGACTGGGCGGGATCGGTATCAAGTACCTACCGGGAAGCAACGCGGGCTTCTTTCTTTGGATTGACCTGTCCCCGTATCTTTCGGAAAAGGACCATTTTCCTGAGTATGCCCTGGCAACAAAGCTGGAGAAGGCCGGTGTCTTTTTGCACCCAAAAGAGGAGCATTCACTCGAGCCTGGGTGGTTTCGCCTGGTATACACACAGGATCCGAGGACCGTGACAGAGGGGCTCCAGAGGTAAGCACATCCAAGGCACGAGATTGGTAAGCCGACTGACAATTGGGCAGGATCAAATCAGCGATATCTTAACTGCCCGGGGCCCGACATGATGGTTGAACGCCATAATATTACAGTTCGTTCCGTCGCAGAGAACTTATTACTGGGCTCGTACGCAAGCATTTGGTCACTTTGGTATTATTATGTGGCTTCTCTCGTACATGAGTCCCCCTCATGTGGGCTTGGAATCCCTTGACAGCTGAATCGAAACTAGGCAGAGGGCATTTCAAGGCTGGAGCGTATTACGCAGAACTGTGAAAGTGGCGCATCCAGAAATAGATTTGAGCGGCTATTTGGGAAGCTTACCTATTCTGATAATGTGACAACTGTTGTGCATACACTACGAGTACTGGCTGCATGACAGTGTTCCCAGCATCCGTAGCTGGAGGCCAGATGTGAGATTTTAGCGCCCACCCGTTACTTTTCCGTCCTCCCATGGTCCATGACTGGAAGCTGTGGAGTTGTTCTGGGAGTTGGTATATATAATCAATTCCGCCTGCAAATCTGAAACATGTGAGGATATGTTGGAGTTGGAGTGCTCCCTATAATGGTACTTTCGTACCATTATCACGGATTCAATGTGGTATCGCCATCCACCAGCAACCTGCCAATAATATAGAAACATGGAGCCAAGAACGCCTCTCTGATATGAGGCGTGTCAGCTTAGTGAACCGGGGTCTAAGGTACAGGTTCCAATAGGTGCAAACAACGGTCATCCAGAAGGTTTGCCAAGGACTAGGGAGATCAGGGCGAGGCTTACGAGCACGGAGCACAAGTACAGTTCGAACTTCCTGCCATGAAGCTGATCCTGCCATAATTGGGAAGGGTTTGTCACCCCTGATTTGAGGCCGAAGCAGCGGGATGACCTGGATTAGTACTATTATCCATCGTTTCTCGACTCTTTATCAGCTCGTCTGCTCCCCCAGGTTCGTTCCCGACGCATTCCGCACACATCACAACAGTCAACAGATTACAAACCTGGGGAACAAAATGGGCAAGCTTTCGGACTATACCATTGTCCGCGATTCTAGTACGTCTCGTCCAGTTATGTAGCACAATATCAAGCACATACACTGTGGGGTCTGCGTGCTAACCGTGGAGTCGTAGACTACTATGAGCGGATGTGGTATACATATCACCGGCTTGGCATACAGTCCAATATTGCTGTGGCCGCTCAGTATGTCAACATCGACACTAGCCGCCGGCTCTCCAAGCCCGTGGTCCTGAATGCGCTCCGGGCTGTCGTTGAGGCACACCCGCAGCTGCGCATCATCGGTGTACCTACCCCGGCCGTGAAGAAGGGAAACCTCAACCTGAGCATCGCTATGCTGCATAGCATAGACCTGGAGTCTTGCGTCGAGTTTGTGGACGATGCGACCCACTCGGGCATCACTGCTCAGATCTTGGAGCGACTTCATAACGAATGGGAATTCCTCAAACCGGACCGTCCATGGTTCAAACTAGTCGTTGTGGGCCAGGGTACGGTGGTTTTCGTCTACCACCATTTGGTGGCCGATGGCACCTCTGGGTCCATCTTCCATCGGGAATTCCTTGAGGCCCTCAACTCTATGACTTCCTCAGCCGAACCAGATACACAAGGTTCATCGGGAGCTTCGTCGCCTTGGGTTGTCCACGCTGATCCGTCGACGTCCAAAATTTCCCCAAGTGTATTTGAAGTAGGGGCCAAGGCTAGGGAGCTCGGTAAGCCTTGGGCCCCATCCATGTTGTTGGCGCTCTGGGCCGTGTTTGTCTTCTGGGTTGTCCAGCTCTTTTTTGGCAGCCGTTTTGTGTTCAGCGACCTCCCGGATGCGAAGCCGCACCTCGCATCGGTGACAGGTGTAGCGGACGAGTCACAAAGAATAGTGTCCAGGATCGTCCTGGGCCGCATCCCCGCGCCAAAGATGAAGAAGGTCCTCGCTGCGTGTCGAGCCAACGGAACCACTTTCACTCCGCTGCTCAACGTCATGATCATGCTTACGCTGGTCAACGACTTCTACCCCGAGGCGACATACGGGGCCTCTCGAATCTCCACCGATATCCGGCGGCAACTCCCCTCGTCTCTACTAGAGCGTGAGTTGGACACGATCGGAAACCGGGCAGGAGGTATGGGTCGGATCGAACGGGTGCAAAAGTATCGACGCCTTGTCAAGAAGAGCGGTGGTCTAGACAAGTTGGGGGACAAGACGGAGAGCACATCGCTGGATGGCCCCGGGATATGGGAGCTTGCAAGATCGAACAAGAAATGGATTGAGGATACGATGGAGTCCTCCTGCAGAGTTCTGCAGACCCACCAGGCTTCAGGGCCAGACCTGGACTACTTCGTGACAAATGTACTGCCCATGCTTGGCCTCGTGTTGCGGCCGACGTTCCTTGTGTCCAACACGGGGAGTTTCTTGCCGAGACAGGGCGAAATTGAAGGTCATGAATCGGGTTGCTGGCGCGTGGTCGACCTGGTCTTCTCGGCGGCGCCAACCAACGGGCATCTGGGCAGCCGGGGCCCCATATTCAACGTGGCGGGTGTCAAGGGCGGCGACACCACTGTGGCAGCGGGATGGGAGGAAGGTGTTGCCAGTCGGGAGTTAGTCCAAGGGGTTCTCGACGCAACGCTGGCACGCATTGATGCTTTGATAGCGTAAAGCGGGGGAGCGAGTGGTGATGCCGCGAAGGTCAGACCCAGTGACATGCCAACAAATGAATACGACTTCAACGGGGGCTCGAAAGGGCTACGTATCTGGAGCCGTCGGCGGCGCCCGCTCAGATATCGTGGGCAAGACAATACTCGTAAGTTGGGGACTTGGGCGCCCCCAACCGCTCACTCCAGGACTCGGAAGAGCACGGAGGCCGCGGTACCGATACTTAATACCGGGGGTTGTTGAGTGCCATCCCGGGGGTATTAGAAGGGGCAACGTCACCTTGGGGGCTTGATGAACCTTGGTGTTCGGATGTTTCGTCGGTTGGTCAGAAGCGTCGAGTGCGAAGGCTTACGAGCGGTGGTTGGACCAAGTGCGTATCCGTACTTTGCAACTAGCCAGGATTTGCGACGGGAAAAGCACAGATAAAGGAAATGAACAATGCACTAGTCAGCAGGAATTCTCCGGGAAGTGGGAAACCTGGTCCTCGTTGCTTTTGCAATAATACGGTGCCAGAAGCAATGGGATTGGTGTAGGTACTGATGGAGAGGATCACGTGTGTCAAGTATTTGGCGTCAGTACTCGTACGTGATGAGGGCCCCCCTCCTATCATACCCGTACTCGTGCGGGTACTAGCCTCCCGCGAAACCTACGAGTATTACGACGTATCCGTGCATGTACGAGTACTCAAGTACTACTACTACCACGAGTAGTACTACGAGTACGGATACTACTAGTAATGTATGTATGTATGAGCCGCCAGGCCCACAGTGAAACATACACTGGACTGGCTAGACAAGTTGACAACCCTTACCCTTGCATGCTAGCAATGCCCATTGCTAATGCCCGTCATTACTATCACTAGCACTGCAAGTACCTAGGCGTGTACATCCGTACCTATGTAAACCGCACATCCATGACTGCAGGCTCCCTGTGGTTGCTCAACGAGTATGCGGAGAAATTCGAGAGTAATCTAGTTTGGAGCTTGAGATGCGTGTCTCGCCCCATTCCTCCGCCCGTGACCCGTCCAATGTCGAACCACGCTCCCCCAAGAAGAGGCTAGTCTCTTTCCCCTTCCCTTCCCGACGTTCTGGAGAGGTCCGAGGGCACAGACGAGGTACGAGCAGAGGGGGTGTACTCGCAGGCCAGTCCCAGCTGCCGTTACGGCCAGGCAGGCGGTACCAGGTAGCACCTACGAGTATCCGTACCGTTCTCCGTACTTATTAGGTACGGGTACGGATAGTCAACTCATCATCCTTCCCCTGCCTCCTTCCCGCTAGCACCGAGCACGAATATGTAGGCAGGTACGGTCATCTCAGCATTTTCTTCAGGTTTCATCTCTTGGCTGTCTCTTGACTGTCTCTTGACTGTCGCCTTTTCTCCTCCCGATATCTTCAATAGACCTGCACATAATACTCCAGATCTGGGGCCGCTGCTCCGCTCACTCCCACTGCGTCCGCCTTATGCCTCTGACACCTGCAGGTCTTCTGCCCGCGGATCTGGTGATCATACTGGTCGCACCGGTCCTTCTCTCTCCTACCCGCACTCCGGCAGGCAGCCCACACAGCGGCAATCAGTAGTTTCCGAGCACCCGCTGATCCGATTCCATCGCATCTCACCAGATCTGACATCTGACCCGCATCTGTGTGAGCGACGGCAAGATCGGCCCAAACCCCAGAGCCCAAGCACCAGAATTCAGGACGCAAACTCCCTTGGACCCTCTGTGTAACCCACGATTTTCAGACGTTGAAGTTGGCCCCCCCTTTTCTCGGCAGCGTCAAGACCCCGTCACCAGGTAAGGGGACGGAGCCCGCTCCCGTGCCCACGCCCACGCCCGCCTCCACCTCTGCGTGGCACACGTTGTATTCCGGAGTACACCTTCACCGAATCACCATGGACTCGGGCTCGATTGGCCTCAGCATCTATCATCAACAGCCGTATCAGCACCCCTCCGCCGACTACCAGATCCACCACCATCCACTCAGCACCGGCTCTGTGAGCGGCGGCACCTCGAATGGTCCTACCCCCAGCCCAAGTCCAGTTGTACGGCGCAGAGCCCCAATCGCCTGCCGGAGGTGAGACGTCCATGTTTCTGTACTCGTACTCCCATCGTTCTTGAAACAAATTGCTGACTCCGTGTCTCCTGCTCCTTTCTAGATGTCGCCGTATGAGGAGCAAGTGTGTACACGAAAAGGCTCGTCCGCCGTGTAAGGCATGTGAGGAAGCTGGGCTTGGAGCCGAAGACTGGTATGCGGTTCCTACTAGGCGCCCCAGAGAAGTAATCCTGTCGAGGCTAAAAGCAAACGCCTAACCTCAGCGTATTTCCCGTGAGGGGTCAGCCAGATGATGATCGCCAGTATCGTCACCCACGTATCAGGGCGAGCAAGTTGGCCAACAAGAGAGACACGGCCCGGGTTCGACGCAGCACCCTCGACTCGAGGCTACCTCAACCCGCTCCAGTGCCTGTAGACGAGTGGGACAGTATGCCCCCTTTGAATGAAATCGTTGATGCAGTCAACCGCTTCACTCGCGACTACTTCCAGCTTGGCTTCATACACAGGCGACAATTCCCAGAACGGTTGCTGAAAGACCACCGTTCCGTCAATCTATTTCTTCTTTCCGGAATCCTGAGCATATCTGCCCGTCTCAGCCCCGAACTGTCGAAAAGATATGGCACAGGTGTCAAGGCAGCTGAGTTCTTCATGGAACGCACCGCCGCCATGGCCGCCGTAGAGCTCTTCGGAGACCCAACGCTAGAGAGGTGCCAGGGCTTCTACTTGTTGAGCCTAGCCCAACAAGGAAATGCGATTAGGAACCAAAGTCACGTACGTCTGCTGAAGACGCTCCTAATGAACTATGGCTAACTTCTGAAGATGAACCTGGGAATTTCGATCAGAATGGCTACCCTCATGGGACTTCACAGAGAAGAGAGTTACCAGCAGGTCCGCGGTCTCACATCCGACATCATTATCCGTTCTGAATCTGCTCGTAGGACATTGGTAAGTCTTCTTAGTGCAGCGTCACGATCAGCCACTCATGAACAGTATAGTGGATGCTCCATAGTCAGGACAGCCTCCACTCCGGGCCTCACTCCCCGATCTCTCTCGCCGCGTCTGACATCACCGCTCTCCTACCCTGCGACGAAGCCGATTTTGAAGCCGGCCGCCAGCCCCAGTCTCGCGCTGCCCTTGCCGATACACCCCCTGCTATCCGGAATCCATCTCTTGTATGCGACCCTAACCGCTCCCTCTTCGCATCCCTTATGCAGATACATCACTTCTGGGGTATCGTCTCCCGACGCGCAGTCAACTATGCCCGCAGCTCGTCCCCTATGAATCAAGAGAGCGAGTTCTCCCAAATCACGAGGAAGCTACAAGATTGGGAATCATCGTTGCCGAAAGAGCATCGTTGGGATCGGACTCATCTACAGTACTATAGTAATGAAAATCAGGATCTAGTATGTTGTCATATCATTCCATTTAGATGCTGCATACGACTAACACTTTTCAGGCTTATCTGGGTGTCACAATGATGATAAGACTCTGTCACATCGTGGCACGGAGACCCTATCTTGGAGAGTGAGTACACATGTCCCAGAGCACATGCCATAGCTAGCTGACTAGGTCATCCAGCATCATCAAAATTAGTCAAAAAGAGCCCAGCCAGAGATCCTATCTCAGTGATATCTCTAAACAGCTCTTTTCCAATGTTCGCAGTCTCTTCCACCAGATTGATGCACAGTTCACCGATCGCTCTCAAGACGGCGGTGTGGGGGCCCAAATGTCTGCTTTCTGCGTATACTGTTGCGGGCTCTTCTCTGCCTACCTATGCAAGTACCCCAGCAGTATGTTCCCATTTTGGCCTTCACCATAGTAGTAGTCGCTGATGTGTAGCGCTAAAGTCTGTCCCGATCCCGCGATCTCAGATGCCGGTCCTGCCATGCTCTCTCGCACCAGGTCTATCCTCTCACAGTGTAAGGAGGTTTGGCCTCTGGCCTCCCGGTGGCTTGACTTGCTCGAAAAGTTCTTCCAGGATCCTCAGGCTACCGCACCGATGGCTGAGGGATCCATGACTGATGGGAAAGATACGGTCCCCAACATACTTCACCGCACTCCTGACCCTTACCTAGGCCCCCATTCTCAAGGCCTGCCATCCTCCTCCTTCACCAACTCGACATATTCACACTCCCACCCAACGGTATCCTTCCCCCATCAACAACAATCACCGCAGCCACCACAGACCCACCAAGACACCTTTTCTCAAGCCCAAAATTCATTCAGCATCCACCAAGGATCTCAACTCCTACAGACCCAACAGCACTCCCATCCGCCACCACAAGGTCACGTATATTTTTCCCGTCCAGATCATCATGCCACGCCCCTCGTCTGTATGGACATCCTCATGGACAATTTCAATCCACCTGGGGTTGCTAGCGCAGCGGCACCGCCCTACGAGATGGGTAGCACCACCGTCATGACTGCCCCGACTACCAAACCATATTACAACGGCCTGGTGGGGCCTTTTACCGACGGCTTTGAGTACGAATTGCAGAACTGTGTAGGCGGGGGGGCCACCGAGTGGGTACAGACTAGAAGCTGGATGGATGGGTGTTAAAAAGATTGCGTTTAGTGGGCAAGCAGACAGTGGTTCCCAGCATAGTAGATTCCATATATCTGCAGAATTGTAATATATACGTAGTATTCAAAGCAAAGTTGCTGCCTTTGTTTTTTTGGTTTTTGGTTTTCCACAGAAAGCCCCACGGGAGGGTTCGTGCTAAGTGAAGCTCCAAAAAGGACTGTTGTCAGACATAGGGGCATTGAATATGGGAGCTCGTAATGCATATAGGCATACAGATTATATATACGTGATACCACATCAGCATAAGAAAACGGACCGAAGACACGGCAATTGACCGAATTGCTCACTTTAACAAGCAAACACTCTTGCATTATCGACGAGCTCACTTGATACTCTAGTCTAATGCGTCCTCATCCCGTGGCACAAGACAAAACGGGAAAAGTCTAAGGTATCCCTGATCCCCTACACGCTCCTGATTTCATGCTCCGCCGCCTTCGCCTGAAACAAACAGACCGCATCATCATCTCGCATTCCCATTCACTTGAAGGGCATTCAAGAATTAAAACAAAACCGCCAAAAAAAATTCAGGGATGTGTGCTCGCCCGTCCGAGTATGCTCCTCCGCCGAAATGATGCCACCTAGACTCCCTTGATTTTCCTCTCTACATGAATTTTTGGGTTTCACCCGCCGCTCTTCCGTCTTCCTTTTCGGTGATCCTGGATGAGGGCATACATGACATTTCTATTCCATCATCGCGAGTCGGGCATGGGTGAATGGGTCGAAAAAAACGGGTTAGGGGATGGGGAAGGGAATGGATGTATGGGGAAGATGGGGTACATTTGGTGATATGGAAGAATGTTGATGATTTGTAACGTGCCATGATGGGGTATTGTGTGATTACTGTGGTGTCATTGGTGTCTATATACACATAGGGCGTCGTGTAAATCGTGTGATGTGGTGACGTGGTACTAGGGAAAGGGGGAAGGCGTCTGGCTCGGAGTAATAAAAATCCCCGCAATACGGATGCGGGCGCCGTGGTTGGTTGCGCAACAAGGCTGTGACATCGATCAAGGTCGGGTTCAAGTCTGAGACATGACGTTCTGGGCTCCGCCAAGCTGCTGCTTAACCTGCTCACGAGCCCACCGAGCTGTCTCGATGGTTCGCGGAGAGAAGTCGCGGTTGGTCTTAGTCTCCTTGATCATCGCAGTCAACCAGTCTTGACGGAATGCGTCAACCAGCTCGCCGTGAGGATAGGCATCAGCCAGGTCGCTACTCTCATGTCAGATGCGTTCGTCCAGATCATGGCACTCGACTTACCCAATAACTCCCATAGCAGCACGCATCAGCGACTCGCTGCGGTTCATGTCGCTAGCAATCAGGCCCAGCAGCTGGAAAATGGATGGCACATATTGCTGAAGGGGTTGGGCTTCGGTGTCTGTCAGCATACGTCAACCGAAAGAGCGTCTAGGAAGAGGGCACATACTCTTAGAACTGGCCTTCATAGCGCCAATAATGCCGCCCCAGGCATCCATAATACCTTCGCGCAGCGAGATGACGTAGTCGTACATCTCATACGGGCCCTCAGGAGAGGCAGTGATTGTCGATGCCTGTTCCAGTACCTGGGCCACGACCGACAGGTATGTTTCAAAATGACCGCCGATGGCACCAGCGATATCGCCGAAGCACTGCAGAATTGCGGGCTTGAACTGGTTCGAGAGGGATGTGCTCTGGTTAGGAAGTTAGCTTAGGTGGACCAGCAATCTCGGGGCTGAAGATGGTGAAGACCTACCCTCAAGTTGTTGAGCAAGTGGTTCATGAAAGTATCGCAGTAAGGCTGGCTGCGCTCGCCAATCGACCTCGTAATGTCGCTGACGAGGCCAATAGCCATCGAGCAGAGACTGGGCTCGTCCTGATTACCCAGAGCATTGTAGAGGAACGGTGAAAACGCATCCATGTATTTGATGAAGTCCTCCTCCAGAGCGTTGGCGAGAGCGCTGATCGTGGCGAAAACAGACTCCGGCACACTCGACTTCGAACCGACAGTGCTGAGCATCTGGAGAAGCACCTGCATGATGCGGTCGGCCTGAGGGGCGATTTCCTTGTCGAGACGCGTGATGATGGCCTGGAGGACAGTGCAAAGGCTGTTCTGCATCTCTTCGAGGGTCATCTTGTCCTCAACGCTGAGAACCTGCTGCTGTAGCGGCACGGTGTCCTCAATGTTCTTAATGATGACATCAGAGAGCGAGGCAATAGTGTGCAAGCTCTCCCCGGCAGCGTTCTGGATGAAGACGTTCAGAACCTCGTACGCAGCGGTCCGCACGGTGGCCTCGGCATCCTGGCGGCTCGTCACCTCCAGGAGAGAAGAGACGGCATTGTTGAAGTGGGGAGTAATGGGGTTCGACTGCGCACCAAAGTCTCCAGCGAACCGTTCCGCCAAGTTCATCAGCGCCCAGCAGCAGGAAGGCGCCATCTTGGGGCTGTTCATGAGGCCCTTAAAGAGGGACTCAATGAGGGTGGGGAGGTGCTGCTGGGGGTCGATCGCCTCAGAGCAGCCCTCAGTAATGCGTCCCAGGGCATAGGCGGTTGAGTCCCTGACCTGGATGGACTGGTCCTCCATCATGGTGATGAGGATAGGCAGGGCCTGTTTGACAATGGGGTCAAGAACCTTCTCCTCGGGACCCTCCATGATAGCACCAAAGGCAGAAACAGCAGCATCACGGTTGTGCCAGTCCTCGGACCGGAGGTTGGCCTCAACGAATGCGAGGACAGGCGTGATGATGGTGGCGCCGACGGCCTGGGCGTACAACTGCAGGCACTGATAGGCAGCACGAGACAGGTTGTACTCGTCATCAGTGGCGTCCTCGTCCTGCTTCGTCAGAAGCATGAGGAGAACCGGGACGACCTCACTGGCGGCAACGCGAGCAAAGTTGTAGAAGGGGCGCATCTGGTCGGAGCTCTCAACGTTTGCGTTGTCGTCCTCAATGGAGATCTCCTCTTCGCAGACGGTGCTCCAGAATTCGACGGCGAGCTTAGCAACATCCTCATCCTCGGACTTCATACCGAGGATGGTGAGGCCGAAGAGCGCCTTCTCCATGTAGAAGCGCATATTCTCGTAGTAGAGAGCCATGATCCTGTTCAGGCAGCCGAAAGCGCCCTGCTGGATGCGGGAGTCGTCGGCCTGGGTGGCCTCGCACACAACCTGCATAATGTAGTTACGCTCCCCCTCGTTCTTGAAGTTGTTGCCGACAAACTCCAGAGAGTCGCCTAGCGCAGTGATGGCCGCCAAGCGAACCTCGCCGTTGGCCTCCTCCTTGCGGGCTCCCTGGACGACAGCGGTGAGAATAGCGTTAGAATGGGAGACGAGGGCCATGCGCAGCTCCGATTCGGGGCTCTCGCAAATGTAGCCAATGGTCGTCAGCGACGCCTGCTTCTGGTGGTCGGCACCCTCGCGGACATTCTTGACCAGGAAGGGCATCAGGTCGCTCCACTGGTTACGGGGCAGCTCGATGGCGGCGATGGACGAAATGACCTGGGCGGCGGCAGTGCCGGCCTGGGTGTTGCTGGAGCCCAGGGTCTCCAGCGTCAGCTGCTTGACCCGGTTCTTGGTCTCGTCGTCGGTCTGTTGCAGCCATTTTGACTGGAGCTCTTGATGACGAGCAACGTCGCGGGCTGTGAAGGCGTTCTTGAGGGCGATACCGGCAGCGGCTCGGATGGAACCGTCGGCCTGTTCATTTGCTAGCTCCTGGACAAGGGTAGCGAGGTACAGCGGCTGTTAAGGGCGTTGGTCAGTCTCTCCTCACACGGACGCCGAACAGGGGTAAAGGGCAGGGGATGCCACGTACGAAGTTACTCTCCGCTGCCTGTGTGAGTTGTTGCTCGGCGGCGTTTCGCAGGTTCGCGTCTGTGCAATACCAGAGTCAGCATAGGCCTATCTTGAGAAGCCCCGCCACAACGCGTTCGGAAGGCCAAACAGAGCGGAAAAAACAAGGCTGTGGAGGCGCGGGGGCCCAAGGGCTGAAACTCACCAGGAGACAGCGAGTTGGCGAGCACCTGGTTAATCTCAGAGCTCGACATGGTTGCGGTGTGCAGAACGTCTCGTCATACGGCTGCAATCGCAAAAGCTGGCGCACGTGTCGAAGGGACCAAAAGTCGGGAGGGAGAGACGAGGCCAGCAGAGTGGGGTGGAGGAGGGGAGGAGGGGAGGAGGTTTAAGGTTGAAAGCGCCGAAATACGAAGGTTGCAGCAGGACGAGGCGAGTTCTCGGGCTGTCTGGGGTAGAAACGAAGAAAAACTTGAGACAGTGGTTCAGAGAGAGGGAGCTCCGGGTCTCTGGAGGACGTGAGTTCAAGGTGTGAAGTCGCACGGAGGCGTTCGAGGGGTGACAAAGGGGTGGGAGGGAAGAAAATGATGGTTTGGTCTGCAGTATTTTGGTAGTAAGTCGAGGGGGTTGCTGACGATGGGCTGCCCTGTCGGTCAAAAAGGCACTCTACGAGAAAAGTACCTCTGCTAGCAGCACGCAGGTACGCCAGCCGGCCGCCACTCCCCACGCTGGCGTGCGGGCAAAAAACAACAAACAACAAAGGCGGGTGGAGCGAGCGTGAGAAAGAAGACGGTGCACGCCTAGTATGTTCTTTACGGGAAAAGGGGGCTACAGGACGTCGTCGGGTTCAAAAATCAATTGTCTGTTTGAGTGGCCCTAACAAGGAGACACGCACATGAAGAGAAAGGGAGGCAGACAGAACAGCGGACCTGTGCAGCGTGCCTCTGGTGCCTGCAGTGCGTTCCATGCAGAGGGGTCCAGCTCGGCTCACCGTCTCCCGCCCAAGGTGGTGGTGGGCGTCCAAGTCCAGTGGCTCGGAAGCGCTGAGAGAGCAGCCAGCCAGGCTCGCGCAGCCCCACATTTGATACATGTGTCGGCGAGTCAGAGGCCACGGCGGGCTCGGAACATCTTCGCATAACGGGGCTTTCCGCTGGTGAGATGGAACCCCCTCCCTGCCCTGGAGCTCCGAACCGCAGGCAGCGATGACGCAGCATTCCGCTGTTCACAGCCAACTTGCCTCGTCTAAACCCATCTCAAACAACAAGCTTTGCGCCTCTCTGCCGGTCTGTGGGGGTCAGAGTTCAAAGACCTCGTGTGAGAGGGGCAGCCAAGGTGCTCGCTCTATCACAGAATTCTTTCCCCGTTTGCAAAGCTTCTTGGGGCGTCTTTTATTTTTCTGGCCCAAGCCTCATTTCCTAAAAGTAAATACTGGAAGTCCACCACCCCACCTTGTTTTCCACGGCAACCGTTCCCTAGCGACCCGTTCCGGGAACATTGGCGAAATTTCATTTTCTGGGGCGCCTTTGAGGGCTTGGTAAACCTCACGCAGAATCGTATTGTACGGATACAAGTACAACATGATATACTTGTACGTGTGACTTCTTTAGTTGAACAGTCTTATTTATATTGTGCCTGAGAAATTTTCTATTGCTTTTTCCCCCCTTCTCCCAAATCGTAGGTTCATTTTCCCATCCTTCATTTCAAGAAAAAAAAATAAAAGTAAAATAAAACCACGCCCTGAAACCAGTCATGCCCAAATGCTTCCCCTCATGTGCTTACCCTGTACCAAAGTGTTCTCTTATGAACCATTGACCTTTGCTTCCAGCATGCTCACCACATTGGACGATCCTGAATTGTCATTGGCCTTTTGTGCGATAGCGGCCATTGTTCGGGGCGAGCCCGGACGGCTGCTAGCAAACTGCATGATCATTAGCGAGCCGTCTATAGCGAAGAAGAGTAATGCTCAGGCGAGCAAACTTACGTTGCTGGCAGCGCTCAGGAGAGCGATCAGGGAGCTCTGAACCACATCCTCGTGGATACCCACACCCCAGACGGCCTCGTTGCTTCCCGCCGCCGTGCACTGCAGATACGTCGCGGCCTTGACGTCGCGGCCAACACCAAGAGCGTGCTCCTTGTAATCCTTGATGTCGAGGCTGATGCCGACGGCCTTGAGGGCGTCAGACAGGCTCGAGATGGGTCCGTTGCCGCGTCCGCGCAGCTGGAACTCCTGCCCGTCGATGGCTAGGACGCCCTCGAAGACGCGCTTCATGTTGCCCGTGTCCTGGGTCTTGCCCACCTCGGGGGGCGCGGGGGAGGTGGAGCGGTCGGGCCGGATCGAGTAGTCGACGATCTGGAAGCGCGGGTTGGACTTGAGGTGGTACTTCTCCTCGAACAGCTGGGTGATCTCCTCGGCGCGCAGCTCGCGGCCCAGGTCGTCGGCGCGGTCCTGGACGACGTTGGAGAAGGCGACCTGCAGGCCGCGCGGGAGGTCGAGCTGCAGGTGGCGGAGGATGATCCAGGCGGCACCGCCCTTGCCGCTCTGCGAGTTGACGCGGATGACGGCCTCGTAGGTGCGGCCAATGTCCTTGGGATCGAGTGGCAAATACGGGACCTGCCAGTGGTTCTCGTAGGACTCGCCCTCCTTCTCGCGGACCTGGAAGCCCTTCTTGATGGCATCCTGGTGGGAGCCGCTGAAGGCGCAGACGACGAGGGAGCCACCGTAGGGCGCGCGCTCGTGGACGGGGATCTTGTTGCATACCTCCACCATCTCGATGACCGAGTTGAGGTCTGAGAAGTCAATGTTGGGGTGGACGCCCTGCGTGTAGAGATTCAGACCCAGGGTCACCAGGTCGACGTTGCCCGTCCGCTCGCCGTTGCCGAAGAGGCAGCCCTCGACACGGTCAGCACCGGCCATCTGGCCCAGCTCGGCGGCAGCGACGGCGCAGCCACGATCGTTGTGGGGGTGGAGGGAGACGGCGACCTTCTCGCGCTCGGTGATGTTGCGGCAGAAGTACTCGATCTGGTCGGCGTATACGTTGGGGGTGGACATCTCGACCGTGGCGGGCAGGTTGAAGATGATGGGGTTCTCAACTGAGGGCTCCCAGGCATCCTTGACGGCCTGGCAGATCTTGACGGCGAACTCGGGCTCCGTGTCGGAGAAGGTCTCGGGGCTGAACTCGAAAGCCCACTCGGTGCCCTGCTGCGTGGGGTCGTCCTTGGTCAGGGACCGGACGAGCTTGGTGCACTTAACGGCCAGCTCGAGGGACTCCTCGTGTGAGAAGTTGAAGACGATGCGGCGGAAGCACTCGCTGGTGGCGAGGTAGATGTGGATGATGGCCTTCTTGGCGCCCCTCATGGCCTCGACGGTGCGGCGGATGAGGTCCTCGCGGCAGGGGGACAGAACCTGGAGCCAGACATCATCGGGGACGGTCCCGGGGGTCTCGATCAAGCGCCTTGTGAAGTCGAAGTCGGTCTGGGAAGCCGAGGGGAAGGACACTTCGATTTCCTTGTAGCCCAGGGCGACTAGCATGTTGAAGTACTTCCACTTCTCCTCGCCATTCTGCAACAAGATGTATTAGAAAACGCGTGTAACGTTGTCGGGACCAGGCAGAATGAGACTTACCATGGGGTCGGGCAGAGACTGGTTGCCATCACGAAGGTCGGTAGCCAGCCAGCGCGGGGCTTTGTCGAGAGACTTGGAGGGCCATTGCCGGTCCGGAAGATTCACAGGCTGAAACTTCCGGTACTTCTTCCACGGCTCCTTGAGCCTATTCCCTCACAAAATAGCACACGTCAGTCGGGAGTTCTCAATGCTACCTTCTAATGAAAGGGATAGAGGTCGGGCGGAGGGGCATTCCTACATCGGCATTTTCGAGGTGGATGGCGGGGTAATGGGTAGGGTGGCGAGGGGTCAGGTCAAGCAGTCTCGGCCAGCGCCTTGGTAAAAAGCAAAGGGGAGGAAAAGAATTAAGAAATCAGAGAGCAGTTCTGGCAAAAGATGCTAACTCCTGGACGGACAAAAATTATCGTGAGGTTTGGGTACGTCTACCCAAGTGTGGAGGAGTTGTTGCGTGACCGGGGCAAAAAAGTTCGGGTAGAGATGGCAAGGTATGGAGTCGACATCCGATGACGGGGGAGCCAATAAATCCCATGACACACTAAAGGCTCTGGGATTGACTCACGCATCCACAGACACTGAGACCACCAGTGGCTGGTGGCAACCGTCAATTATACTTTGGGCCCAGTTGGCTGCGCGACGCCGACACTACTTGTCAAACACTGGCCACGAAAAGTCTGGGGCCGGGTAACTGCTGGATCCAGAATGCGGTGCAAGGGGGCGCGCGTAACGCATCTTGCGCATTGCCTGCGCATTGCCAGCGCAGCACCCCGGTGCTAGCCGGTGGTAAGGTCGTGAATCCTCCGTAGTTGTCAAACCAAAGGCGTAATATAAGCCGCGTCGTATCCACTTCACTCGGTTGTTGCCCGTCACGATGATGGGACCCCGTCCTGTGCACCGTCCATCCGATACACACGACCAATGGGTCTCTGCCGATCACGCTGTTGCACGCCTTTCGGAACGCATTCGGAGCCAATCTATTAATGTAACATTCTTGATCTTCAATATCACGAGTCCCTTGCATGCCATGAGCTAATTCACAATCTCTATTTGAGATCAGTCGTAATTCGTCATTGTCCCGAGCGGGGGAGATCCAGGCTAGATCCATCCATCCAAAGCCGAAACCGAAAGTCAATGCCTACCTGTGCCGTCCTATGTTAGGATCCAGATCCGATACTCGTGTGGAATCCATCATGTGGATGGACTTCCCGCGGAGGAAATCAGCGGTAGAAGGGCCTGCGGCTGTCATAAATAACCTCGCGCTCCTTCCAACGCTCCTCGTCCCACGGCTCTGCCCGCTGGTGGAGATGGTGACGGTGTCGCCTGTCCCAGTCGTCCCGCCAGTCCGTCTCCCACCGAATCTCGCGCACGCGTTCCTTGCGGTATCGTCTGATCTCGTCGGAGAGTTCGACCAGCCGGAGAACTTCCTCCTGCAGTGTCCGTCAGCATCTGATTTCATCTGCCCTGTAGAGAGCGTGTAAAAAAGCACTTACATATCGGAGATATTTCATGACGTAGAGGAACATGGGCGTGTCTTCGTACTCATAGCCCATCTCCTCGATGGCCTCCTTGACCACGAGGTCCTTGCTGATCTCCGTCCACATTTCCTTGGATGGCGGGGCGGGAGGCGGCGGAGGTGCCGGGGGACGGGCGTATCTGCGGTCGACTCTCCTGTCGATGTCGATATCGACATCCACCTCCAGCCTCCGATCCCGATCCCAGACATCCACGTCCACGTCCACGTCCACGTCACCGCGGGTCCGGCCACGGTGACGCTCGCGGGGAGGTTCCTGGGGCGCAGGCCTAGGAGCCTCGTCTCTCTCGGGGATAAACTTGGTACGCCTTACCCCACTGTATTTGGCCCATTGAGTGTCGGTAGCCCCTCCGCCAGCGCCATCCATGCGCACCCGCTCTGTACCAGGCGGCACGTCGATGATACCCCAATCCCTGGTCGCGCCATGCCAGGCCTCGCCAGGGTAACCTCGGGAATCGATTTTCCGGGTGATGTACTCGCCTTCCTCCTCTGTCGGGGAGTAGACTGGCGCCGCCGAGTGTGCTCGCCGCCGGCGGGTGTCTTGCACAACTAGCTCATTGTCTCGATAACGAGGGCGGCTCTTGGAGCGAGAGCTCGATCGATAGATTTCAACTTCGGTTCGGTTCTTGGACAGGGAAATGTCTATGTCGGTCTCGCGCCCACGCTCACGCTCGCGCTCCCGGTAGATGGGCCGTGGCATCGGAGGTGGGCTAGGTGGCTTCGCCTTTACGACGCCTGCCCCATGGGTCAGTAACAAGACACGCTCGAAGGCTGGGTGGGCTATTTGGCATACCGTGATCGATATCTCTGTAATGTGTAATCACCTCCCGTTCTATAGTTGGTCCGCGGATAGGCTTTGGAGGCTCTGCAGAAGACGAGGACGACGACGATGACGACGACGACAAGGACCGCTCCCGCTGTCGATCGACTATACGAGTGCGGATACGCTCACGGTCACGCTCCGGAGACCGTGGTCGCTCCATGTACCGGATGGGTTGGGGCGGCGGGGACCTGCGTCGCTCGACGGACGGGCTCCGGAAGCGTTCCTTCTCGACGAAACGTGTCTTGGTGCGGGACTCTTCAAACTCACGCTCGGGAGGGTACCTGCGCGGAGGAGATACGCTCCGGGGTCGGCGGATGAAGCGCTCCTCGCGTACACGGGCGGGGCTGGGACTGCGGCGCTGGCGATCGAACGTCTCAACCTGGCGCTGGCGGAGGACCATGGGCCCAGCGTCGTTGCGGCGGGCATCCTCGCGGAGGAAAGCAGGTGTTCTATCCAACTCGCGGGGGCGGGGCGGGGGGCTGCGAGTGACAACGCGGCGGCGGTCGTACTCTTGAAAGTCTGGCTCTGAGCGGCGAGGAGGAGGAGGGTAATAGTCCCGCTCCTCGAACTCGGTCATCCGGGGGCCGCGACCTGCCATGATGTGCTCTGGAGTTGGGCCGCTGTGGTGACGGTGACTGAGATAAGAGCTGACGGCCTGATACAGGTGTCGGCGGGGTAATTTTGTGAGGGCAGCTCAGCTCTCCTATGACGCCAACTCCAGAAATATGTGGTAGATCGACGCAACGTATGCGTGAGAATAAGGGACAGAGCCTGAGCTGTCCGATCTGTGGTTATCTACCGCTGAGGGGGAGAGGGACCCGAGAGTCAGGTGGAACAGGAGGCACTTGAGCCAAAGGCAACGTGATCCCAATACCCGCAGCCTTGTCGTGTGGTTGAGGAGTCCCCTCAGCTGGCGGCGGCTAGCAGCAGAGCTGAATGGTTGGCTCTGGAAAGCGGGAAAACCGGCACTGCTCAAGACAGCGCAGCCTGGTAACGGGATGGAATCGGGCAGAGAGAGAGAGAGCCTGGCACAGGAGAAGACCTCTGGAGAGGCGAGAAGTCGGAGTATGAGGTGTGCTGGGAGACTCGGTCCAGACCATGCGACTTCCCGCTGGGAAGTCTGTTGCACCCGGTCTTCCGGAAGAACGCCAAAAGTTAATGTTGGCAGGAAAAGGGAAAAAGAGTTTTGCTGACGCAAAGCCAGGTAAGTCTATGGAAGCGGGCGGGCTGTTGGCTTGGTGGTCTTTTGGCAGTTTGGCTGCCTCACAGGCTGACTGGTACCCATGGGTGGCGGGCGGCAGTGGGCTGCATGAAGCACAGGTGGATGATGACACCAGCCGACCCTCCCTCGATCACGAGCCAGGGTGGGAGCGGGGGGCCAGGCGCCTAGTGCTGGACGGGATAGAAGGCCCATCAGTGTTTGTACGAGCGTTTGTCTGCCTCTCCCTTGGGGTTCCAAGTTTCCCTGTCCCGCACTGCCAACTTCCAACTTTCCGGATTTTGCCAGTTCGCAGGCGAGTGCGTTTGCGTTGACGCAATGATGCAGGACCCCAGTTCAACTCAACTGCCCGTTCCAACGCCTAGTTAAAACCCCTTCAACGCCTCCAACGCCCCAGACGCCCCGCCAAACCTGGCTCTGGTGGCCCTCTACTCTGTAGGCCCCTGGAATCCCTGGGTCTGGTCACTCTGATGCTGGTTCGGCGCGCCCCGTTGGTTTAGAGTTACCCAGGGCTCCATTTTCTGGAGCGTCTCGGTCCGCTGCCGCATTCCAGCGACAGGTACGAATAGTACTCGGTCATGTTCCATTATCGTACATACTTGTAGCGCGCTTCTCAGCCATCATCTCCCGTCAGGCCAATGACACCGCTTGCGGGCTGGCTCGCTGCCTTCCGCCGACTTCCTCTTGAACCCCTGAGGCGGTGCGTTCCCTGGCGGCGGCGCGTTGCCGGAAATTGTTGCTCCCACATGTCTCGTCACCACGGGCTCCAGCTCCAGGTCAGGGAGGCCAACCTCCTTACTAACAGCCTTCATATATCCCTAAGCTATGCTTATTACTCATCTACTCCAAACTACCGCACCACCATGGCCCTCCACGGGTTCTCCCCCATCCTCACCCATTGCTTCCCCTAATTCATATTTCTAATTATGGTCTGCGCATACTTAACCTCGTTTCCCAGTCCTGCATTCTCTTCAATCCAGAGCTCCGTGGCTTCGTCACCACCAGCGTCTGCGGCTCTCTGGACCGGAGGGTGTTGTGGCTGAGCTGGCGATGCAGATCCCAATGTCCATCAATCTGCTGATGGATGTGCTGCCGCTGGCGTTTGTACAACGAGTACATCCACTTGTCCTTGGCTTTGTCCCCCAGGAACGCATTGAGGGAAGCGCAGTCGTTGCACGGGCACGACACACTGGGTAGCACTACCTGTTCTGCTGGCGGCGGCTCCACGCCGACCCAGTGGAAGCGCAGGTTAATAAGAACTCGGCAGATGGCCTCCCGGCACTACGTGTTATCAGACAGGATCTTATATTTGTCCATCAGTACTAGGAGCGCACTCAGGAGGGGGAAAAGGACAGTCGCTTGGTACTTGGGTCCCTCGAGCCTCCATGATTGGCGGCAGACAGAATCAAGGAGGGCTTTTACTCGAGTGCTCCCTAGCCTCCTCGTTTCTTCCGACTCGCCGGATTGTGAGTCTGCCATGTGGAACCCTAGGATATCTGTCAAGAGGCTGTGTGTGAGCTGTGAAGTGGCCAGCAAGGAGTTCACAGGAAGTGGGACCGACGGCTTAAACCGCATTTGCTTCAGCGCTTCATCCATCAGCGAGCCCCAGAATTCTCGTAGTGTTGAATCCCTGGTGTATAGGCGAGATTCGTTGCGATCCATCTGTCTGCGCATGATAGTAAGGCAGCCAAACATGAACGGGGTCTTGTCAGCATGTCTCCGGAGCACAGGGCCAAGCCTAGCGGTGCCTTAGGTGTCAGCTAACATATATTTACTATAATCAGTGGAAGTACTTACCTCTCGACAACGTAGCCCGCGTCGTAGTGAGAAGCCACCATGCGCATAAGCGAATAGCCACCCCCCATACTTAAGCTATGTTTAAGTAGGTCAACAGCCAAGAGCCTCTCAAATGCGGCCTTGTAGAAGTGCGCCTGAACGGTCTTCCCCTTGGCCCCAGGATCGTTGGCGTGATCAGGGCTCGATATTCCTAGTCTGTCAACACCGTCATTGGTGTGAAAGCGGGGCTCCCATGCGTCGCATGGTTTAGAGCAGATGCAGTTGATGCCTTCTATCTTGTCTTGTAAGGCTGGTATATAAGTCACTACTTTCTGGAAGCTGCCCATATCATGGTTAGAGAGCATCATACTCCGGAAGGGGCGAGGAGGTTCGCTCACATTGGTTCCCGACGGGAAAACTTGGCATCCTTGATGGCGTCCGGATAACTGGGGATCTAAGTGAGGGTTCCCCTTGGAATGTCCTATGATCTGTTAGGATTGATGATCAAAGAGGCGGTGGACGGATCATCGGCTAGAACTGCAAACTGAAACATGGCAGAAATTTGCCTGGGTTCTAATGAACTGTTGGCTCTGGATCGAATGACGTGTTGGAAAATATCCTTGACTTGTTGCACTAAGATGGGCCGTGGGTTCCTGTACACTGCCTTGCAGGCAAAATCCAACACGGAGACGAAATTACTGGGGTGAATGTGCTCCCCAAGCAGGCTTCAGAAAGTTGTTTCACAAGGCAGAATGATAATACCCTGGGAGACTTAGCAAAGGGTAACCAGGTGGTGGTTTAACAAATGGTTTACCGAGAGTCGATAGAAGTGTGTTGCATCGGGGCCCTGGATCGTGGTATTAGCTAGACATGTTGCGAGAACTTTTGTGTGTGAGACTGAGTATGCTCACAGAATTCCCCATGAAGCCGTTATAGTCCTCCTCATCGGGCCGCAAAACGGGTCCTCCTGGATAATAGTATCGGGATCCAGATCCAGACTCTTACCCACCTCGAGTCCCTCCAAAGTAGCCACCTTGGTCAACTTGTGCATCTCTTCAAAGACCTCTCCAAGATGGTGTATATACCCGGGTTCAGGCGACTCGTCATCGCATCTATCTCCCCACTCGTGGGCGCACGATCCAAACTCGGGTTTCCCTAGCGTCGTTAGAAGAACATCGAAGCCATGGGCCTCGGACGCCTGGCGAAGCATCTGCAGCTTGCCCCGGTCCGATCCTTGGAGATTGGCCTCGCTGAGGAAGGCTTGAGAGTACATATGGTCGGTCAGGTAAATAAGGGGAGACTTGTCTAGCTCTCCCTTGGCGGCGCCATTTCTGGTACGCCTGGTTCACGGGGGTGACGGTGGCATCTGGAGGCGAGGAACGTTGTTGGAGCCGTGGAGAGCGAGTTTGTACGTGAGGACCAGGCGATAGCCGGATTTGACTGGTTTGACCTCGTGCTCGACATTTGAGTACCAGCAAGCAGAGGATTGGCGGAACTGGGAAGAGGCGTACGTCTCGGTGAGGGTGCCGTGCTTGAGAACAACATCTCCGCCCTCGTGGAACGACGGCAAGGTTGGACTCACTCGACATGTGGCTTAGACATGGCGCCCTCTTCGTAGACCAACAGCTTGTATAGCTCGGCAAGGACATTGGCAGTGAGTTCGAGCTCTTGGCGGATCCTCTTCTCCAGTCCCTGGACGTACAGGTCCCAGTCCTTGCTGGGCTTGCGGAACTCGAGTTGGTCGGCATTGATCTCCCATGTTCTGCGCACATCGGTGTCGACAATGATGTCGCTCCCCTTGCCAAAGGGTGCCTGATGGCTCTTATGGATGAGATCCTTGGCCTGGACGTCGGACAGGGGAAGGCCAACTATGCCGATGTCCTTGGGCCAATTCCGATGGATTCCTCGGTCTGAAGGAGTTACGCAGATAAGATGGGAAAGGGACAACGTCAAAAAGACGTGAATATCGACGTTGGACGCGTCCCAATATACAGGAAGACGCGTCGTGGAAATTGTGGGCGGGGGGCCCATCTGACCCCCGGTTACTGTTCATTTCGTCTACTACCATGATGGTATCATTGTGTTTAGCTGAAAGCTGAGAATGGGTTACGTCTTTGCACGAGCTACTAGGTAAGGAGATACGGATCGGAAAATCAAACAAATCAAGGGCGACAAGGTGCTGAAGAAAACGTGAAGCATTGGACACAGTCCTCGAGCGCTGACTTCCAGATTAGGTACAGATTACCCAGGTACAGATTACACCTACCTTACCTACTACGAGTACTTAGCAGACACGGAAGGCGGCTGACACCATTCGGACTCGGACTTAAGAGTCGGACTCGGCAAATTCCACCTACTTCTACCTTCTTCACCTCAACATGGGCATCAGCCCAGCAACTCACCTTTCTTTTTCTCACCCTCGCTCCTGCAATATTCTTGGGCTGATGAATGTCCATTGGCACTGGGGTACGTGATTTGTGTCTATCACAGTTATTGGCATCCCCTCCTAGAGTCCTAGAGTCCTAGGACCATGCCCGAACCAGAGCGTCGTCGTCGGAGGCCAGCTGTGTATGTCGGAAATTGAACAGGATTCTCAGAACACCCAAGACTGATCATGGCATCGATATTAGCTCCTGCACTCTATGCAGGAAACGCAAAATCCGCTGTAATCGGGAACTGCCCTGTAACAACTGCCTTCGCTCCACCACAAACACCTGCGTCTACAACGCGCAGCAACAACCACACAAGCAACAGCGTCAGCCTCGTCTTCCTGAGCGCGTCGCCGAATCCGGTGAATCAAGAGAATCCGTAGAGGCCAATTACAAGACTCCCCAAGATACTCCAACCACCCGGAGCACTGCGTCCGGCCCTACGGCAAGTCATCAGTCAGCCTCCCTCGGTCCCCGCTCAGCCGCCACGAGTCTCCCTGATCAAGATGAGGTCGATGTCCTGAGAAACCGCGTCAAGGAACTAGAGGCAAAGCTCTCTCAGACGCGCTCAACTCCTCCTCCTCGGTCAACCACCACCCCGCAAACCGGAATTGAAACACTGTCGTCCGGGATAACGGGAGCATTCCACATCGAGCACGGTGGCAACTTCTTCGGTCACACCGAGGTCAGCTCCCGCAGCGTTGTTCACAAGAAGCGTCTCTTTGGCCAAAGTCATTGGATCAACAGTGGTTTCATAATGGTCTGTCATCTTTCCCTCTAGTTTTTCCAACGTGGTCATCTAACCCCCTTTCCAGTTTCGAGACCTTGTCCTGGCCATGGAGCCGTATGTGCGGGACGAGTCATCCAAGGCTGTATATACAATGAGGAAATGCAAAGCTATCGCAAGGGAAATCAAAGCGAGACGAACTCCCGAGTGGCCGGCACCCCTGACACCGGACCTTCCATCCAAGGAGGTCGCTGACGAGCTGGTCGAATGCTATCTGCGCACCATCGAGACCGTCTACCGCATCCTCCACGTTCCCACCTTCCGGCGAGACTACGAGGAGCTCTGGATGTCGGATTCAAAGCCTGACCCGGCCTTTCTTGTCAAGCTCAAACTAGTTCTTGCCCTAGGCAGCTTGACCTATGACGAACGCCAATCTTTGCGCACCACCGCCACTAGTTGGGTATACCAGAGCCAGGCCTGGGCCTCTAACCCGAGACACAAATCCCGCCTCAATATAGACTTCATACAGGTCCATCTGCTTCTTCTCCTTGGCCGCGAGATGGTAGTCAATAACGTTGGGGCTATCTGGATTGCCGCGGGCTCCCTGTTCCGCACGGCTATTTACATGGGTCTACATAGGGATCCCGCCTTGTTCCCTAACCAATCGACCTACTCTGCCGAGATGAGGCGCAGGGTGTGGAACACGATCCTCGAGCTCTGCCTGCAGTCCACCATGTCCTCCGGCGGGCCACCGCTCATGTCCCTAAAGGATTTCGATACGCAGCCTCCCGGTAACTTTGACGATGAACAACTTACAACCGAGGGCCCAGTCCCTAAACCAGAGCGCGAGTTCACCCAGATGACCGTTGCGAGGGCTCTCCGCAAGACACTTCCCCTGCGCCTCGCGATCACCAAATATCTCAACGACACAGATTCTAAGATTAGGTACGAGGACGCACTACGCCTCGACAAGGAACTTAGAGCATCCTACAAAGACTTTTGCAAGACTCTCCAATCGTGCGACCGGTCAAGCCCTGGTTGCGGCGGTACTTCGTCTCCTTTCGCCTTTAGGGTGGCCGATTTCATCATGCACCGCTACATCTCATCCCTTCACGCCCCGTTCTTCGACCACGCTTTTCGCAACTCATCCTTTATATATTCACGCAAGACGGCCGTCGACAGCATGCTCAAAATCTGGTGTGCGGCGTACCCATCATCTCTCATCACCACATCCCGCAGCCAGGGTCCCGACGAGGGCGAAGATATCCTGGCGCGCTTCATCAAGTGCAGCACGGGCTTCTTCCGTACAGTCAGCCTCCACGCCATCGTCACCGTGGCACTAGAACTCCGCGAGCAGCTGCGGGAGAATGATGGCTTTGGCCCGGCTCTCCTGCGCCCGGACCTGCTCTCTGTACTAGATGACGGCAAGACCTGGCTCGCCGAGTGCATCAAGGCGGGCGAGACGAATCCCAAAGGGTACTTGTTCCAAGCCCTGATGCGCGCCCAGATAGAAGGGCTCATACAGGGCACTGGAGAGGAGGAATTGGCGGGACTGCTGGTCAAGGCGGCCGAGGAGGCCAGCGAGACTTGTCTGCACCTGCTTGAGGACAGGGCGGCAGAGGATCGGCCCGAGGGGTTCTTGGAGGAGTTGGATCAGATTTCCTGGACACCACCAGCTGGGCTCCTTGGTGACTTGGAATTTATGGCGAGTTTATAATGGCCCTGGTAGTGTGGAATCTTTCGCTAACATCAGCCACAGATATCGGATCGTCTGTTCAATGGCACCAGTACGGAGCAGATGGACTGGGTTCTCAACGACTACACCCCGCCGCTGTCCTACTAGTATATGGTCTTCTCAACATCTGCACAAATCTCACCAGCCCCAGCTACTCGAGAGAATATAATGTATAGCGTTTATTAGTGTATTATAGCGTCCAGTTAGTTTAACAATCCCCAGTGGCATTAGCATGGAGTCCAGGATCTTGTTTGAATTTAGCTGTTAGAGTTTGAGGCTCTAACTAGCAATTCTTTTTATTCGTCTTCTTCGTTTTCTTCGTCTTCTTTCGGAGGTATAGGATTACCGCCTCCGTCTTTCCAAAATCTGTAAACGTGCCCGAAAGAGATAAATAACAAAAGGACAAAAGACAACATACAAACACCGGGGAAACCGACACCCTAAAGCAATCGCAAGTTACTGTGTTTTCATGCCAACCCGCGCTTGACGTCCTTTGCGAGCAGACCACTCAAGTTCTCCTCCGGATGGGGGTATGGCGGCCGGCCGCCCAAGATATCGACAATCTCGCGCAGATGCAGCCAGTGGGCCACCTTAGGCCGCCTGTTAGGCCAGTCCGTGGCCGTCTCCTCGAGCTCGACCATGGGCGTGAAGACAACCTCTGAGCCCCGAATTCCGATAACGCTCGTGCTTGCAGGATCCTTCTTGACGCGGTTGTGCGAGTTACGCCCAAAGTCTTCGAGGTGCTGGATGCACTTGATGGCTAGGCGGACGGCGCGGCAGCGGTCCATGGCGGAGGGTACGCCTCCCTGCTGGACGTGTCCCGGGATGCTCTCGCGGCTCTCGAAGCGGTCGTGGGCCTCGTCGCGGATGATGTTGGCGATGAGCTTGGCATCGTACACCTTGCTGGCCTTCTCGTTGATGAGAATCAGGCGGCCAGCGCGAGACTGGCCCTTGTCCTTCTTGAACACCTCCTTGAGATGGTTCACGTCAGCGTTGAGCATGGCCAGGCTGATGCCCTCCTCAGGAATATAGACGGCCGAGGCACCGACGCCGAGTCCAGCAAAGGTGGCAATGTAACCTGACCGGCCGCCCTGGGTCTCGATGACGAAGACGCGTCGGCGGGTAGCAGAAGCGGACTGCTTGATCTTGTCGCAGTAGTTAACTAGCTCATTTAGGCAAGTGTCGGACCCAATCGAGTATTCCGTTCCGGGGACGTTGTTTGAGATGGTGGCAGGAAGAAGGGTGATGGGAATGCATAGCGACGGGAACTCGTCTCTGGCCTTGCGCAGCTGCGAGATGGCGTGGAATGCCTCGAATCCACCAACGAGGAAAAGCGCGTCGAACTCGTACTGCTCAATGAGATTGGCAATCAACTCCATTCCGGACTCTGAAGGAAGCTCGCGGTTGGTACCGATCTCTGAACCGCCCTTGCTGGCCCAGCCGTCAACCTCAAGCCAGTCGAAGGGACGGACGGCGCCAACAGGCTTGTCGCCATGATGGCGCGCAAAGCCCGCAAATCCATTGTGGATGGCAATGGGCTCATGACCACGAGAGATACAGTAGGCAACAGCTGCGCGCACGGCGGCGTTCATACCACCAGCGGGCGCGCCCACGTTGATGAAACCAATCTTCATTCGCTAGGGGTACGTTAGCCATCAGTTCCGAAGTCGTCCCCTGCCAGGGCCATCACTCACGCTCTTCTCGGGCAGTCTGTTCTCGTCCACCAAGACGTTGGTTGTCGTCATGTAGGACTTATGCTGATCTGCAAACTCGGTGTCTCTCAGATGCATAGCCTTTTCAAAGTCCTTGGCTTGGATTGCCTCGGCCAGTTTCTTGGTCTCCTCTACAGCACGCATGAGCGGCTTGCGAACGATCTTGTTTTCGTTGATAGCGATGAAGCAAGTCTCCGTCTCGGGCGTCGCCTCGAGGACGGCCCTGACAGCTTCGACACCTTGAAGTGTTCCAAGCGTGCGGTCGTACGAGACGGCAGTTCCTCCTCGTTGGACGTGGCCGAGGGTGGTAATGCGTGTATCGAGGGCCAGTCCACCCTCGCTCTTGTCGGCGAGCAGGTCATGGATCTCAGTGGGGGTGATTTTGTTGCCGTTCTTGTCGCGGGCGCCCTCAGCGACGATAACGATGGTCTTCCGCTTCCCCATCTTGCGGTGCTAGAATCTCGTCAGCCTCGGCCAGCAAGGATAGTCCCAGATACACCACTTACACGGCGAACCACTCTTGCCATCTCTTCCCTCCAATCATGGTCCCAGGGGCGCTCGGGAATGAAGACAAAGTCGGCACCAGTGGCAACTCCAGCCATCAGGGCGAGCCATCCACAGTGGCGGCCCATGACCTCAATGACGAAGGCTCTGGAGTGAGAGGAGGCAGTGGCCTCGATGTAGTCGACCATTTCACAGATGCGGGCCAGGGCAGAATAGCAGCCAATGGTAGCGTCAGTGCCAGAGAGATCGTTGTCAATGGAGCCCACGAGGCCGACGATATTCAGGTGCTTATACGGCTCAACCTGTTGCATGGTCAACTCGCCACTAGCAACCAGCTCTTCGATTAGAGACGGCCACTCTTGGCGGAACCGGTCAGCACCGGTTAGAGAGCCGTCACCTCCGCAGATGATGAGGGCGTCGATGCCGTGGAGGATCATGTTCTTCGCAGCGGCCAGTCGGCCCGCCCGCTCAAAGAAAGCCATGCACCTAGCAGTGCCAATGAGGGTGCCACCCTCGGAAAGGAATCCGCGGACGTCGTACCATTCCATCTTGCGGATGAGGTTGCCGCCCTGGACCAGGCCCTCGTACCCTTCGTAGACACAGTAGGAGTCGCAGCCCATGTGGATGGACATGCGCACGACAGCGCGGACAACGGCGTTCATGCCCGGGGAGTCTCCTCCCGAGGTCATGACGGCAATCTTCTTCTTGGGTGCCATGGTGGCGATCGCGGTGGTCACGGCGGCCGCGGTGATCGCGCTGGTGGCGGTGTTGGGGGTGCTCGACACGGAGGCGTGGGTGGGGGTGGACCAGGTGGTGGTGAGCGGTTCGAGGTTGGGGAAAAGGGTTCGGCTGAGAACGATGAAGATGTTGAGCAAAGGCTTGAGGAGGAGACAGACTGGGCGGGAGAACAATTGTAGGATGGACAGGAGCGGCATTTAACGCTGGGGAGGCTAAGGTGGTGAAGGGCCGATGGGCGGCAGCATGGGCTTTACTACCCTCGTCCTCGACAAAACCTGAGGCAGGACAATATTCAATAGGTAGATACGGAAAGAGTCAAGCGCCCAGTACTCAGCGCTCAGCGAGCCATAGAGACATGCCAGATATTTATAACACGAAATCTAAAAACAAAGAAAAGCTAGAATTGGGGGGCATTTTGAGTTTGGACGCAGGCCACGCAGGTGCTAGAAGCATGCCTCTACGTATTACGAATGATACATGCCAGCAAAATATGGCGCGGGTTGCGGGGGGCCAACTTAACCTACAGCTGGAGCTCCAGGCCTGGTGAGGGGAGCTCTTATCGTTATCGGTGGCGCGGGGGATCACTGAACCCGGCGACGCCTGACGTAGTGTTATTGGACATTGGACGTATTGGACGTATTGGACTGCCAGCCTTGGTTCTGGTATTGGCCAGCATGTGTCGCCTCTGCAACAACAAGAGGCAGGATGCATCATGCAAACAAGTTTGCGAAACAGCCAAGCGGGAGACGGCCTTGGTATCGTATGATTTCGCCTTTCACCTGTGTGATGGAAGCACAGCCCATGCCTCCTTTGACTCTCCCCCAGTCAGATAAGAGCAATACTAGTTATATGTACTATTAAGCTCCCGCCTATCCGTACTGTCTTCAGTTATTGACAGGCTTGCAGGGTGCCAGCCCACATCAGCTAATACCCAGTGCTTGTTTGTTGGCTTTTCGTCGAGAATTATGCAATAGACTTAGTCAATTGGATCCGTAAAGGGATTCTGCGCCAACATCGATGATAAAAATTTCCGTACCGAGTATAATGCGCGCACTCGGCGGTTGAGCTGGTGGGACCTGGGTGGCGGCATCGGCGGCTTCTTGAGGACCGGCGGGCAGCTTGAGGCTCCCGCGCAACTGTAGCACTGGCACACAGCAGCTCCAGGGCAGCGCTGTAGAAACCCCACCTTGACAACCCGCAGTGGGTGCGTCAGGGCGCATGGATGATGGACCCCTGCACCACTAGCCTAGCAAGCCTAGCAGCCTCGCGACAACTGCGCGAATCCACAGGGCAACTTTGACTTCCAACAGCCACCACCACCTCCACCACTTCGCCCAACCGGAACCCCTCAAACCCCCACGGCGCCGACACTCCGCTTTCAATTGACTACGCGTATGCTCTCCGAGACACTATAACAAGCCATCATGGGCTCGGGAGATGGCACCCCGCTGTCCCTGCGGCCATTCCCCGTCGCCGACAAGAAGCCCAAGAACATCACCGAGTTCATCGCCCGCGTCAACGCACAGCCCGGCGGCTTTCGCTGCCTGTCCGAGACTAGCCTCCGCGAAGAGGCTGCGAGGTTGGCCCAAGGAAATGGCATTGCCGATGACGAGGATGTGGATATGTCGGATGCAGACGAGGACGATGAGGCCGCTGCCCCAGACCTAGCCCAGGCGCGGATGGACGTTCTCAGGAACATCGAGTACGTGAGCGCTCCCATGGCGAAGAGGCCGCGATCCGGGAAACTGACACACATCCAATAGCATGGCCGGTAATACCGCGATGCTCACCCTCGACTCCTTGTCCCTCCTTCTCTCGAAGCAGAATCCCTCCCAGGCCACCCTCACCCTGTCGAAACAACTTCGCGAGGTGGCGGGCATCGGCACCCTCGGCGCCGACCGGTTAGAAAAGACAAACATCACCGAGGAAAAGGAGAAGGACCAAGAGTCTGTCGCTCTGGGATGGACATTGATGGAGATCAACAAGACGCGGGACTCTGCCGAGGCGGCCTGCACCTTCCTGCAGGATGAGGTTGAGTCGGAGAGCAGATACTGGGAAGATGTCATCGGTGTTCAGAGCAGCGGGTGGTCTATCTGCAAGATGCCTCACGAAAGGCATACTCTCGGTGTCAGATTCGGGTTCTCCGAAGGTACGTTCACACCGTCCCGTCCCGTCCATCCATGGCACACTCACTAACCTACCTTCGCAGCTGCCCCCGAGTTCAAGAATAACGGCCTTGCTCCCATGAGGCGGGACGAAGATGGCTCGTTAAAGCTGGACTCCGGTCTGTTGGGCGGCGCATCGGAGAGACTCGTTGTCACAATCGAGCGAGGCGGTAAAGTCGTTGGACGATCGACAATTGCTCCCCGGACCAGCAGTGACGCACCTCCAGAGGCACGAGTCCTGGAAGCTCGTAACACTCTTTTCGCTCAGGAATTATGGTACGAACTTGGCCGAGAAGCCCGTACCTTGGCCGCCTATGATGTGAGGCTTCGAGGATCTAGCCTCACCTACGAAATGGACGAGGATACCAAAATGACGATAGAACTGCTGTCTCTGGACTCGGCGCCACCAGAGGGACCTCTGCCTGAGGACGACACCACTGAGGCCATATCATTGGCCCTCCACATCTTACTCAGTTATGCGCACAGGCATAATGAGCTTATGAGAGTGCGACCACTCCCGCCTCACATTTCCCGATCGAGAGGGCAGCACACATACGCCCTCTTGCGCCCCATCATAGCACGCACGATATGCCTACGCAGCACCATGGAGAGTACGCGCAATGTGGGTGCTCTCGTCAAGACCCTTCAGAAGGCTGGCCTGGGGGCCTCCTTCACCCTCCAGACCGCCCACCCCTCAATCCCCGAGTCTGCCTCACAAGGCCCCAACCAGCTCTCTGCCCCCCAGCTCCTTGTCCGCAATATGCTGCAGCCGCCCGAATTCATGCTCCGCATAAACCTTGTACCCGAAACCTCCCTCACAGTCCGCAGCCGCACCTATCTCTATCCCATCACGGCAACGTACTATTTCATCATCCTCCCCCCGTCTTCCCCGCTGGAGACCATCTGCCCCCCACACAAGGACGGCTACACGGACCTCTCCTCCCTCGCCGAGTATCTCCGCGAGGCCACCGAACGCCTCCTCACGGAACACTTCATGAACAAGCTTCCCGGCGACCAGTGGACCAAGAACGCCGAGGGGACAGGCATTCGTCAAGTCGACAACGAGGAATGGGAGCTCCACTTCTCCATCTGCGAGGACAGGGAGGACAAGGGGGACAAGGAGGACGACGACGAGTACGACGACGAGGAGAAGGGTGGTGAGACCAGCACGAATGGTGCTCATACGGTCCCTGCCCCACCAGTGCTGAAGCTCAGCAACCTCAGTACCGTGGATGACAAGCGTGAGTGCAAGGTGTACACATGGCGTGGCCACGACGAGGCCTCCTCTGCTCCATCTCTGGAAGATAGGGTCAGCGAACTCGCCGCTGCCGTTCAAGACCAAAGTAGCACCTAAGACGACCCAGAAGGGGGCGGCTGACGTATGATCGGGTATTAGTTGTTGCGTGGGTCTTGAATAGTTACCAACGAGACAGGAGTAAAAGGTTTCCAGGTAAACGTTTATAAAGCCCAGCGGAAGAGGCATGGCGTACACAGACAGGTTGCACAATATTATACCCCATTTATTCTCAAATTACCAGCCGCCGCTATACCACTATGCTCTACTTCCAGAGGCCTGCTCTCGTCATTCCTTCTCTATCCACACCATTCATATTATCTCAAGTAATCCCCATGGTCTTGTCTAGGCAAAGCAGCTCATACAAACGAGGTCCCTCAATCCATTCCGTAAGTATCATATGTCGTAGACCGCGAGGTCGTAACTCCCTTACGCCTCAACCTAACTCCCCCAAACCAAACCAGCAAAGTGAACGGATCACATTAAAACGAATAAAATCCACAAAGAGTAATGAGATCTGGAAATCAATACACTCTTTCGTCTCGTTGACCGCAACTCCGCGGGCCAAATCCCTCCAGGCTTATACCAAACACCAACTGAGCAGACTTGTATGTCAGTACACTCTTCTCACCATCAGGGGATACCAAGTCCTGGTCTAACAAATCTAACGCGTTCCGTTGAACAGGAACTTGAGTTCGCTGGTACTGAGTCGTCCTATCTTTTGGCTTTCTGACTCATCTAGGGCAGCTTCAACGATATCTTTCTTCTTCTCTTGTAACTCGATGATGCGATCCTCTACCGTCTCCTGGGTCAGAATACGATATACCTTGACTTCTCTCTGCTGGCCGATGCGGTACGCCCTGTCCACGGCCTGCATCTCGATGTAAGGGTTCCAGAAGGGGTCCAGGATGATGACCCGCGAGGCAGCTGTCAAGTTCAATCCCGCATTCCCAGCTCGTAGAGAAACGAGAATGACCTTGACATCAGGGTTGTTGCGGAAGGCTGTTGCCGCATTGTTCCGGTGAATCGCAGACATGCTTCCATCGTATCGTTCAGGGTTTCTCTTGAAGCCTTCGTGATGCATGGCAACTTCCACGAGGTCAAGGAGCAGCGTCCATTGGGAGAATATGATCGTCTTCTCGCCCGAAGCCTCCTCGATGGTCTTTAGCAGCTTCATGCATTCTGTAACCTTGGCTGACGGGAGCCAAGTCTTCTTCAGATATGTCATGTACTTCTTAAACGCAGCTCGGTTTTTCGGGGCTTCTTTGCGCAGAGACTTGAGCATGCTCGGCCGCACTTCCTCGGCCTTGTCCTTTCCTTTGTTCTTCTTTACTTTTTTCTTCTTCTTCACCTTGGATGCTTTCACCGAAGTCGAGTCTTCATCCTTGATCGGTTTCTTAACGTCCTCGTCGGAGTCAGAGAAGTCATCGACCACGAAATCTTTTAGGTTTCCTTTGTCATCAACATCGTCGCCATACTCGTCAGACTCAGAGTCTGTTTCCGTTTCGTCCTCACTGGCGGTCTCTTCCTCGTCGGCTTCCTCCTTCTGGATTGTCTCCGGCATATGCACTTGCCGAAACGCATCGTAAGTGAAGCACTTGGCAGCATTGAAAATCCCGCGGCACACTGGGCACCGGCACATGACCTCTTCGCCGTTCCGACCCTCGTTTCCTTGCTGGATGCCCGATATCTGAGCCGCATCAACAAGGCGGCTCAGACACTCCTGGCAACTGTCGTGTCCGCATGGGACGAAGAATGACGGGCTCGGGACCGCATCGTAGCAAACCGGACACTCGAAGTCCTTAATCTCCTTGATTCGGTCCACGACGGAATAGTCCAAGTCCTTTACTAACTGTAACATTTGGTCATCGGTAGCAGCTCCAACGCCATCAGGAATATCCAGGTTCAGGTGCGGATGGCAGCACGTCTGACGAAGCCGCAGCAACAGCACCAGGATGTTGGAGTAATTCTTCCCCACAGTTCCCTCACGGAGGTATTTGTTGAAGAGGACCCTCGACTTGGTTTCTAGCTGGTTGTAGTAGTCGCGTTCATCGGGACTAAGCTCCACGTGAACCTGCTCTTCAGTCTTTGGTGGCAGACGCACAATCGGCTTGCCATCGAGCTGCGAATCCTTTTTACGTCGAAGCATAGTTGCTTTTAGGAGTGCCCTAAGCCTCGTCATTGCTGTGGGCTTGGGCTCGCCACGCCTTCCAAACAAAGTTCCAAAAGCCTGAGATTCGTTCGCCTGTCAGCTTCAGCCTTTCACAGAGGAGGCAGCCATGTGGATATCACTTACCGACATGAATTGAGTCCACTGGCCGTATGGTTTGATCCTAAGAAAGTGAAGCAAGGAGAACAACTCAAACACGCCGTTCATCATTGGAGTTCCGGTCAGGCACCAGCGATAGGTGCCTCGGAGTTGGTATGCCGCTTTAGCTGTCTTGGTTTCTTTATTTTTGATGCACTGGGCTTCGTCCAATATGATACGGTGAAAGACGGCCTTGGTAGGGTGAAGTAGAGGCAACTTTGCCGAGATTGATTTGTCGTTGAAGTCTACCTGTCTCCCGTCATTATCAAGGAGAAAACGATCAAGTCGTTTCAGTTCCGCTGCAAGAGTGCCATAAGTAGTCAAGACGACGTCGTACATTAGTAGTTCTTCAGTTGTCGACTTCCTCCCGTGGTATATCATAGTCGACAGCTTATGGGATGGTCTAATCTTTGACCTGATCTCCTCGTCCCATTGTCGCAGCAAGGCAAGAGGGGCAACGATGAGATTGGTCTTTGGACGAGACGTGGCTTTGCGTGTGAGCATGAGCGAGATCATGGATATCGTTTTACCGAGGCCCATATCGTCCGCCAGAATCCCGCCCTTGTTGGAGCCCTCTTCCATCTTCTTCGCCCATGTCAGGGCGAGTTCTTGATGTTTATATAGTGTCGCCTTGAGACCTTCGGGGGTTCCATCACGGTTCATCTCTGGGATATCCATGTCTGGGCGGATATTTTTCAAAAGATCATCTAGTTCCTTATCTGAAACCCTGGAGTCATGCATAAGACCGTGGATGTAACTCGTCAACCGCTCCGGCATCGGGTCGCCCAACTCATCAGTCCCATTGCCAAAGTCGAACTGGCTAGTACGCTGAATGATGGAAGAAAGGGGATTTTGGGGTTGTGTTGGGAGTGAAAATCGGTGTGTCGGGAGCGCAAACTGCTGTGCTGGGGCTGGAAACTGTTGCGCTGGATCCGCAAACCGGTGTGGTGGGACTGTAATCATTTGTGCTGCTGCCGCGAACCGTGACGGTGTTCTTGGAAGCCCGGAAAACGAAGAGTCGTGACCAAAGTGAGCGATATCGCTACCCGGTCCGAACCCAATATCTTGCATCGATGGTAGAGTGAGATTTCCGTTAACTGTACCAGGTACACTGGGCGCACCAAATGTAGGTGGGCGGTATCCCGGCGTGTTCCTACTACCATACATACTAGACCCAGGTGCGGGTGAAGAGTTGGTCAACCTGGGGTAACTCGGCTCATCCCATGATGAATTGTAACTCCCCGGCATAAAATTTGGCTGCCTCGCAATGGAACTGTCGTCGACCGGCAGCGCCGGGCTAGCGGATGGAGGCCGACTCGAGCGATGATCCGACAGTCTGGGGTTAAGCTGCTCAGCACCCATGATTCTGTCAAAAGCACTGCTATGTCCCGAAGGGACCGGAGGGTTTCCTGAAGGAGACCCTAACTGGCTTGGCAGCTGCAAGGCCAAATCTTCATCTCCAGCCTCAAGATGGCGTCGGTTTCTAGTGGCACTGACAACATCATCATTATCCCTATCAACAATCAGCTGCTGTGTCAATAACTCCAGGCCAGTAAACCTACCTAGTAAGGTCAATGATGTCAAGTTCACTGAAGTTGGATGCCCTGGTAGGTGAAGAGTTGAATGAAAACCTGTCCATCGGTGTTGGGGTTGTTCGTCTTGACTTATTCGCACTCTGTCGGCCATGCGAAGCAGTCAGGGCGCGCTCTCGTTTCCTGCTTGGAAGGGAGACCGAGTCGGCATCATTCAAGGCTTCCCGCCTCGAAGGAGTGGAAACAGCCAGTTGCCTTGGTTGAGACGGGCCAGCAGAGTAGTTACCTCCCGGGTTCGCTTGGAAGAAGTCGTCCATGTTAGCACTTTGCGCCTATAACAAGAGCAAGAGGGCGTGTCCGAAAAGGATGGAAATTATCGGCGAAGAGAGAAAAGTAGGCAATGACCCAGGCAGCTGCATAAAGCGAGGGGTGATGATGATGTGTTTCCGCGGCAAATAGAACAAGCAAGCGGCCTCGGGCCAGGGCAGATAGAACTATAATGAAGCTCTCGGACCCAGTACACAAACGCCTATCGAAGCATTGAAAGAAGAAGCGCAGGCATCGGCAAGAAGTTGCAAACCAAGAACAAAATTTTCACGTACCCGAAGCGTGAACCGGAGTTACCACCTGGCGAGGCTGCTGTTGTCTCAAAGTCTCAGGCGGATCTGAGGACGCAAGAGTCAGACTGTCAGTCTCCTTGTCTGACAACGCCGATGTGCCCAAAGAGGAAAAAGGAAAAAAAAGTTGAGCCTCTCGCATAAGCATAGGACCACTCACCATCATCCTCGGTTGCAGGCTCGTCGACTGCATCTTCGATTGCATCTTCGCCCCGCTGCGCCCTCTCGAGGAGCCTCTCCAGCCTGGCGATGTCGGTCGTGATCTCGTCGCGCTCAGCCTCGACGCCGTCAAATGATTCGCCCTCCAAAGAATTGAGCATGACCTGCTGGCAGGTCAGCTCCTCCGTGAGCTGGTCCACAAGATCCATCGCTGCGGTGGGTGGCCGCAGGGGCGAGTCATCGACAGCAACTCATCCGGTGAGGCGATCGAGAGATGGAGGGGGGCGCCAACAAGCGTCGTGGCTTGTGAGGCCACTCTGGTAATGGTTGTGTTGGCTTCAAGATTGGAGGTTGGGCGAAAGAGATAAAAAAAGACGCCCCTGATAGGTTTTATGTCGACGATAGAAAAGTGAGAGAGTATTGAGGACGGGGAAAGATGAAAAGTAGGCCCCTCCGTAGGCGGCGCCAAAGTTGGACGCCCCAGGAACCTGAAAGCCAGGAGGAACTCAACTCGCCTGCGTTTGGTGTCGCGTCACGTTCGGGGCTTTAGCTAGAGAGGTGGGCGCTATAATGAATCTAGTTAGTGGGGCAAAGTGTGTGTGGGTGGTGCAAGGAAGGCGCTGGGCAGTCACCCAAGCGGAGCACCGGAGGCAGGCGCCATGTTGCACTGTGGGCTTCTTGCCTGACAAATGGCAACTTCGTTCCCCATTACGCCGGGACGTCCCCTAGTATTGCGAATATTGATACCCAAAACATGCAGCGTCCTGCGAATAAACACACCTACGGTCGGCATTTTTCGCAGGGGACAATCTTGAAATGGCAAAGTGCTGGACCTGTGCAGCTTGTCATGCGCCGCTGCTGTTGCACTTCCGAGTCAGTGTGCACGCCACGCTGTCAACGATTCGATGCGAGGCAAGAGGCAACCACCCGAGCCTTGTGACAATGCCTCACATACTGCCCAGGTGAACAGACCTTGATAAGCACGGTTGCCTTACTCAGCCTCAATTATCTGAATGTGTGTTGCTCTTCTAAGCTCTCCATTCACTCCGCGACCTAAGTATCAGTACGCCCGGAACTCCATGCTCGAGATCCTATATCTACAGGCCCGTGGAACGCAAAAGGCAAACCTGGAAATGGAAAATAGAAATACAAGCAAGTCTCAGCCAGAACCGGTGATTGCATCCCACACCTTGTCTACTTTGTGGGTAAACCAATCCCATAAGTCCTTGAGGCCACCCTCGGATCCCTCGTCATCGCCGTCGCCATCGTGTCCATCGGAGGCGGGCGGTTTTTCGCTTGTAGGCTCAGGCTTTGGGGGTTCAGGCTTTGGGGGCTCAGGCTTTGGTGCCTGCTGCGTCTTCTTCGGGGGCTGCTCTGCAGATGACGACGCCTCACCGTCGGCCTTGCCAGGAGCCGTGGGCCTCTGCGGATTGGGGGCGCTGGGGACCGCAGGACGCTGAGGCTCTGGCTCGGGGTCTGCAGGAGGCTCGGGGTCTGTGGGAGGCTCAGGGTCTGCGGGAGGCTCAGGCATGTCCCCGGGCTTGTGGACCCCAATGGGTTTCAGGGGCAGCCGCAGGGTGCCGTTGTTGGGTTTGGGCTCGATGCCGACAGAGTCACACAGCATGTTGTACACCTCTATATTCTCTGCGAAGGGTAGGCGTGTGAGCATGGCATACATGTTTTTTTGTTGTTGTTTTTTTGGGGTTTTTTTTAAGAATGGGGGTGTAACAGGTCAGACTTACGGAAGACTTCAATCTCGCTGTTGGCGGGGTGAGCGAACGCAGGGCCCCGAGCGATGAAGATGGCTCGCATGAGCGGGTGCTCGTGGTCATAGCCGTGCAGCCCACGGGGGTGGTACACAGTCCCGTCCGCTCTGGCCTTGGCCACGTCGAACTCGTCCTTGGTGACGATGGCCCACCCCGTCTTGGGCACGATCCACAGCGGAGCGATGCGGTCGTTCTTGGAGAAGTGATATCTGTCGGGCATGTTCTCGTCACGGAGATAGACTTCGTAATTCGGGTTCGACTTGGCCTTCTTGGCCAACTGATCGTAGAGGGGGCGCAGGTCCTCAGACTTGTAGGGCCGCAGGCCATACAGGGGCCAGCCGTCGATGTGCTCAATCTTGGATGTGTCAATGAGATCCTCCAGCTGGATCAGACGGGACGTGTCAGTCGTCGCCATGCCGTGATCAGACACGACCATGATGTTGACAATGTCTGTGAGATTGCGCTGCTCCAGTCCCTGGAAAATCCGGTCCACAAAATTGTCGGCGTTTTGAATGGTAGACCGGATCTCTGTGCTGTTTGGGCCATACTTGTGCCCATCGGCATCCACGTTGGGGACGTAGGCGGCAATCACCTGCGGCCTCATCTCGCCGGGTGCTGCACCCTTATCCTCCTTGCCTGGCTTGTCAAGGAGCCCCAGGATCCGCGACACCTTTTTGTCGAGAGCCTCCTTGCCGTTGAACTTGTCGACGAAGGCTGGTTCGACATGAAGAACATGTGCCTCGCTCCCGGGCCACATGTGGACTGCGGTCCTGATTCCTTGGTTCTCCGCCGTGACCCAGAACGGCTCGCCACCCCACCACTTTGGGTGGAGACTCCGATCCGGATCCTGGTAGTGAAAGTCGGCTTTGAGCTCGGGGTCCCAGAAGGTGTTCCCCACCACTCCGTGGCTCTCCGGGTACAGGCCCGTGGCCAAGGTATAGTGGTTGGGAAAGGTGACGGAGGGGAAAGACGGGCGCATGAACTTTGGGGACACGCCATCCTGGATGAGGGCATTGAGGCGTGGCGTGATGTCTCGCTGGAGGAAGTCGGCGCGGAAGCCATCGAGGCTGATGATGATGGTCGTGGGCGCGAACAAGGCCGTGCCGTTGCTGACATAGTCCTGCTTCGGGGTGGGTGGGCCCTTCCTGCTCTTGGACAGCTTCCACGCCATGAGCACCAGTATGGCAAACCCGATGGCGATGAGGCTGTGGATGAGGATCCATCGGCGCCACGTGCGGCCTCTCTGGGCCTTTGCGTCGGCCATCATCCCGAGCTGCCTGCGGTCCACCTCGTCGCTATCATCGCGGTCGCTGCTCTCGCCAGTCGAAGAGCCCTCCTTCATCCCTCCCTCCTCCATCTCGTACATCAGCTCGCCGTCCTCGCCGTGCTGGGCGTCCTCGAGGAGCCTCTCCCTCTTCTGCTGGCGGCGGGCGCGGCGGGACCTGCGCTTCTCGTCGACCAGGTCCTCGGTGGAGCTGGCGGCCGAGGCCATGGACGAGTTGCTGCCCCTGCGCTTGAGCATCCGCAGCGGGTTGGGGACGGCGAGGGCGGAGCCCCGGCGCTGGCGCTGCTGCCTGCGGCGCGAGTCGGTGACGAGCCCCTCCAGCTCCTCCTCCTCCATCAGCACCAGCCTGTCGCGGGCGCGCAGCTCGCGACTGTTCCTAGCGCGCAGCTGCAGCTGGTCGTCGTCGCTGTCTGTGTCCTGCTCGCTTCGGCTGTGGACGGAGGAGGCGTCGTCGTCGTAGCCGAGGGGCGACAGCAGCGATCCGTTATCGCCATCGTCACGGGGGACGCGGGTGTCGAGTTGGTGGGCAGACATGGTGCCCGTGTCGCGCCCTACGAATCAGTCGCTGGCAATTAGGCAGGGCATCGAGCGTCGGACGCCGCTGGGTTGCGGGTTTTTGTGGAGGAGTGGTGAAAGGAAACGAGGTTGGAACGCAGTTCAAAGTTGAGGGGCCCGAGTTTCTTGGCTCAGGATTACGCCAAGGATCCCTTGATGGCGTTGTACGAAATCCTGCCGAATAAGATTCTGGACGGTGAGTTACCCTATAACCGGCCGTCAAATCGGTTCCAATTTGAAGCCTTCAAAGTCAAAACAACGAGTTAGTTCGTAAACATGAACTTTATTGCTAATCAAAGACAGTTCTGAAGAAATGGAATTCAATGAGCAGGTAGAGACTGATATTATGAACCCCCCACGATCCCCCATAGTGAGCCCCCTCGCGAGGCAAACCACCCCTCGGCCTCATCAACCCCCATGATAGACGTCAAGACGATCTTGCCAAACAGGTCAACATGATGCGCCCTCGCCTCGCCCATCACTCTCCCGAGCGTCCCATTGACCACGACCAGGTGGCCCGTCTCCCCCCAGGCACGCGCAAACTCGACAGGCGAGCGCGCGTGCCACAGCGGCGCCGACAGCGTGAAGGAGTGGCACATGCCCAGGCGCCCGTCGCACGACGAGACGCGCTGGCCGGACAGGACGCGGTGCGCCTGCAGCAGGAAGAAGGTGAAGATGAGGGTGCGCCTCCCGGACTCGTGGAAGACCCAGTCGCGCCAGAAGGCCCGCGTGGCCGCCAGCGGGTGCAGCGGGAGCTCCGTCGACGGCGGGTGCTGGGCGTCGACGTCGAAGCTGACGTGCGCCAGGAGCGCCATGGCCGAGTCCTCGAGCGCCGACTGCGTGCGCTCTGCCGACGCCCGGGCCGCAATGTCGCCGTCAAAGACGCGGATGATGTGGTACAAGAGGAGTGCCTGTGTGCGGGCGAGGCTCTCGAGGGGCGTCGTGGGCTCGGCCTGGGCCATGAGCTCGTTGGTGCGCGCATGGATGCTGCGCAGCACAACGGGGGCGTTGCACCGGTTCTTGGACATGTACAGTGCGCAGCAGGCATGGGCGTCTGGTCCGGGTTAGCTGCGTGGTATGTTGCATAGCTATGTTGCACAGCATGATCCTAGGCGAGGGCATGTTTACCCTGCATAGATCGAGGCATCTCATCCTCGTAGAGCTTGGGGTGACTCCAGGGCGTCTGGGTCTCCAGCACCATCATCGAAGGCACCTTCTTGATCTGTTCGATGGCATACTGCAGTCTCCGTATGGGGACTTCCGGTGCGTATTCGAAATTCTTGGTTGTGGGCGCTGCCATTGTCGAGGCTTGGTGGATGAGCTCCAAGGCCGGCTCGTCCAGGGACTGCATGAAGAAGTTGAACTGTGGATCGGCTGGTTCTTGTGCAAGGTCGGGGAGCCCAACGCTGGGAAGGGCAGGGCCCGAGGGGGTAAAAAGGTTGTCCTCGGGCGAGGCACATGAGGGGTCCATGGGAATAGGCGACGCAGCCGAGGAGAATAGGTCGGGCAGGTCTGGCATCGTCGTCGAGGACGGGGTTGGAGCAGACGAGGGGCCTCCCTGCATGGCCCGGCGGCCCCTCCGGACCGGCAGCTCACATGGGATCCCCCGCTGCGAGCACCGTATGCACGACGGAAATCCGGCGTCGCATCTGCGCTTAGCCTTGATGCACGCGGCGCAGGACCTCTGCCGTGGTGGTGGGTTGTGACGTTCCCGCGAGGTCAGCGACATGGAGGGAGGGGAGTTGAGTGCCAGCATAGGGAAGTGATGATGATGCGATGCGAGTATGGGGAGACTTGGTGAGGATCACGATGAACGATGGGGTCTGGCGAGGGTGTGAGATGGACGATGCTCCTGAGCTCTTGAGCTCCTGAAGCTGACATCGGGAAAAGTGGGGCAAGGCGGAACTCCGCCCGGGGTGGGAACGCCGTGGATGGCGGAGCTGGAAACTGCGCAACGGACGAGTCGGCGGGCCACGACGGAACTCCGATCTGGGCTGGATATCGCCTTCTGTAGTCTAGAGATGGTTATAAAAGTGCATCTTGGGTTGTATTCCATACCCAAGGACTCGAACTCGGACTCTATCTTCACTTGAACACCTCTGCTCTACATCCAGACTTACATTACCCACCTTCACTCACGCACCTCAACATGTCCCCCACCATCTTCGTCTGCGGCGCAACTGGCACCCAGGGCGGCGCCGTCGCCCGCCACCTGCTCACCACCGGGGCCACCGTCCACGCCCTCGCCCGCGACCCGTCCACCCCCCAGGCCAAGGCCCTCGCCTCCCTGGGCGTCAAGCTCTGGCACGGCGACTTCGACAACGCCGAGGCACTCGCCGCCGCCCTCGCCGGCACCCAGGCCGTCTTCCTCAACTTCATGCCCGACTTCACCGACATGGGCGCCAACCTGCGCCAGGCCACCCTCATCATGCGCACCGCCGCCGCCGCCGGGGCCGCCCACGTCGTCTACTCGAGCGGCATAGGCATCGACCGCACCGACGAGTTCGACTTCTTCGACAAGGGCGGCATGCTCGCCGCCCTGCTGTCCTCCAAGGCGGACATTGAGCGCGCGGTGCGCTCGTCCGCCCTGCCCACGCACACCGTCCTGCGCCCGGGCAACTTCATGGCCAACTACGTCGACCCGTTCGCCAGAATGCAGGTCCCCGGGCTCGCCGACACGGGGCGGTGGACCACGGCGCTGCGGCACGGCGTGGTGCTGCCCCTGGTCGACACCGCCACCATCGGGGCCGTCTCGGCCGCCGCGCTGCTCGACCCGCCGCGCTTCCACGGCGTGACGCTGAGCTACGCCGACGAGCTGCTCACGGTCGGCGACATTGTGTCCAAGCTCGCCGGCGCGACGGGGCGGGACCTGCAGATGGTGCCCATGGCGGAGGCGGAGATTGATGCGCAGAAGGCCACCAACCCCTTTGTCAGCGGCCAGCTGGCTATGAGGTCTATGGCTAAGTTCATCGACATGGACGAGTTCAAGGCCTGGAACTTCCCCCTGAGTAGCTTTGATAAGTTCTTGGAGAGGGAGAAGGAGGCTGTGAAGGCGACGTACCTTAAGTCGGCATAAAGGGTGAGAGAAACCATCGGCCTTCTTGGTACACGTAAATAGCGAGAAACACCTAGTTGAAATCAGATCGTGGATGCTTGGACGAAATCATTGCTCCAGTGCGAACCAACAAGTGACTGTAAACTGCTCGACTACAAACCAGACCAGACACGGGGGAACTTACCAAGGACCATGACTAGCACTACCGTGTGGTATTCGTAACGGTGATAAGAATTAGGTACTCGTCGTATAAGTCTATATGGAGCGCTCGAAACTATGCCAGACACAAAACCCCCCCTTTCCTTCGCATCGTAACTGAGAGGGGAGCATCATAGTCTCCAAAAAAAAAAAAACCGCCCATTCTTGATAAGAGTGCCCAAGCGCCAGTCCCAGTACTCGTAGACGCCACCAATGAAAACAATGCATCGAAGCAATTCTATCCATTCCATGCCCCCCAATATCCAACTACTTCAATTCCAAACCAACCCATGTGCTTGTCTCATTCGCGTGGCGGAGCGGGGCCGCTTTCGTCGTCTGCTCGGTGAGACGGCTGAGGCGGCCGTGGCTGTGCAAGTGTTGAAGCCAAGGCGAGATCCGCATTGCCATCCTCAGAGGCTTGGGCAGAGACAGAGCTATGGCCTTGGTTCGATGGCGACCGTTCACTGCCCGACTCCACCACGCTCGACCGTATGGACGCATTGTTGGGCCATCCCAGGGGCATATTTGACGCCCTCCGCGAATGTCGCTCCGTTCTGTTCTCCACCCTGGATACACGCATCGCGGCTGCTGGGGGAGCATTGACCTGCTCGGACAAGCTACCCTCGGGGCTGGCGGACGAAACTTGGTTCGCATCGCCCTTCTCGTTCACCTCTTGCGTGTTCCTCTTCCGAAGCACGGCCGCAGCCCCTGCAGCAGGAACCGCAGCAACTGCCGCCACGCCAAACTTGAAATCTTTCATCTGCCCAAGGGGGCTCTTGTCCGAGGTCTCGTCCACGAATAGCCAAAATATACCCGCCACCAGGAGCCCGATAACCAATGCTGTAAGAATGCCGGCGGCAGCACGCTCGCCTGTCGATATGGGAGCAAACACAATCTCTCCCTCAGGACGCTCCCTCCCAATGTCATCACTGCCGGCATTCGGGTCGCCTTTGCTTTCTCCTCCCGTGTCGGAGGTCAAGATAGGACCTCGATCCTTGATCATGCACGAGAGCGTCACCTCAAGTGCCGCCATCTGCTGCCCGACGCCGGTCGTCCCATCGTATTTTTCCTTGCTCCATTTCATGCCACACATTCGTTTGTTGTCCCCACCAACGCATTGGTTGGTCGCGGCTATTGCCGAAGCTCGGAGCCAGGGCATGATTATGTCGGACGTCTCGGGTACCCACTGGGTGGTGGCTGCAAGCCAACGGCTGAGGTACGCCTTGAAGGACTGCTGATCGATGTTGCAGCGGTCTACAGGCTCGCAGGCCACCTCCTCCATGATGTCCTTTTTGGGACCTGTAAAAAAGACCTTTGCACCTTTGAGAAGCCCATCCAGCCTGTCTTTCCATTCCTGGTCCTCGGTGAAGTTGTACATGGCAGCGGCTCCATGAATGAAGGTGCCCGCGTTGTAGGTGAACTGCCAAGGGACAAGCTTGGTGCAGTTGTTGGGAATATGGGCGCCGTCGTAGACGTACCAATGCTCATCGATGAACCCAACCCCCGTCATCCAGTCCCATGTCTTGGCGGCCCAATGGCCGTACGTCTCGTTTCCGGTAAAGAGAGCTAGGCGAGCGGCAAGGGCGAAAAATGTGCCCTGCGAAATCGAGTTCTTGTAGTCCCAGCCCTTGTTCCAGTTGAAAATCTGCCACCGCAGGCCGCCGTTGCAGTTCTCCATATCCCAACGAGAGGCCTGAGTGTTGAAGACAGCCTGGGCGAGGGCGAGCCACGAGGGCTCATCTTCCTTGGGATGCGGGAAGTTGTACTCGGCGGCGGACATGACGGCGAGGCCCCAGAAGCCCTGGTCGTCGTTTCCCTCGGTGAGGGTCTGGTTCTTCGGCATATAGTCATCGTGGTCGCCAACCTGGAATAAGAGACCTTGCTTGGTGAGGTCGACATACGTGTCGTCCCCGGTGTAGTACCAGTACTCGATGAGGGTGCCCATCAAGGCACCTCCTAGCCACCCTGGGATGATGGTCAGGCCCAAGTCTCGCCAAACGAGGTACACAGCATCCGGAAACGGGCCGGGATTGATGGGACTTACAGTAGTATGGCGGTTCAGGCAGCACGCCTGGTATATGTCCAGGCTCGTCACCGTGGTAGTAGGTGAGCATATCCTCAGCCAAGTCCTTTGCGATGCTTTTTATGGAGTCTGGCGGGAGTTAGCCCTGGGTCCTCATTGCGCTGCACCGGAGATGGTACGGTAGGCTGCACGGTGGGGTGGGTGCGTACCTTTCGAGTCTGGATCTAGATCGTATGCCATGGTAATTCTAGCAGAGATGACGGCTAGCAGCAAAGCCGCCAGCCGCCAGCCGGAGCCCGACGGCCCTGCTTTGGGGCGCATCGTGACGTCGAGGATGGAGTTAGCAACAATGGCGAGCCATGTGCTATCGTGTATAGTTGGATCTGCGACGGTGGAGAGATGCTGGATGGGATGGCGAGTCTAAAGGCGCAAAAGATTCCGAAATCAGGGCAAGAATCGGGCGAGGTGATGCCGACGAGACTGCACAGGCGGAGCAACAGAATTGGCTGTTGGTCAAGAGTTGAGGATTGTTTTGTGTCGGCGGCTGCAACAAAGCAGTTGTCGTTGACTGTTGGCAATGACACAGTACAGCGGGTGCTGGAACTGGGAGGTGGTGCGTTGTCACGTCGATCACCCAGGGTCTACTGGGATGCATGTATCATGAACACACCAGAAATAGCATAAAGCAAGGGCGATAAGATGATATGACAGCGACGCGCTGTGGCAAGTTTTGTCTCGACAATCAACTCGCCAGACAAGAGACACAACAATCCCCCCGCATTCGGCGATGGGAATGGTGGTGGTGGTGGTGGTGATGAGACATGGGAAGGAGCGCCCATGGATGGGAAGCAGAAAAAGAAACAGGGACGATGGATGCAGAGTCGCGGCGCTTCAAAGCCTGATTTCAGAGGCTGGGCAATGGTGGGCAACGCAATGGACTCCACTAACACGGGGCACGTAATACCCGAACACGGGGCCCTCCCGAGCCACTGCAGGCCCTGTGGGACGTCATGGGCCCTAATGGGAGGGGCGCTTCCAGCCCTGGACACTCAGTGGTCTCGTCACTGGACAGCCCTGGTGCTCGTAAGCCTGGACGGTCCTGGACTCCCTGGGGGAGGGGCGGGAGCCCACCACCTGACCAGGGCATCCATGGATTGAAATGTCATCCCCCAACCAGGCCGAAGTCTCCGATTTCTCAATGCACGGAGAGCTCTCCTTGCTCCTCAATGGTCGATCCCGATTCAGGATGCGCTGCGCACAGCGGTGTTGTTTCGATTCTAATGGCCATTGGCGATTTGATCCCTTGCCTTCCGGAATCCGGGTAACGACGATCCTTGTCCAGCCAGTCTTGAGGACGGGAGTGAAGATAAATCCGTTTTCGGCTACGCGTGCTGTTCGGATCCAGGAACCAAACACACCGTCGCCGCCACCCGACAGTTCAAACTTCGACGGGTTGGCGCCTCACGTCATCATTCAGGCACTTGGCTGCAAACGAGATATTTCTGCTCATCCTGGGCTTCAGTATTATCCTAGCTACGCACGAAAGCAGGCACCTACCTACCCGTAAGGTATAGTCGTGCATTAGCAGCTCCTCCGCACACGGCTGGCTCCGTGCTCGGATCCTCGATCGCATTCGTTCCTACGGATAGTTGTACTCGAAGTGTCGATCCTTGACGAATACTCGTACGTACGCGCCTAATCTGCCCCCATCACTCAGACCTTGGAGCGAATGTCAGCCACTACCGCCGCCGTCACCTCCTGGGTCGTCGCCTTGCCGCCCAGATCCGCCGTTATTACGCCGCTGCTGCAGACCTTCTCCACCGATTCCATCAGCGCCGCTGCGGCCTCGCCCTCCCCCAGCCATGCCAGCATCTCGGCCGCCGTCCAGAAGGTTGCTACAGGGTTGGCCACGCCCTTGCCGGTGATGTCGAACGCCGACCCGTGGATCGGCTCGAACATGGACGGATTCTCGCGCGTCGGGTCGAGGTTGCTTGTGGGCGCAATTCCGATGGACCCAGCCAGTGCTGCTGCCAGGTCGGAGAGAATATCCGCATGCTACGCCAAGTTATTAGATTCTGAAATGAGATTGCTTGGCCGCGACACCACTCACTAAATTAGTGGCGACAATGGTATCCAGTGTCTCAGGCTTGAGCACCATTCTCGCCGTCATCGCATCCACCAGCATTTTATCCACTGTCACGTCTGGGAACTCGCTGGCCACTTCGGCGGCCACCTCGTCCCAGAGAACCATGCCGTTGCGCTGGGCGTTGCTCTTGGTGACCACGGTCAGCAGTTTGCGTGGTCGGGACCGCGCAGTCTCAAAGGCGAAGCGCATCAGCCGTTGGATGCCGTGACGCGTGAAGATGGACACCTCGGTCGCCGTCTCCCACGCCTTGCCCCGGTGTGACCGCCCGCCCTGACCTGCGTACTCGCCCTCACTATTCTCGCGGATGATGACCCAGTCGAGGTCACCCTCCCCGCAGTTGCGCAACGGCGACTGCGTCCCTGGGAGGACCCGCGTGGGACGCACGTTGGCGTACTGCTGGAACGGCTGGCAGATGGCTAGCCGGAGACCCCAGAGGGAGATGTGGTCGGGGACATCTATGTTCTGGTGTGAGTCCTGAGCGCTTGCCCATATTACGATGCTTCGGGGTTGTTTGCTTACCAGGGGCACCCACGGCGCCAAAGAGTATAGCATCGTGCCTTTTGAGATCTTCCAGCCCGCCATCGGGGATATACTTCCCTGTCTTCTTGTAAGTCTCGGAACTCCAGTCGTAGTTGGTGAACTGGAGTTCGAAGGATTGGCGGGCCTCAGCGAGCGCCTTCAAGACCTCGATGCCAGCCTCGATGACCTCGGGACCAATCCCGTCGGCCGGGATGGACGCGATGCTGTAGGACTTCTTGCCTTGAACGATACTGGGCGACATGCTGAATAGGATGTGGGGGATGCAATCCAATGCTAGATTCAAGTTGTTTTGACAGTGACGATGGCCTGGGCGCGAAGAGGGGTTGTGTCAGTCAGTCATGCCCGAACAAGCACTTTTTCGGAATAGTCCTGCTATATTAGCATTCACAGATGGATCGACTCGGCTTATCGTCTAGAAGTGATACGCAAAACGTCCCCACGTAATCTGTAACGGTGTAAGAAAAGCCCGCGAACATTGTAATATGTCATGGTCTCCCCGCTCCGGATGTCCGAACCCCACTCCGGCAGCGATCCGGGTGCCTCCGCACTTAATCATCCCCGAACATTGAAGTGACCTCACCTACAAGAAAGTAGCTCTGGCGATGCATCCTCGTCTTTTCAAAATCATACAGCTGAAACCTCCCGTAGACCCCTAGCATCCACTGCGCCAACTCTCTTTCTCACACCTGGCCAGCGCCGTGCCTACTATTCTGGCCTCCATGTTACTACGATACTTACATGATTTCCTGGATCCTTGGAGTCCGGGGAAGCTTAGACTAGAGTTAGGAATGCGGGTAACGGGGTACTATTCAAAGGCATAGCCACGATGAACAAGGTATATATATAAACCCACACGGGTCGCTCTGACCCCAGGCATCCCATTTTGAAGAGCACAACCCCGTTTCTATGGTTTCTTTTACTACTTTGATCCAGTTATTTAGAATAAATTGTCGATCTGTCTGTCTCCTGCTCCCCCTTTTCCAGCGAGCAAAGACTACGCCATCAACTTGATGATCCTCGGATGGGTTTCAGCCACGGTGGGCTCCACGCCTGAAAGAAGACCGTTGGTCTGTCTGTTGTCAGCGTGGTGCCAGCGCGTCCTACAATTACATAGTACACGCCCTACCCTTCTAATGGATTCCACGGCCACTACAGCGTTTGAGTTGACCCGCATCACCGTATTCTGGGCTCTCAGGTTCTGACTTTCTTACATCGACAGGGAAGCTCGACAGTCCTGGCAATGCTCAAGCACCGTGGTACAATGAGCTAAATGTTCCCCGAAGGATTAAAATGTATTCCAAAGATCCGAGGTTCAACAAGCAACATGATGAGTCTATGGTGCAAGTTGAGTGGACTTCATCACCTGAGATGGGACCATGTAGGGTCCGTATATTGGTCGAACTGAGCTGCGGCTAAGAATGGGTTGTCGATGGTGGCAAAAGAGCTGTCAAACAGCTGGTCGTACCACATCATGGATTCCTGACCCTCGCTAGGCATGGTAGTTGGCCCTGTTTCGGTGCCCTCATATGCTACTGCTGGTGCTTCTTCTGGCAATGGTCTGGGGGTTGTCGTGAGCTGGCTGGTCCATGTAGATTGTGGGGTTCCTGCCATCGGCGGAGGGTGAGAGTGTTGGCTTCGCATCTCTGAGAAAGTCTGCGTATTCTGCAGCGACTCGGGCGGGATTCGTTGTGGTGGATTGTCGTGGATGAGTTGTTCGGGTGTTCCTGGCCCCAAATTGGCCGAGCTGATAACCACATGAGAGGCTGCAGGTCGGCTTGGCTCACAAAGTTGGCCTGATTTGGGTTCGAGGCTGTTGTAGGTGCCAAGTCATACCGTTGGCCCTTGCTCCGGGTGGTACGGGTCCCAGTGTGATGGTGACCGTCCATCCCAGAAGTCTCACTGCCGGGTGGTGGAATTCTAAGAGTGACTTCAGGAGCTTTCGATAGCTCCTTGACGGCGCAGGTGAGTTCATCGATAGCAGATAAACAGTATTCTGGCCAAGACGTGTCGCGGGTTGCAATGTGGCGGAGTGCTTCCTTGCTAGACTCGATATGTCTGAGCAACGAGGTCAGCATAATAATTAACCTATGCCTCTAAAAAGATCTCCTCCCGCTGACCTTAGAGCACTTTCCAGCGACATCTGCTGCTCAAATGCGGCGTAGGCGAGGACAAATGCACTTATCCAGGTGGCCCAGATGAAGGCCGGCCAGAGCATGGGTGCCGCCAGAGTTCGTCCCGCTGGATCCGTAGGATTCCTGTTGCGGGCTGAGTATCGCTTCATAGCGATGCAGATGGATTTAGCAGCCGATATACAAGCTTGCATAGCTGAGGACCAGGCCGGAGAGGAGGGGTCGGAAGCCATTAGGGGCCTGTTCAGGGAAATAGTCGACTCGTACTTGGATAACAGAAGCACAAGACGGTGGCTCGGGGATATGAGTCTTGCACAGGCCTCTTCCTCAAGATCATCTACCGGCTCTGCTCCCTCTACTGTATCCTGGATCTCGTTGGACCACTTTGCCAGTTCCGTCTGAACAAAAAGGGATCTCTCGGCTGTATCCTGGCGCGCATGGATTGACTTGTTGCGTAACTCTAGTATCAGGCCCCGGATCTTAGCATGCTTGGACATGTAAGTTAGCAGTTGCAGTCTTTTATCATTTCCATCTTCTGCTGAAGTGACTCCATGTTGTTCCTCGCCAGGGTAGCAAACGTCCACATCATCGTCCCGTATGTCTAGTGGAAGACCTAGAGATTGAGACAGGAATCTCTCACAGCAGTACAAGCACCAGAACACCCTCCGCCTGCGGGCTGCCTCTTCTCCTGTGAAGAAGGGATATCGGGTTGGACAACGGTGAAGTCCCAGATGGAATGCCATTCGGACAATGAGCCCACCAAGCCGAGAGGCAGCGTTGAGACAAAGCATGGATATCAGGAATAGCTGGATACTTAAAGCTGCCTGGGTCGCTCTTATTGATGCTGGTTGACGCAAGGCAAACTGGGAACAGGACACGGCCTCGTCCACCGTGCCGAAGAGGAACAGGGAGGGAATCGCTTTCCCCAATGGGGTGCCTTGCCGACTATCCGCCAGGGAGATGGACAGAACAGATCTCAAAATGGAGCGATCGAGGTGGTGAAGGGAGGAGACTCCAGACTTGCTGGCATCTTCCAAGATTCGAAGCACGTCGGGTCCATGGAGGAATGGTAGAATAGGGTGCCACAACTCAAAGTAGCCTTGTGACCACCGCACCAGCTGTTCAAAGGATGGAAGCGTGTCACAGTTGACGTCAATCTCGCCTTCCTTCCAGATGGATGCATGTTCGTCGTCTGCATGGGCAGTCCTTCGCCTGAGCTGATCGTCCTCGCCGGGGACCAGCTCGCTAAGCTGCTCGCTTGCATTGGCCACGGATCGCCGCGCCAACCGGGCGTGTACGTTACGGATGAAGTGAATACCACTGCTGCTACCGACAAAGCGTGCGGAGTCGTGCTCGCCCGTGTCTCTCATGAAGCCATGTTCGCGGGTGATGGGCCCCCGGTGTCCCTGGTCGACGGATCGCCTGCGCTTTCGGGACGTGGAGGTGGATTGGCTGGGACTGATGTTATTAGGATCAGAGAGACTGTGTGGCGACTGTGCGGCCGCCATGGCGGCAGCATAGCCGTTACGTAGTTGGATTCCTGTGTGAATCTTGAACTGGTCGGTCTCCTAATACCTCCGATGTCTCCGTAGTAGTAGGTTAGCTGGTTTCAATGTGGGACGATTGTTAGAGGTTGTCTCAGCAGACAAATCACGGAAAGTATCCAAGATGCAGGGATACCATGTGATGAAGAGGATTATGATCACAAGGTGAGGTGGTGATGGACTGATGGTGTGGAGGTTAGGTGGGTGTTGCCCGCCAGTCCAAATTGAGCGGACAAAGAAACCCCCGCTCTCTTTACACCCTCGTCCTCCTCCTACCTTTATTAATTGTTTCCAACTCATGTCAGGCCTGTTGTTTGGTCCCGCTAATTTCAATCTGCCACCATCTCCCATCTCTTGGCCTAAGATAGACCACCGAAACAATCCGGTGAACCGGTTGCAATGCTGTCCCAGCTTCATGGCGGAGAACGTTCGTAGCAGGCGGGGCCGGAGAATTGATTCCTCGCCGCACAACTCCATCGCTTGCGAGCCCTGCAGGACCAAGAAGCGGAGGGTGAGTAGCATATACTTATGCATTTATATATATACGCCTCTGGAAATATCTTTGACCATTGCATCTAGTGCGACCGAAAACTGTAAGGACTAGGAACATTGACATCTCCCGTGAGCCGTTGGGGGTATGCTGACTCGCCTCGAGTCCCGTCTGCTTGCAGTGTACCCACGATCCCTCGCAATGTCATTACCCTGAGCAGAATAAAAGGTCTTGGCCCCTCCGTGTCTGTGAATTAGTTTCGTCTGCTGATAGTCATTGTTAGAGGGCTGCCTCTGGGCTATGTCAACAAGCTGGAGGCTCGGCTTGCTGAGACCGAAGCAGCTCTTTTCCACATACTCAAACAGAAGCACAGTGGTAATTACGAACCTTCACTGTCAGACATACCACCGGCTTTGCCATCTTCTATTTCCAGGGGCCAGAACAAGGCGGAGCGCCTCAAGGAATGGAACCGGCTTCCTCTACTGTCGATGAATGAAGTACATTCGTGGTACCGTTCTAAGGCCGTTGAGGGTTGTCGTGGCGCAACCCCACCCATGACCAACAGTTCATCCGCATCGCAAGTCCCAGCTGTTCACGGAACGGAGACTCTTTGGGGCTCGGATACCAGAGCTGGGGACAGGCTCGAGTCAGCATTGGTGGGGGCGGCGGCGACTGCAGACGCCGCTATCGAGTCACCAGAATCCAACTCTAGCACAGCGAAAGAGTTGTCGCGGTTGCAACCCCACTTGTATTTCTAGCGTTTGGGCCCTGCTTAGGTGAACAATATAATTGGAATGAAGGTGAGGAGATTCGGTATTAGGCTTATGGCCAACCAATCTCCACTCAGACGGTCGCACCTTCAGAGGGGAACGACATGTCACCACAGCCACAAGATATGAGCACTAGCCACATTTCTTGACCCACTCTTACTCGTAACGCTTTCCATACCAAGCACCGCGCTGTGACAGGAAGTGTTTGGGTGAACGGGACAATAAAGTGACTGTGTACCAAGTCCAAACGAGGCATCCTGAATTCCACAAGGCACTAAGGATAATAGTTTTGGAATAAGAGCCCCTACTTTCGCGATTAAGTGGGAAACAAAATGCACATGGACGAGACAAAGGGATGTATCTGTATGCCAGCCACCGCTCCCAGGCACTTGTGGCGCAACAGAGCATGTGAATGAATGGCCCAGCCACTTGCCGGGTTGGGCCAGCGCTTTCGTCACCCCATGCAGCGCCTCGTTCTGGGTCGCTGCCAGCGAATCCAGTGATTTGGCCTCCCCCCAGCAGGGTCCTTGTCTCATCCCCATCCTTCATCTTCCAACCTCTTTCTCAACGCAAACCAAGTCATTCCCACCCACGACATCCAGCGCCGCAACTAGAGAATCGCCTGCATTTTCGCATCAAGCGCCCCAACCCTCGAAAGTCCTACATTTGAAGCTCTCGCGAGCCGCCACCCGCCGTTATCATGCCTGATCAGGAACCCCCCTACGACCCCTACATCCCCAGCGGCCAGTCCGCACCCCAGCAGGGCCAAGGGGGCAACGCCAGGACTCAGGCTCTTCAAGCAGTAAGTTTCTCTCCGCCTCCTGGAGATTCCACATGGATACGCCTTCGGACGATGTTGGACGACGATGATACAATCTGCTCGGGTACCTGGCGGCGGCACAGCTGGTTCGCAGTATGACTTCGCACTGGCCATACGAAACTCCCTTGTCACGGCTGCGATACATAAAGAGAGCATTGGACAAGCCATCCGTGAGAATTACAGCCTCTGCTGCTAGTCACGAAACCGGGTTTGCGACTGCTAGGCGCATGTCGCTGACGGCTGGGAAATAAACTTTGCGAACTGGCGTGTCATCCTCAACACCCTATGGACTGCATCCTCGTCGACCCGAAATCCATCAGCACGATACTTTACGCGTCTCGAAAAATAGCTCCTTATCAGTATCCCGGTTGCTAACAAGATGCTTCTCCTAGCAAATCGACGACACGGTCGGTGTTATGCGCGACAATATCAATAAGGTCTCCCAGCGCGGCGAACGTCTCGATGCTCTTCAGGACAAGACCGACAACCTGGCCATCTCAGCCCAAGGCTTCCGCCGTGGTGCCAACCGGGTCCGAAAGCAGATGTGGTGGAAGGACATGAAGATGCGTGTCTGCCTGGTTGTTGGCATCATCATCCTTCTGGTCGTCATCATTGTTCCCGCTGGTAGGATACGCCCTTCTCTATTCGACTCGGAACTCACTGGCTAATGTGGCACGGCAGTTGTTACCACGCGATGAGGTGTCGTTTTTCTTTGGTTATCTTGGGTCTGCCCGCCACGCGATCAAGGCGACAAAGATGGTCGCTGGCTACGAACACGTGCGGAGATGAGACGAGTCGATGCACCGCCATCGCATACGCTACGAATCCGCTATGACGCTGGGGGAGTTTCTTCATGTTGGCCATGGTTATGTTTTCGTCGATTGCACCAGCTGGTTAGGAGCGGAAGGCGCCGGTCAAGCATCACCTTGTCGCCGTCCAAGGATGGCTTGTCCGACTACATGTACGAATGGAGGCTAGGCGTTTTCTGCCCGTGATTAATGGAGATACAATATCATTATGATGCGATATTAAAGTATTGTGTATCTGTAGGTATTAACTTAGTATTGGAACAATTGCAACTGCGTGTGTCGACCCGGCAACGAGGTGACAGCAGCAGCTTTTGGAGAGGCCAACCCGAGGCAGAACTCACGTGGCTGTACTCCGTACCTTGAAATAGGGCGAAACTCAGGTGTATACGTACCATGTAAGATCCGTACCACCCTACGGACGGGAGGAAATTGGTGACAGTACACTGGGACCCTGCTAGTATTAGTCCCATATCCCAGCTTCCCAAGACAAGCTGGATGCTTAACATGGTCTCCGCAGTGACGTCTCATGCGCTGTAAACTTTCATGAAAGAGTGCTGCTCCTCCTCAGGCCTCCCACCGATGCCTGTGGCTGCGGTCTCGGCCACTTCAGCAGAAGAGGGAAAAAAAATATCGCCTGGCGCCCCTCCCCCACTGTGGGCACCAGAGTCATAGCCCCCAAAACACGACCATACCTAGTCACCGCTGGTCTACAGGGCACCGAGGTTATCTTCCATCTTCAACATCACACCTCACCCACTACCTGCCCGCTCACCACCGTGTCAATTGGGCCGAAGCACCCAAATATCATGCTGTCTGCTGCTTCCGTGGCCCTGCGGGCCGGTGCCCGCCGCGCTGTGGCCCGGCCTGGGTCAATTGCTGCCGCTCCGAAATCGAACCGATGCCTCAACCAGTGTCTCAACAATTGCCGAGCCCTCTCGACCACGAGGGCCCTCGCGGTAGCGCCCGCCCGTGACCGTACTCGCGAGATTGTCGCCCAGACGGTCAGCAGCATCGGAAGCAAGCGTGAGGGTCAGCAGTACCTCAAGCTCTTCACCTCGGTCTCGTCCCAGAAGTTCGCCGTCATCAAGGTCGGCGGCGCCATCCTCACCGACTACCTCGACGAGCTCTGCCGCAGCCTTCTGTTCCTCTACGAGCTGGGTCTGTACCCCGTCATCGTCCATGGCGCCGGTCCCCAGCTCAACCGTCTCCTCGAGGAGGCGGGTGTCGAGCCCCAGTTCGAGGAGGGCATCCGCATCACCGACGCTAAGACCCTTGGTGTTGCCCGCAAGCTCTTCCTCGAGGAGAACCTCAAGCTCACCGACAGGCTCGACGAGCTCGGTGTCGCAACTCGCTCTCTGAGCGGTGTCTTCATGGCCGACTACCTCGACAAGGACAAGTGGAAGTACGTGGGCAAGGTCACCAAGGTCAACAAGGAGGCGATTGAGAAGTCTATCGAGGCGGGCTACGTCCCCATCATGACGTCCATGGCTGAGTCCGAGGACGGCCACCTCCTCAACGTCAATGCCGACGTTGCGGCCGCCGAGCTCGCTCGCGCCCTTGAGCCTCTCAAGATGGTGTACCTGTCCGAGAAGGGCGGGCTGTTCAATGGCGACGGCGAGAAGATCTCGCACATTAACCTTGACGAGGAGTTTGACCACCTCATGGCCCAGCCCTGGTGCCGATACGGCACTCGTCTCAAGATTAAGGAGATTAAAGATCTCCTGGATACCCTCCCCCGTAGCTCTAGCGTTGCCATCATCCACCCCAGTGACCTCCAGAAGGAGCTCTTCACCGACTCGGGTGCCGGTACGCTCATCCGCCGCGGAGACAAGATCCAGAAGGTCTCCGCCGTCTCCGAATTTGAGGACCTGGACAAGATCAAGGCCACCCTCATTAGGGATCGAGAGGGCCTTGATGCCGAAGCTACCGTCGACCGCTTTGTCGATTTTCTCAAGGAGAACCCGTTCACCGCTTACTTTGATGATGCCATGCAGTGCCTGGCCATCGTCATCCCCCCCAGTGAGAGCCGTCCCATGGCTACGCTGGCTACCCTCAACATCACCAAGTCTGGGTGGCTGAGCAACGTTGCCGAGAACGTCTTTGCCTCCATCAAGAAGGACAACCCCAGCCTCGTCTGGACCGTCAGTGAGGAGGACGAGAACCTGACCTGGTTCTTCGAGAAGGCCGACGGCAGCTTCAACCGCAACGGGAGCGTTCTCTTCTACTACGGCTGTGACCTCAGCTCCGAGGCTCTTGTCCCCATCTACCAGGACTTTGTCTCTCATGGACGCGCCATGATGGGCGATTCAAACCTCGAGGCCCGCCTCCGCCGTGCTGCTCAGGCCGCCAGCCAGTCGCTTAACCGAACTGCTCAGGCCGTCTAGTAGGCTTGCGCCTACTCGACCTTCGCTCGCAGACCGCAGAAGACCTTCGACCAGCAGCGGCGTGGGTATGCGCACAGGATATGCAGAGCTTGAGGGTATTCCTACTATGTAAGGGCGTCAGCTAGATCAGATGGGTTTTGTCTAGAACGGGAGTTAGGTTGGAATCTTTTATCTATTGTTCATTTTTCTTTCATAGGGTTTTTGCGTCTCTTTAGACTGAGCCCCTTGTATAGAGGAGCCTTTGCTGTACATACCTCGCTGCTTATCAACCAAGATCCCTAGTTCACGCCCGTCCGTCATCATCTGGCCTAGCACCAAAAGTCCCCCCTCGGTATATATGTCGGCTCTTCAGAGCTTCCCTAGTAATCTCGAGAAATGACTTCCGGTTGGCAATTCTTGCGTAACCCCTATCTCTAATATCCGATACACCTCGTGGTGGCTGGCAGCCTACACTACCTACCCTCGAATAACCCGATACGCTAGCGGTTGCTGAGGGCTTCCATCCCTTCCCCTCATTAAGCCGGTAATGCGGGGAGTCTTATTCAGCCCTAGCATGTTTACGTACGACTCGCGGCCGGGAGGTGCGGAGACTCGGGCAGTGTTCACATGCCGTCTATGCAAGACAGACGGCAGTACGGCAGTCCCCAAGCTGCAGGTTTGGTTGCAACAGCCATATCGAGGTGTCAACCACCGAGGCTCGACCAACCAGCTACTCCATCACTAACAGGAGCAAACGCAACACTTGCTCATTCAAATCGTGATCAACTTGCAATACGACTGCGGGGTTGCTCACGGGGTATCAGTTGTCAACTACTAAGGAAAGCCTATTTAAAGCTGCCTCGCCCCCAAATGAACCTGGCGTTCTAGCAACATACATGCTAGAAGAAAGAATGATGGCCGAGACATTCTTCCTGGGGGCAGCGGCGCTGTCTGGGGCCTGGATGGCTCTGGCTGTGCTCGATCAGCTCTCTGTTCATTTTGAGAAACATCATCTTACACCCTACGCCTCCTACTTCCCGTCATGGGCCATCATATTGGTCGCTCCCGTCTTCCTCTACTGCCGGAACAGGCACTACTGGCTTCGGAAGCACCGTGTCCACGGCACCAAACCGGCCGTCGTGTATGCTCACAGTGACCCCATTTTTGGACTAGACTGGCTACTGGGCATGATAAACGCCATCAAAGTCAACAAGGTCCTCGAGGTCTGGCATTCAGCGTTTGGCCGCATGGGTAGCAGCACGTTCTGGCACCTATCGACCGGGAGGTGGATAATCTTCACTTGCGAGCCGGAGATCCTCAAGGCGATTCTTTCAACGCAGTTCGACAACTGGCCTATTGCGGGAGTGAGGCAGAAGTCGACGCAAATAACGCTCGGGCCGCACTCCATCTTCTCATCCAACGGGAAGAAATGGCAAACCGCCCGTGCTCTCATCCGCCCGAGCTTCACGAGGAACCAGCTTGCAGACCTGAAGTGTCAGGATAGGCATGTGGAGAGGTTCCTGGCCAAGATACCAAGAGATGGTTCGGCGGTGGAGATGCAGAACCTCTTGTACTGTTTTACCATGGATTCGGCGACGGATTTCATGTGAGTCGTTCTCCAACCCGCGATGGACTTAATCAGCTGCTGCAGTGTTAGGCTTATACGGCATCTAGGTTTGGATACTCGACCGACACCCTTGTCAAGCCTTCCGAAGAGACTTTGGAGTTTACCCGATCGTTCGACTATATGCTCCATACTTCAACCTCTCGTGGCCGTCTTGGGTGGCTCAGTTTTTTGTTGCCCAACAGGCACTTAGACAAGTCGGTCGCCACATGCAAGCAGTTCATGGACCGTTACCTCTCCCAGGCCATTGCAGATAGCAAGATCAAAGAGAGACCGTACATCTTTCTCAACGAGCTTCTCGACTCGGGAGCTTCGCAGGAGCAGATCCGCGATCAGCTGCTGTCCATGATTGTTGGCGGAAGAGACACAACTGCGAGCACCCTATCTTCCGTGTTCTGGATCCTAGCGAGACGGCCAGACCTATATCAGAAGGCCAGAAGCGAGATTTCGGTCTTGGAGGGCCAAAAACCGACGTGGGAGGACCTGAAGTCATTCAAGTACATCAACATGATAATCAAGGAGAGTACGTTTTCGCCTTCTCTCAAGTCGGCTTTTGCAATATTACTCACAGTTCTGCAGCGTTACGACTATGCCCTGCTGTAGCAACCAGCATGAGGCGCGCATCAAAGGACACTGTTCTTCCCAAGGGAGGAGGTCCGGACGGCCAGTCCCCATTGTTTGTCCCCAGAGGCACAGAGTGCCGCTGGTCTCTGTATAGCCTCCACCGCCGAAAGGACACGTACGGGGAGGATGCAGAGGAGTTCCGCCCCGAGCGCTGGGAGTCAATCCGACCATCGTAGGTTACCCTTCTCTGGAGGATGATACACCACCTGATATCCAGTACTGACCGATCGGGTATTGCAGCTGGGACTACATGGCATTCAGCGGCGGTCCGAGGATTTGCATCGGGCAGCAATTTGCGCTGACGCAGATAGCCTATGTGATGACCAGGGTCTTGCAGACCTTTGAGGCCTTAGAGCCTTGCGATGATCGGCCCATGTTGCACAAAGTCAGCGCGAGCTCGAGCTTGGCAAACGGATGTTCCGTGAGGTTCGTCCCTGCTTAAAGGGTGACTGCTGTTTAAATCAGGCAATCGTGGGTTCCTTCCATAAAGTTGAGTGAGGGGAGGTTGGTGTGTTTGGGGAGGGGAGTCGCCCACATATAGGATGCAATGACGAAGTTTTGGGAGTATTGTGTAGTAGTTTGAGAACTTTTTTCTTGATATAGTTCCAGAATAAATAATGTCTGGCTTGGAGTGAGAGCATCTTTTCTACTTCCTAATTCCGAAGCAGAACTAAAACATGAGAATCAGTGTGACAATGAGTCGTCGAAGCCGTGAAACGTGGAAGGCACAGACGGCAAGCCTCCTCACGTGACCACCCGTCGTTTGCAGGCAGGCAGGCGCAACCGCAAGCAGCTTCTGAGCTCACCTCGATTGGAAATCTAACCCTTCCCATTGTCACGACTCACATCTTGCCACCGCATCAGCCCACCTTGTTGTCCGTTGGAGCTTCAAATTGCCTCCAGATTGCAAATAAACTGCCCGGCGCCATGCCTTCGCGATCTCCATCGCGCGGCCGCGACCGGTCGCCAACGCGTTCTCCCACGCCGCGATCCGCGTACTCTCGATCGCCCTCGCGCCGGCGCCATTATGGTTCGCGTTCGCCCTCAAGGTCGCCAACACCCCCCGCCCGTCACAATAGCCGTTACAGGAGCGAGAGTCGCAGTTGGAGCAGGGGCAGAGGTCGAGACATCAGCAGAGAGCCGAGCGATGAACCACTAGCTAGAAGCACAAAGGTTGGTCCTGCTTGCATCTTGATCCCGTCAGCTTACATAGGGCTGACATGCCGGGCCCAGATCGTCGTCGAGCGACTGTCGAAAAATATCAACGAGGACCATCTTTACGAGATTTTTGGCGAGTTCGGTCCCATAAAGGATCTTGATCTCCCTATCAACAGGACATGTGAGTTCTCGACTCCCAATCGACCAGCTGAATCTCACCTGGACCACCTTGCCGCTGACAAGAGCTGATGTGCAGTTGGAACCAATCGAGGGACGGCGTATATCCTTTTTGCCTACGAGGCAGACGCAGAGGCCGCCATTGCTCACATGCATGAGGCCCAAGTCGACGGCGCTACCATTAATGTTTCCATCGTCCTACCCCGAAGGAAGCTCTCGCCTGCTCCCCCCACTGCCAGGCGGGGTGCCAACATCGATCCCAGAATACCATTTACGAGTGGGCGCGGAGGCGGCCCGCATGGGCCCTTTCCCAGTGGCCCAATGAACCCCGGTGGTGGTGGCGGCCGTCGACGTCCATCGCCTCCGAGCCGATATGGCCCGCGATCTGATGTCTACCGACCTTCATCTCGGTCCCCATCTAGGTCTCCGGAAGGCGCACCACCCTCGCGTGGCGGCGGTGGCAGCAGATATCGCAGTCGGTCTCGTAGTTCCGTCTCCTCCCGTTCGAGGTCTCCGCCAAGAAGGCGTGGCGGTGGAGGCCCTCGCGACGACGTGGATAGTAGACGTCGGAGCCGAAGCCCCAGCTACGATAGTCATGCTGATCGGAGTAGATCCCCTAGCCGCAGCCGTGGCCATGGGTACAGATGAGGTTTTCCGGTAGGATTTCGAGGACTAGATTCTTACTTGTTCTGTCGGCGTTGGTGGAAGGGAAATACAGAGACGGTGCGGCATGCCCGAACTGCGCGCCATTACAGAATGAGTACTTGGATGCCCCCAATACTTTGAGGATCGTACGAGGCTAACGGTTATACCAGGATCCCATGTCATAGATTGAGTCGCTCAGACTGAAAATGGTGGTTCAGTACCTAGACTCTCTACCTGAATTCCGATTTGCTGCAGCTGTACCGGGCTCCCGGTGGCACCGATAGAAGGGCATCCCCATATCAACGAACAGCCATACAGCTTTGCCAATCTCGCATTTCCCTAATTAGTGCCCGTACGTCCTCATGTGCATTGTCTTGCTCATCAATGGTCAGTTTGCCCCAACGAACCACCACTCACAGAGTGACGCGCCCCTCTTCTGCATGCCAAACCACAAAACCGCAACGGTGCAGTTTATGCCGGAGGATAGCCCACAACCTGTTGTTGGTTCGTTGACCCCGGTTCCACCGCCTCACATTTCGACCCCCGGAAGATCAGGAATGACTTCGAAATCATTCTATGACAAGACGTCAATCTGGCAAGCTTGCACAGAACCCCCTCGTGACTTCGTCTCCCTCCTTTTTCCTTCATTGTTCCCAACAGGCCCCATATTTCACAAAGAAGCTCAGGATCCCCTTTTGCACTTGCTCCTGGTCCATGGGAGCTTGCATGGCCCGTGGGCGCCCCCACATGCCCTCCAGAGGGATGATGTGCATGTTTCGTGACCCTAGGCAAGTCTCGTCCGAACGGACTGCCATAGCCGTGGTGGCACAGTGACCGAGTCACCCCGCGAAGGATCTAACGTATTCGTTTCTGCGCGTCTTTGCGAAATCTTGGCCACTGCGACTATCCAATTTTAGCTGATGGGGTCTACACATCACAGTCAGCCTGGACCTGTGGTCAGGCCGGTCCGAATCCTCTCAGAGTCCCAGACCGAGGCGTCCATTGGCAGATAATCTATCAACGAGTGGGACGAGGTCCTCTAAGGTGGTTTGTTACTGTCCTTTTGGCGCGCCAGGCGCATATGCTATGAACTCTTGCGATGCGAGCAACTCGCAGATCCACCATTTTGGTCGCTAGTTGCTGCGGGCGATGGCTGTTCAAGCAGGTTTCCAGGACGGTGTGCCACTTGGGTCCATGATTCCCCGCCTCGCCGCTTCCTTGACAGTCACTGGATGCGAATATGTTCGTATTGAGCCATTCCGAAACTTCAAACCTCGGGACAGCTCTCTCTATGCAGGTTGACGGATGAGGGCCAAGGAACCACTTTCGATGACCTCAGCAGGAATTCAGCTCGCACCACTTGGTTCTTATCGCTTCGGACACGTCACATCATTGATTGGACCTGGCCTTTTCAGGACAGCTCTTGTTGCTGTCAGATGCGCTCGGCGGATGTTCCAGCAAACTTGCCACATCCCTGCAGAGCCAGAGTAGGAACTTTGCAAACCTAAGCTCACAGGATGCAAGGCGGATGGTTTAGGCCTCTTTCTTGGATTTCTTTCACCTTATTTCCAATGGCAAAGCCGGCTCCTATTTTGGCAATGCCTGTTGTCATCTGCCAAGCCAGAGTGTACAGCTCGGGGTCCTTGCGTCTACTTTTGGGCAGGCATTGTGCCTCCATCATCAAGCCCTTTCCCACCCTCCCGTGCCTCAATGGCTGCCGTTTCCGATTAGATGCGAACGCTAGGCCCCAATCGCGTTTACAGCCCTTGTCTTCCTACGATACATTTGAAGCTTGGCCCTCTCCGACAGACGCTTATTCGGCGTCTGTGTTACACCCTCAGGATTCTCGTTGATGACATCCCCGCTAAAGAGTGCCCAGTGTTCTCGATCTATACCCAACTTCTGGCAATCGGTCCCCTCCTTTTCCAAACTTAGCCCACCTGACACGACTACTTGCTGCGCTCTTCGAGGCCCCGTGACGCGACAAGAGATGAATCGGGCGAGTGTTGGTTGCCCAGCGGGCCGAACGAGACGATTACGGCACACGAAGGGGGCACATTTGGCGCCCCAAGGACTCTTTGGCATTGTTCCACAAGAGGCTCTGCTTTCTCGATGGCCATCGCGAGCTGACGCAGTTTTCTTTGGGCCGCCCCAGCCCCCAATATAAAATCATGGTCACAGCCCCAGGAGCAGGATGGTCGCGCCAGCCCATGCTCAACTTCATCCCGTTTCACACAAGGAACTCCCTTTTTTATTTATTTTTAGCTTGACAGCCATTGCGAAGAGTCCAGAAATCCGGAGCCAACAGCCCTTCTGCAACTGAGACCCCGAGCCTCCATGCCGTCCGATTCACCACCTACGCCTCCTGGAGGCCCGCGTGTGCCTGTTAAGCCGGGTCCCGACCCCCCACCATCCCCACCGCGCAGGAATACTACGACCATGTAGCCAAGATGCCTTGCGGGCCAATTTGGGCATGTATGTATCCTTTTTTGCCACGGAGAAATCTCTGCGGTCGGGTTCATCGATCTAATGTTTGGCAGATGATGCCAGACGGCACCATATGCCGTTGATCTGATGTCGCCAGAGTGGGAGATAGATGACGAACCTCGCTGGTCGAGGATCCGAACACGTTCATTCATGTACACCCATAAAGACTTCATCCTCGGGGAATACAATTGCATTATTTCTTTCTTTCATCTTATCATATCTCTCACGGTTCCAAGTTACTGGTTCCGTGACGTATCATCGGTGCTACCCTACATCAGACCTCCACGAAGGTTCCCTCGGAGGGGAGGAGACAAGTTCAATTCTTCTATAACAGCCCGGTTTAATAAACGAACTACGTGCTCTAGGATTCTTCTCATCTGATAATTAGGAGTTCCTGACAGGTAAAACTATTACGGATTGATGGGTGCTTCATATCAGAATATGCCTTCATTATTATATCAAATATCACTATCCAACTATTAACTACTAATACCCTCTTTTTAAAAATCATTCCCATGCCTCTACGACATAGTGTATCCTATTACGTTGTCTATCCACCATGGCCTACTCGTTCTTCTCACAGCAACGCCATCCCGGCCCCGACCCCCAAAACACCCAAAGCTGCCCCAGCCACTCTCCCCGTACATCTTGGCGCCAAGTCCTCACTCACACTGGTAAACAGATCAGATGATGTCTCGGTCGCGGAGGCAGACGTCGTGCTGCTCGTGACGGGGCAGCTGACGGTGCAGGGAAGCTCCGATGTGAAAGGTGCCTCGGCGGAGAAGGGAGGGAACAAGGGTGGCTGGTTGGGGGCCTCCGGGTCCGGTTGGACGGCGGCGGCATCGGGATTGAGGACGCTGGAGACGAGGTGCATGATGCCGTTGGCGATGAGAATGTCGGGCTGGACAATCTGCGCCGAGTTGACGTATTTGTTGTTGCCGGCCTGGCGTACCGTGAGGATCGGCCCATTGTCATCTCCTTGGCCGGCGAGAGTGTCGAGGCGTGTGCCGTTGCTGAGGTCCGATGAAACGAGGACTTGGTTTGGCACGATGTGGTAGCCCATGACGCGGGTAAGAGCCTTGGCATCGAGATCGAGAAGCGATCCACCGACAGCCTCGAATGCCTTGTCCTGCGGCGCGAAGATGGTGACATTCTTGCGCTCCGCGACATCGGGCATCAGGTCAGCGGCGTAGAGTCCACCGAGAAAGCTGGGAAGCTGGAAGGAGTGGGTGGTCTCGCCAAGGCGGGCTGGGGGGATGAGCAGGTTGTCGACAATCTGGATGAGCCCGCCCTTGAAGGGGATGTCGGTGTCTAGCAGGGTGCAGCGGGTACCCATGCTGGTGGTGAGAATAACAGTGCCGTCGCCGCCCTTGTTGATGACGACGTTCTGGCCAGATGTGACGTTGGTGTAGCGCTCGTCGGTGAGGAGGGTGGAGCGGACGACGCTGGGGCCCTCCTCAAGGGCGCCAGTGGCAACGGTGCCCTGGAGGATGTGATACTGGAGCAGGGGTACCGTCTTCTTCTTGTCCTCAGGATCCCAGATCTCGTTAAGGGCTGTGTACGGGATGTTTTCAAAGGCGTCGTTGGACGGAGCCACAATCTGCTCGTGTTAGCCCGGGCCGACTTGTGCGCGATGATGCATGTGGTTTGGATAGGGTCTCGTTCTTACCGTGACACCTCCATAGGTTGGAAGCTGTAGGAGCACATCTGGGTATTTCTGTAAAGAGAGTTAATTGAATGATACAGTGGGCTCTTCAGAATGAGAGTGGTCGTGTTCGAACGGACCTTGATGAGGTCGTAGAAGCTGCTCAGATCCTTATTGCCCGCGAGGACCGACCCTAAGTCTTTGGATTCATCTTGAGCCAACGCCAATGAGGCAAGACCTATAAGACTGAGAAGAGCCTTTGCGTATACCATGGTGATGCTAGTATGTGACCACCGACGTGATCAAGATGGATTGAAGATGGTGTAAGCCGCAATAGGCCGGGATGACATCCGATGTCTCTGCACTGGCTGTGGCTGAGGAATTCAAAATACACCGGAAGAAGAGTCCAGAGTGCGCCAGATGCTGTAATAGTCTATCTGCGCAAGATGGAACGACGATTTGGATATGGAGTGAGCGGCCGAGAGCCAGTGATTACGCGGGGAGCGCCAGACCGCCAGACGCCGGGTGGTTACATTGGTAGCAAGAGATTAAACCGCTGCTTGAGACCTGAGAGAGGTCGTAAAGCCCAAAACCTCTGAGTTGATCAATCGACCAACAGCATGTCGCTAAAGGCCCTATGAAGCATCTGCCGCCCTGTTGCAAGACATACACCCCCCCGGGTATGCTGGATTGAGTGCTGACCAGGGAATCATAATCATACCCTGCCACGGGACTAGCAGCTCAACTGTCCAACATCGCCTCTGATTTTGCTTAGTTCTGCGCATTCACAGTGGGAAAATGCCGACTGCCGGCGGCGGATGCAGAATGCCGTCCCCAGGGCCCGAATTCTGTGATTCTCCTGCTAGGCATGGGATTCGTCCTGGTGGGTATTCGTAACATCGGCTTTTATGTTGCGTCTGGTTCTCTTCCATGCATTCTGTCCTACGCTTGGCTACCTGGGCAAGGCCGTAATAGCGTAAGAGCTTGCATGATGCAGCGGTGCCACGTCAAGTAGGGACTCTGCAAAAAAGAATTAGCCGGGCATTGAGGCATCTTGGCGTTTTTCTTGCTGCGTTGGCAGGGGCATGGCGACAATGAATACGAGGTTGGTTGCACCGACTGCGAGGTTGATGCTGTGATCCAACCACCCCGCCTTGCATATCTATCTATGTCCAAGGATGCGCCTGGCGGGTATTTTGGACATGGAGATGTTGGCTCGTGTCGCAGGTAAACGAGACGATACGAGGAGAGCCTTACACGCCAATTCCTGCAGCGCTGCCATGGCTCCTATGACTGAGCTTGGAGAGTTGGTGACACTGCTGTCGGGCTGCAGGCACATCAGCTCGCGTCACAGATTTTCGGGGAGATCGCCAGCCCTACCGCCTGCGCCCATCCCTAGACGCCCAAGGGCATCGACACCAGGAGGCGTATGCTGTGACTTTCAGCCGTATGCGGTGTTTCAGCCCTGGTGAAGCAACCTCCATGCCAACAGGCGCGTGCCGCGCCTCTAAGAGCCACGTCCGGATTCCATCTCGAGGAAACAGGCAACGTTGTAAACCTGAGACATCTACGAGTAGGAGCAAGACACGCCCAATAGCTCGCTCTGGGGTTTCCACGTTGTCAACGCTGATGACGACTTTGCGCAGTGGTGCCATAGCGGTGGGCGGGAGCGGTGAGTATCACGAGTAGGTCGGCACTCTGAGTTGCTGGAAGCGACTAGAGACTGAGCTAGAGGCAGAGGCTAGGTAGGTAGCTAGCAGATCCAGGTTGGAAGGCGGGAAAAGGGGCGTGGATTTATTGGGGGAGGTGCTAGGGACGGGACCCTGCAGGAACACCCCTGCCAGGCGCCGCACAGGATGGCCTCGGGAAGGAGCTAGCCACCGTCGCTGCTTTATCAAAATTATCGAAATTCCATCTTCCTTGAACACTCACTTCTCTCGTGTCTGCGTCAATATTGCGGAGAACCTCCGGACAGAAATTGTGCTGCCGGAGATGACAATGCAGCTACCCAATAGAACCCATCAATGGACTCGGTTCCGTCGGCGAGGTTATCGATGAGTTGCTATTCGCACATGCACAAGCAGGTAAGCGGCGGGCGGCTGTTAGTTGGACCCAGCAACAAAGGCCTGCCGCGAGGCGCCCTTGTTGGCTTCGCTTGCTCCAGCTCCCTGAGCAGATCTAGTGGTACGAGAAGGGTAGTGGTACGGATACTCCGTACAGTGAACTGAAGGGCCTCCGCCTTCTGGGAACAGTCTATTCTTATTACCTACTTCGTATGGTCCTCCCAACCGACTGTAGCCAGGCAACCCAACCTCACGGCGACGCTCCCACACGAATCCTGATCAAAGATTGCTGTTGATTTGTCCTTCCATCGAGACCAAACGTAATTGATACCCACTGCTTTTCGCAAGCTTTTCTTTTCCTCTCACCTCGCTTCAACTCGCATCCCTCACCCTTTCAAGCGGAGCGCCCTCGTCTAGGTCCTGGACTCAAGTTTGTGTACAATACCGGGGGTCTGCTGGTCCAGAGTACCCGCACCAACACGGCCCAAAACCCAGAGCATTTTTTATCACCATGGAGCAAGATTACTCCCACAACGGCTACTATGGCCGTATCTTCGCTCCAATGCCCTCGACAGCTACCTCTGCCAACATCACTCCTCTGCGCCCTAGCACACCCCAAACAGACGGCGGCCGTAATCCTTTCGGCGACAGCGTTGACACATCGTCTTCTCACCAGCAAGGTCCAAATACAAACCCCTTTTCCAGCCCCGACCCCTCCCGCCCGGCCTCTAGCTACGGCTACGAGTCTTCTGGCGGTTTGGCACATAGAAATACCGACCAGCGCTTCTTTCACTCCCGGAGGGTCCAGAAAGGTGACTTGGAGAAGCCTTGGATTGGCAAGAAGGAACCCAAGGAGAAATGGGTGACCATCTTCCCCCTCGTTGGTATGCTCATTGGGCTAGGCATCTCGGGATTCTTAGTGTGGGACGGCCTGAGCAGCGTGGTTCACCATAAGTACTGCCCTGTCATGGATGACGACTTTGGGAGCGGGCTCAATACCAAAATCTGGACCAAGGAGGTTGAGCTGGGCGGTTTTGGGTAGGAACCTTGTTTAAAAAAAAAACTTATCAAGACACCATATAGCTAACATCTACAGCAACGGGGAGTTCTGCCAGACAACTGGCGGGGATGAGAATGTCTTTATTGAGAACGGCAACCTGGTCATCAAAGCTTCTCTCCAAGACGCCGACAAGATCGACAAGAATACCGTTATCAACCTTCTGGACGACGATACCTGCACATCAGACGAGTGGCACAGTTGCGTTGCTGCCACCAACACCACAACCGGCAACTCAAGCATCGTCCCACCTACCAAGTCAGGTCGTATCAATACTAAGAAGGGCGCTACCATCAAGTACGGTCGTGTCGAGGTTACAGCCAAATTACCCGAAGGGGACTGGCTCTGGCCCGCCATCTGGATGATGCCCGCCAAGGACACGTACGGCGCCTGGCCCGCCTCGGGCGAGATTGACATCATGGAGTCCCGTGGCAATAACTGGACCTACGGCCAGGGCGGCAACAATATCATATCCTCCGCCCTTCACTGGGGACCTGACCCGGCCAACGATGCCTGGTGGCAGACCAACAACAAGCGAAAGATCCTGCGCGGCGCCTACAGCGAGGGCTTCAATACCTTTGGACTCGAGTGGTCACAAAAGTATCTCTTCACCTATATCAATTCACGCCTGCTCCAGGTCATGTACACGAACTTCGACAAGCCCATGTGGAACCGCGGAGGTTTCTCAACCTCCACCCCCAATAGCACCCGGGTCATCAATGCATGGAGCCAGACGGGGCATGATAACACACCCTTTGACCAGGAATTTTACCTCATCATCAACCTCGCCGTAGGCGGCACCAATGGCTGGTTTGAGGATGGCCAGTCAGGAAAGCCCTGGATCGACGAGAGCCCGAACGCTAAGAAGGACTTTTGGGAGGCTCGCGACAGGTGGTTCCCAACGTGGAAGCAGCCGCAGCTCGAGGTCAGTAGGGTAGTCATGATGCAACAGTGCGATGGAGGGGAGGAGCTTTGATAGGCTGCGCCGCGATGAACAGGTGGTTAGTGAGCTACGAATCAGAAATATGGAAACAAATCCCAGAATATAGACGTCATGGGCGCCAAGCATGGTCCGAATAACTGGAATAAAGGGACTGGATAGGGTATTTTCAGCCTGCATGGCGTTTTGTTTACTCATCAAATCGTCCCCAGGGGGCAGCCCCTGTTACTCGGGGCACCAATAATCGAGCGTTACATGAGAAGCCAGCTTGCATTGGATACAGTTTTCCGAACCTCCCGAATCGACCTCATGTCCGGGATTGTGGACGAAAATCGCATTTATCTATGGCGGCACTGGCGTAACGAGAGCGGAAATGGTGCGAGATATGCGTTGTCGGGGGCTGACCCGCGTGTGCAACCCAAAATGAGGCTCAGATGGGTGTGTCTTCAAAGGATAATGATCGAGGCTGTCATACCAGCAAGGTGTAATATGATCGTGGTTGAAAACCTGTTCCACGCGTGGCTACTCAAGCAAGGGTTTCTCATCGATCGTATGGTGTTTTGGTTTATTTCTCATGTCTTTCATCGGCAATACGGACGCCCACCTGGTGCTTCATGGCCTCTTTGCCACGCCTTCTCATGCGAACGGTTCACATGAAGCTTGGTAGTATTACCACGCACCTACTTCGCGTGGTGAGATTGAACAGCTGGCAGGCGCTGATCCCTGCTGCGATTGATAAAGTTCGTCGATCTCGGGAGTCGGGAGCTGGGGATATTAGTGCCGTGGAGACAAGACACCAGCTGGGTAGATTTGCGTCATAAAACAGGGACATATTTATCCTCGCCTCTGCCGTTGTTCGTAAACAGACAACAAGTTGTTGATACATGGTAACTATTCCCAACAAACATTTTCTGCATACCTACGAATGCACGTTCGTGCCGGGTTGTCGGGCCAAGGTGTGGTAACTGAACTTCTGCAACGCCAGGTATCTCCAACAGGGGCTCGTACGCTACCATTACTGAAACCCCGAATGAAACGGCGTGTTCTATTTGACTGGCTGCATCTGTGCTGCGTGGCAGTTTTGTGACCAAGGAAGATGGGTACATAGCAACAGCCCGATGAGTGTACCGATATACCATGATATGTGACCGAGTTGGTAACAGGTCAGATAGAGCGGGTGACATCGGCGACATTACAGCTTGGCGCTCTCTGACACTTCGTCATGCCCCGCCAGCCAGACTCCGACTCCATCAGTCTGCTTGCAGTATCGTGTTATTCACTGGCTGGAATTTGGCGCACGACAATCCGGTATCCCCTCCTCTGCGTTGTCGAATACGAGGATGGAATTGTCAAACCCCTATCGGGCTCGGCGCAGAGACGCCAATGAGCAGCGGCATAGGGCTTGCGCACGCTGGACTGCAGATACGACTACAGGGAAAGCTGGTTGAGATCAATATTTTTGTCGTAATCAGTACACCCTCTGATGCTTTGAAACGTTGTTAGAAGAAAGGAAGAGCTTGTCAGTTGGCTGACAAGGTCGAGGAATTTGGATAGGTAACCTGGGAGTCAAGAACCACTGGGAGTCCTCCAAGTCAAGTTGGGAAGGAAGAGGGAGGGGGTGCGTACAATCATGTAAGTACCTAGCGCTTGGGATGGAGCCCGTACCGTAGGGGCTAGGATCGGGAAGAACACCACAGGCCCACACCACACCGGTGACTTGTCGCCGCTTTTAACTAAGTACTACGAGGGACCGCTTTTAACCATCGCTCTTGCCTCTTCAATGGGCCACCCGTGGACGAGGTACCTACCTCCGAGTACTATGGGTAAGGTAGGCACTCCCGCCTGTTTCTGAGCTTCCAATTAATGGTACTCGTACGTAGCAGTGCCTGCCCGCCTCGCCAGAGACAAGACCAGACATCGGTGGGGAGGCATGTGACTCAGACAGAGACTGTCCGGCAACTTCAACTACGAAGCAGCTCTGCCCTGAGATCATGTCGTGGCCAGCCTCATAAATGCAGTACCACTCCACATACGAGTTTTCGTACCGGTCTTCATTCTCTTCACGAGGACGAGAACCCGTTGTTTCTATCTTTAGTTCCTGCCGCCCCAGCGCTCAGCTTGCCGCCGGAACCTGCAATGGCTTACGGGGAGGCTGGCCAACAAAGGAAGCAACGGTTCCCGTGCCGACACGAATGGCCGTGAGGAGCGCATCCTGCAAGCAGCTAAAGGTTTCCGTGGGGGTTTCTAGTGCCGCGCGATAATGAGCCTCAACGCCATGGTTCGTCGTCCACCACCAAACACTCCCAGGTCCACCACAAATGCCTGTTTAGACCCATCCCCCCGGCACCGCTCTCGGAGAATAGTTGGCAGGTCGAGTGATCAACGCCAAGCACACTCTATTTTCATTTTGAGGCAGACAAAAGAAAGCTTCGTCATGTTGCCCGTTGCCGTGGACGCTGCCGTCAGGACAAAGAATTGGCGCGGGTCATGGGCCTCATAGCACAAGTGTCCTAAATGTCCACCCGAATTTCTTGGCTGAGGTTTCGACCCGATCCAATCCATTCCGCCTTTCCCAAGTTTTTATAACCGCGCGCAAATTGCCTCGAGTTCAGGACAGCCAGAAACGTGTACGGCGGCCAGGGGTCGGCACTATCACCACCCCCTCTCCCCCCACCCTGATCGATCCTATGTCTGCATATCGTCCTGTTGGCGTCTGGTCCTGGTAACCTGCAGTTGAACATCGGATGAATACTTCTGCTCCATTTGTTGCCGTCCCAGTACGAGCTTTGCGTACTCAGCCAAGAGCAGCTCGACAGCTCGTCTAACTTCCTCTTCTCGTCTCTTGCCGAGCCAGGCCTACAGCACGCGTTGGCCTTTGCAACCACCAGCCGATCATCTGCACTCTTCAAGCCCTTTTCTCCTTGCCTCCAATTAGGACCTGATTCTTTCAACTGCCTTCACGATAGCCGTAGGCTGGGATTATCACCGAGATCAGCCAAACGTGTGTCACAGTTGTTCGTCTGATCGTCTGATCGTCTGGAAGTCAGCCCAACAGCTGCCACACCCACTCTGTCTCGCTTTCATATCTTACCCGGGATTTCATTCTCTGGATTCCCACGTTGTTCTCCCAGCATACTTTTGTCCCCTGTTCATCTTGTCGCCAGTGTCACCAGAGGCAGGTACTGAGGTGGCGCCCAACCGCTTGGTATTTGACCCTTACAGACACATCCTGTATCGTCTTCTTTAACCCAACCGCCGAATAGAGTGACGACAATTTGGTCTCCTCGCTCTCGCGAGTCTCTTTCCTTCGCTCTACTGATTTTCTCTGCTTCTCGGGCCAATATCAGCTAGCGTCTTTGCATCGGGGACATTCCACATAGCGGCTGAGGTATCTCTCTTGCCTCAAAGAGAGGCCTTCGTTGGTTCTCCAAGACAGTCCAAGACAGATAAGCTCAAGCTGTTGGGATATTACACCATCTTACAACATGGGTTTGCGAAGCTACTTCAGGGCCGATAGCAGGCCAGTAGCCACTTCATCGGCTTCTCAAAAACCGCCTCCTCTGCAACAGAATCAGGCCTCTGTCATGTCTGAGAAACATCCACCGCCATTCATAAGAGGAAACGATATGGAGCTACAGCCCCCTGCAGCAGTAAAATTCCCCTCGCGACCCCAGTCCATATCTGGCCGCTCCTACAGAAGCTCTGTGTTCGTCGACGAGATCAAGCATGAGGTCATGGTCAACTATCTATACCAGCAACAATGCTCTCAGCTTTGGGTCAGCGACGGCTCTGGAGAGGCTGAAGGCGTACTCTTGCGGAAGTCGAGGGGGCACTATATGGCATGCCCACCCCAACTGGGCAGCTCGCCTTTTGCCATAGCTTGCGCGGCGCTCAATGTTCAGGTAGGCATCTCAATTATGAGCAGTTATGACGATGCTCACCAGTCTTCAGTGTGCCATGACCGTAAATTCACGCGTCATCAAGACCTTTCTCCAATGGTCCCCCGATGCCGTGGACGTCCCGTTGATGAATGGGTTGCGTGTCCAGATTTTGCCCACGATTCAAGACCTTACCCGAGCAAGAAAGCACCAGTTCGCTGCCTTTGTCGCTTCAGAGGGGCTCTTGGTCGTTTGGGATGATGACGCGCTGCACTTGGTGCAGAGGGCCAAGGCCATTGAATCGGAGCTGATGGAGCTCGTGTGGAAAAATGGAATCACTGACGACGACGACGACGAGAACAAAGGCCCTGCTGTTTCTGAGGCCGAGATTGATGAGGAGACCGGAGATGTGAGGCCCGATCAGCGCCCGATTCATCTGCAAAACAGCGTTCTCGTCGCTCTGACCATGATTCTTGTCCTTGTCGCCCTTGGAGCAGCTTGGAGACAGCTGGCCATCGAGGTCTCCGTTGACGGCAATTACACGCGCCTCGCCCTCATAGCCCTCTTCCCGGTCCAGATATTCTTTACTCTTTTTTTCGCTCAAGTCATCATCGGCTGCTTGGCACAAATCTTTGGACCGATCCGCCAACTGACTATCAACTCCAAGTTCTTTTCTGGGCGCCCCCCGAAGAGACTGCAGACAGACGTGCTTCCCCACGTCACCATTCAGTGTCCTGTGTACAAGGAAGGCTTGCAGGGAGTCATTATTCCCACAGTCAAGTCTATCAAGCAGGCTATATCCACATACGAGCTTCAGGGCGGCTCGGCCAACATGTTCGTCAACGATGACGGTTTGCAGCTCTTGTCCGAGGAAGACCGCCGAGCTCGCATTGAGTTTTACGCCGATAATAGCATTGGATGGGTTGCGCGGCCAAAGCATGGGGAGAATGGCTTCCAACGCAGGGGAAAATTCAAGAAGGCGTCCAATATGAATTTTGCTCTCATGATCTCATGCAAGGTCGAAGAGAAGTTGCAGATGATCAGTCGCCATACAGAGTGGAGTCAACATGACGAAGCGCAAGCTTACGAGCAAGCCCTGACGGAGGTCATGGAGGAGGATAGCCGTGCTTGGGCGGACGGCAACATTCGCGTTGGAGACTATATCCTCCTCATTGATTCAGACACGCGCGTTCCTGCTGACTGCCTGCTCGATGCCGTCTCGGAGATGGAACAAGCCCCCGACGTCGGCATCCTACAGTTCTCTTCTGGAGTCATGCAAGTGGTGCACACATACTTCGAGAACGGTATCACTTTCTTCACCAACCTGATCTACACGGCTATTCGATACACCGTCGCCAATGGTGATGTAGCCCCTTTTGTCGGCCACAATGCCATCCTCCGATGGTCCGCAATCCAACAAGTCGCCTACCAAGATGAGGATGGGTACGACAAGTTCTGGTCTGAAAGTCATGTTTCCGAAGATTTCGACATGTCGCTGCGTCTTCAGTGCAGTGGATACATTATCCGACTGGCCGCCTGGGCCGGCGAGGGCTTCAAGGAAGGCGTCTCGCTGACCGTGTACGATGAGCTGGCGCGCTGGGAGAAGTATGCTTATGGCTGTAACGAGCTGCTGTTCCATCCGATCCGGACGTGGCTCTGGCGCGGTCCCTTCACACCCCTTTTCCGCCGATTCCTCTTCTCCAATATCCGCTTCACGTCTAAAGTCACCATCATCTCGTACATTGGAACATACTACGCCATTGGAGCGGCGTGGATCATGACGGCGGTCAATTACTTCCTCATGGGCTGGTTCAACGGGTACCTTGACAAGTATTACATTGACTCGTGGAAGGTGTGGTTCTCCATCATCATAATTTTCAATGGGCTCGGCAACGTTGCTCTAGCCGTCATGCGCTATCGCATTGGTGAGCGCAGCCTGTTGTGGGCGCTGGTTGAGAACTTCAAGTGGACATTTATGCTGGCAATTTTCCTTGGCGGCTTGTCGCTGCATGTTAGCCAGGCCTTGTTGTCGCACATGTTTGAGATCAACATGACGTGGGGTGCGACGAGCAAGGAAGCCGAGTTTTCTAACTTTTTTATCGAGGTGCCTAAGGTTTTGAAGAAGGTCAGTCTCCATGGGGTTCCCTCTCGTCTCACCCGTTCTTTATGTCGTTCCTGGTGGTGTTTAATTCTTGTCATCATAGTGTGGACATGTCAGACTTCATCGTCCCGCACTTTGCCCCATCACTTCTGTGTTGTACAACAGCAGCCACTTGTAAATGAACTGACCGACTGACTTGATCTCTCTAGTTCAAATTCTCCATCATCTTTGCCCTCATCTCCATCGTCGGTATGGTCATCCTTGCTCTGGCTCCCTTTGTACCTCACGATTGGAAGATCAAAGACTTTGTTGCCATTCTGCCCATGTCGACAGTCGCGGCCAGTCACTTTCTACTCCCCCTGGCGCTGAATCCGGCGCTCATGACATTTTCATGGTAATGGTATTGATCGCCTGCTGCATCATTTCATACGAAACGCAGGGTTGAAAAGTTGAAGAAGAGGAAAAGGAAATGGAAACTGGAGGAACAGCAGGCCGCGTCCGGGTAATATTAAACTAAGTCATTCTAGCGTTGGTTTCTTTTATTAGGTATCTGGAGTTGTCCATTATTTCCTTCTTATTAGACGATATGGCCTACCAAAGGCAAAGCATCTCAGGTTCCCTAGGCGAAGTGTGGGAACGTTACAAGGACGTGATGGTTCTGTGTCTGGAAAAAATGATATCCATGCTAAAACAGGACAGGTGCTTCTAGCATTGAACCACAATACATCACTCAAGTCATGAGGCCACGGAACTTTGAAAATTCGAAACACAACAGATGTGTAGATGAATTCCACGTCTAGTCTACCTGAACGCCTCTATACCAAATCCCATCGAAGCTGAACGTTCTATCCAGTCTACGCTTCTAGCGACTCTTGTTCAAATCTTCCAAGCTCTAGAACAGTAACTATACTTTTTCACCCATATAATGCGACGAACTATATCCCCGGTAAGGACCGGTCATGAACAAGCATCATCATCTCATCATTCCCACATTAATTGTCCTCGTCATCAGTGTCCGGAGGATGCGGTGTGCCCTTGGGGCTGTTGAGCCACTCAATGTGCCTCAGGCGACGACGGACCTCGCGCTCCTTGAGCTCCTTCTTGGTCATCTTCTTCTTCTTCTTGGCCTTGAACTTCATTTCACTGTTGTCCTCAGCGCCGGAGTTGACGGCAGAGGCAGCGGCTGAAGACACAGCGGTGCTGGTGACGCCGCTAGTGACACCACTGGTGATGCCAGAGCCAGGACGGCTGTCCTCGAAGCGGTCGAGGGCGATGGAAGCGTTACCACGCTGGGCGACACGCCCATCGTTGACGTGCCACTGCTCAGAGCACAGGGCGCCGACAAACTCCTCGTTGTGAGAAATGAGGATGACGCCGCCCTTGAACTCGCGGATGGCGACAGCAAGACCACCGAGCGAGTCACGGTCCAGGAAGTTAGTCGGCTCGTCAAGGACGAGCAAGTGAGGGTTGTTCCACATGGCACCCGCAATGACAACCTTGACCTTCTGACCGCCAGAAAGAGAGCCAATCTCGTTGTGGTTGGCAATCTCGGGGTCGAGACCCAGGTCCTCAAAGTGCTTGGAGATGACCGTTGGCTGGAGCTCACGGTAGCCGAGACCCTCGCGCGATGCCTCGTGATCGTCGAACTCCTGGACGAGCTTATCGAAGCCCCACTCAATGAGAGTCTCGCGGGAGACCTGGCTATTGTACTTGGGCAGGTAACCACGCCATTTACTGGGGGATGTTAGTTTGAATTCTTTTGGCCAAACATGTTGAGACTTACACTTCGTATTGGAAGGTCTTCTTGTACTTTGATCGACCAACCAGCGACTCCACCTGTCGGGGAGACTTGCCATCCCCGAGGTCAATCTGCTTGTCCATCTGCTCGCGATCCTTGTCAGACAGCAGACGGGTCTGCTTCATGTGAACCTCACGGTCATCGCCATTGGCGTATCGCCACTGAAGATATTGGTTTGGCGTCTTCTCGAGATGCATTTCAACGTGCTCCAGAGCGTGCTGCTTGATGTAGCCGATACGGAGGTTAGGGTGCTTCTCGACCTTTCCACTGCTGGGGATGACTTCGCCAGTGAGCAACTTAATGAGAGTCGACTTTCCGGCACCATTGGGGCCAATGATAGCCACACGCGACGACAGGGTGAGCTGGCAGGACACATCCGAAAGCGACGGCTTGGGGGCCTTGGGGTAGGTGTAGGAGACGTTGGTCATGCGGATGATGGCCCTGGTCTGCGACTTGACACCAGTCAGGATTCCCGGGGGAGGGAACTTGAACTGGGCATTGGCAGCGGACAGAGTGTAGTAGCTCTTGGCCTCGGGCTTGATCTTGACAAAGTTGGCCAGGTTACCCTTGTAGCAGGCCAGCTTCTTGTTGGGCTCGTAGTGGTAAATGTCGGTGGTAACATTGTCCAAGAACCCGGAGTCGTGAGAAACAATCAAGCTGGTGATATCAGGGTGCGACTTGAGGTAGTTCTCCAACCACGCAACGTTGGCAACGTCGAGATGGTTGGTCGGTTCGTCCAGCAGGAGAACGTCAGCACGCTGGAGCATGGCGCGAGCCAGGGCAAGCTTCATCTTCCAACCTCCAGAAAGAGATCCGACCTGCTGGGCCTGGCGACCCTCGGGACCAGGGGTGAAGCCGAATTCGGTCAAGACTTCGGTGATGCGCTCCTGGCCCTGAGAGGCAATGGTAGGATCCTTGGAGACAAACTCGAGAATGCTGATTTCGGCATCCTCACCCTGGTTATGCTCGACGTAGCACGTTCGCAGGACATCCTGGGGCGGGAAACCCTCAAGCTTTCCGTTGGCAATGCTGCGCATGAGCGTCGATTTGCCCGCACCGTTGCGACCGCATAGACCGTAGCGGTGACCCTTGAGAAGACGCAGGTTCGTGTGGGACAGAAGAAGCATGCCGCCGTAGGCCAGGGAGAAGTCGGCATTGACGATCTCGGTCTCACCGTCATCCTCCTTCTCAGGGACGCCATATCGTCGCTGATCTTCCTCCACGTAGTACTGTTGGATGGCATCCGCCACCTTTTGAGGGGCCTCAGGATCTTGCATCAAGTTCTGCAAGTAAGGGTTGATCCGAGCAGAAATCCTCTGCACAAAACGATAGTTGACGTCAATAGCGATCATCTCGCCGATATAGAGACGCACAGTCTTGTAGAGATCTGACTGTCCTTCCGAAATACCGCCGTTCTTCTTGATGTACTCGTCGAGAGTCTTGGCGACATCCTCTCCGGTAGTCCGGGCCACGACGTCCTTGTCGTCACCCATGGCCTTCTCCATGGTGGCGAGAGCACGCTCGGCCAACTCTCGGACCTCGGGGAGCGAAGCTCGATCACAGACGGCCTTAACGCCCGGGATCAGTTTGGGGAGGAAAGTTCGGGCCTCGACAGGATCGTGGACAAGCTTTGTCAGGTTCTCCACGATGACGACGGTCTGGCGCAGAACTTCCTGGGCAGTGGTGGGGGTGTTCAGGGAACGTTCGACGAAGGGAGTGAGGAGAGCCAGGACGGGGGAGGTAACGATGGCAACGAAGGTCGTCTGGGACAGGGCATGGATGGCCTTCTGGAGGGTCTGAGTAGACGGGTGTTGCATCGTGTCGATGAGGAGAGGGATGCGCGGGGCAACGTCGTCGTTGGACAGGAGGGTTGTGAGAGAGTTCATGGTGTGAACGGCTTGCTTCTCGACCTCGGTCTTCAAGTCGTGCATGCCGTTCTCAACGATGGGAATCAGGCCGGCAAGCTTGGATCCCATGGACTCGCGGAGCAGATCCTTCTCGGCAGCCTCCTCCTTGGTGCCAGAGAGAGAAATCTTGGCCTTGTCTGCCATCTTCTGCAGCAGCTTGAGGGCTCCGACAGTGCCCTGCCACTTGTTTGACTTTCGGGAGAGGTATTCTGTCAGCGCAGGGAGGAGTCCGGCGACGAGGGCCTCGGCGCTGAGGTTGCCGAAGAGGGCGTCGAGCCCGTACTGGGCGGCCTCGCGGACGACGGTGCCCTTGTCTGCCAGGGCGTCCAGCGCGCAGGCCAGCATGCCGCCATCCTGTCCCAGGAGGATAACCTCGCTCAGAGGCTGCTTGGGGGGAAACCGCTCAAAGATGGCGCCCAGGAGGTTCTGGCTGCACTCCCTCCTGAGGCCGCTCTTCTTGTCAGCGGCGGCCTTCTTGACCTCGGCGAGGATGCCATACTGGTGGAGACCAGAGGCACCGACGGAGTTGAGGAGGAGCTCGCACAGGCCGTAGCAGGCGTCGATAGAGGCGGCCGAGGTCTGGGCTGTGAAGATGGTGTTGAGCAGCGACGAGACGACCTCCTGGGATGGCGGGGGAGGGGCGTCGTGGGACGGCGGGGTCACAGGATGAGGCATCGTGGAGGATGTTGGTCGGGGTATCGTATCCTGATCTTGGTCGTCTCGTGCTCTCCAGTGATGGAGGCAAAGCGCAGACTTGCTGCTGGGGTATCGCGCTGTCGAGTTGTGGATTGATGGAGGGGAAGAGAAGAAGGAGAAGGCCAGGTAGTCAGGGTGGCGGCGCCTGTTATGGTTGGGCGGGTGGTACCTGAGCGGCGCATGGGAAATTTTTCAGATTCCCCCTTATCGCCCGCCTTATCGCACGGTATTCCCACCACAGGGGCCCATCCCACCCATCGGCCCCGCCAATCTCCAAATCTGTTTTACAACCACCTTGTGGGTCGTCCCTACAACCGCTCAAACTCTCTGCTACGCCACGACACGAGCAACATCTATTGCCATCTATACCTGAGTAGGTGCAGTGACTATTACTCGTAGCAACACTATGACATTTGTCAACAAGGAGCAAGATCCCAAGACAATGCGTGGCAAAAAGTAACGGCCAATATTCACGTAAATCTACAGCCAATCGACAATACATGGCTCAGCTATCAAGGGTATATATAATGAACAAGAAACATCCCGGCACTGCCCACCATAAGTTGAAAGGATACGCCCATCGCCATGACATTCCTCAAGGCTCGAGCCAGCCCAACCCTGAACCCGGCTCCGCCACCTAGGCGTTATTCTCTCCGCGTAGCGCCACCGGTCCCTGGAACTGCGCCGGCGCCGCCGCAACATTCTGCATCTCCATCCCTTGCGCATTCTCCTTGGGTCGCAGGTCCCTGCGAATCCCCAGCCGCTGATCTCCCGACCGATACTTGGTCTTGAAGCGATAGTATGTCGGCGGGCGGGGGCGGCAGAGGACGGCCACAAAGTTCTTCCAGATGCTGCCCTGAGAGTACGCTCTGAAACGCTCTTTCTTGAGGAACTTGTGAGAGTTCATGTATTCCCGCGTGGTCTCACCACGGGCCATAAGGAAGACGTGGTATCCCATCAAAGCCGCGGGGTAGCAAAATGTGAGGAAGCCGAGGATGAGCAGTGCGAAGGGGACGCGGAAGTGCCCAATAGCATCACCAAAAGTTATGTCTTGACGTCGCTGGTAGAGGAGAATCTGAGTCAGACTAGTGGCAACGACGTACATGGAGAGAATAGTGCCAGATGTCACAAAGGCAAAGAAGTATCGGTAATTGCGCTTGCCCACACAGTTATTGAGCCAGACACAATGGTGATCGTGTCCTTCAACGCAGTTGTCGCAAAGGCGGCAGTGGTGCGCCCGAGGGGGTCGCCAGATGTTACACGTCCTGCAGTGCTTGACGGGCACCTCCATGGCTGCCGTATTGGACTCGGCCGACTTGACGAGGGTCCAATCATTAGTTGGGGGCCCCAGCCGTAGCGGGTCACCATTCATATCAAGCGGTGGGAATTGGTGAAGATTGCGAGGGAGGATCTGTGCCGGTCAGCTTCAGTATTACGTTGGATTGACCGATGGCAATTGTGACTTACTCCAGGGTCCGAGACTGACGCATGGATAAACGATGACATGCAGACAAAGGCGAGGTAAGCAAAGGTAATCGGAATGGCGGGTGAGACATTGTGCCACAGCCACGGTGCAGAGAACACAAAAAATAGAACACATGGGACCACAATGAAGAGGCCCGTAGCAAGATTGATTGGTCGCCCTTTTGTGTTCTGCCACCTGCCGCCAAGGCAGAAGTTGGTGTTCCCCTCGAAGTACTGGTATACCCGGCCAGCCTTCTCGTTCTGCTGTTGCCGCGGGGCGGTGTGGTGTCTCGGATGCCCCTGTGAGCCCATCTGGTGGAATTTGGGCGACGATGCGCCTGAGGATAGCTTCTCAGCACCTTCAGTGTTCCGAATCTGACCCTGGCTTGACTCCCTGCCGGAGAGAAGGAAGCTCGAACGGAAAGACCGGGGAGACCTGACAGGGCTAGGAATATTCCCAGAAACGCCTTGATAGCCCTTGTCCACATTTACTTTGAGGCCGTTTCGATTGGCATCCGAGTTTTTGTTCAAGGGACGCACACTGTCCGTGAGACTTCCAGTTGGGTAGTGGCCGCCAGTTGGGCTGGTATTAGCCGTGACACGGTCCTGCTCCGTTACCTCCGTGCCTCGTGAAGGAGGAAGCTGCAGGTGCTCATCATGACCGCCGGGGCTCTGGGCAGTCGCACCGCCCGGTCGGTTGGAGGATGTGCTGCGACGCATCACACTTCCACCAATATCCGTTGCCGCGTCATCGAGGTTCAGGTGCTGGGACTGCCTCTGCTGCTGCTGCTGCTGCTGCCCAATCATCGTCACCGGTCGAGATCCTCCACGGTGTGCCTGAAGCTTTTGGGAGCTCATCGGTCGGAAGAATGCGTTGGATGTGAGTGAGGGCACATGGCTTTGGCTCATCCGGTTGCGCGGACGTGCGGGAGGTTGGGAGGGATTCGCAAAGGATTCTGGCCGCGCGGGCACTCCAGAGATTCGGTTCTTTAGGGTCGATTTCGACTTCGCAGAGGTCACCGTCTCGCTAGTGTCTGGTCGTGAAGCGCCGCCGACGCTCCTCCCACTTGGCGCAACCCCATCGTCGCTCAGTCGAGATGATATCACGCTAGGGGAGGTAGGCGGGTTTTGTTTCGAGAAATCGTGCGACGCGGGGAAACCATCGTCCGGTGCAAGCGATGCAGGCCGCCTGGACGCCATGGTCGTTATATAAAGACGCCGTGCTTGGGCGGCTTACAACATCGCCGTCCGCTGAAGAGTTGAGTCGTCAACTTGGACCGAAGCCGTTCCTCAGCGCGGGGCAACGGAGACGGGGGTTCAGTATTCGTGCCCCCTAGTCGAAGCTCGACGGCTCGATTGTTGTGCCCGAGAATTCGGCCGACGATGATGAGCGGTGTCTTGGATCTCAGGAGTCGCGGAGGGGCCGAATTGGAGCAATGACGACGGTACGGAGTTATCGGAGGAGTTGGAGCAAGGAAACTTAGAGTTTAGGGAAAGTGGGACGCAAATTAGTATGATACGAGGAGAGAGTCTTCAGAAAAAAAAAGAAAGGAGCATAAGGACAAGGAAGGTGAGGTCAAGAAAATTAGACAGAGGGAGAGACTGGTTCGGACAACTGTGATGCGTCTTGGAAGAGCTGGGACAGACGGGTTAGTCTGCGTGATGTTCCTTTTTTCCTCTAAGCACGGGGCAACGCTGCAACGCGGCAGTGTAGGGCACCTCCCGTTAGCGCACTATCACAGCATGTCTCAACTGCCATTGGTACACAGACCCCCCGTCACACCTGTAAGGGGCATCATGCTTCAACGCCCTACACTACTAACATGGTAAGCCTCTCGCTGACGACTAGCACGCAACGGCTTCAGTTCAAATCAAAACCCCCTTTGTTGCAATGAGCCTCATAGAAACAAACGTGCTCTTGCAAATATTATCTGAACATATTCTAATCTTTTCACGGACTTGAAGTAGCCAGAAATCGCGTCGCAACGCGCCGGCCATTGCGCCCGCATGCTGGAAATTGCGTCTTGGATGCCAACAAGGAGCTGACAGGCAGACGCAAAGCATTGTCGCCTAATTCCTCAGGCACCATATTGGCCGTTTCCAGAATCTCGTCGTCACAAGGAAAACGTCATGATGATTACATAACCATCACGTGATATATCATAGTAGTAACCTGCAGCTGCATTGACCAATCACGGCTCTTGGAACCGGGTCGGTTGAGATCATACGAGAAACTCTACTGCGTGAGAGCTTCAACCTCGAACGATACCTCCTCAAACACCCGACTCTACCTCCCAAGCGCACCGCAAATAATCACAATGGCGTCCCGCGTCGCATCCCGCCGTCTCTTCTCCTCCACGCTCCGGCGTTTCCAGGAACAGGAGAAGAAGGAGCTCACGAAGGAGTCCAAGCAGAACCCCGAGATTTTCGTGCGTCATTACTACCTGCCGAGCTTCCCACAAGCTAGAAGAAGCCGCATAAGAGGCGTGCAAGCTATGGCTAACGATTTTCGTATAGGTTCTCGGCGGTGTTATGGTCGCTGCCCTCACCGGTGCCGGCTACTACTTCGGTGCGTCCGCCATCATCCCCGCGCTCGCCCTCGCAAAACACAGAGAACAAAACTAACATGCAGCCCCGCAGGTCGCTCTCCCACCACCTCCACCTCCGAGGCGTCCGTCAACATCCCCAAGGACGGCATGCCCTGGGAGGGAGGCGCCCAGGGCAAGTACCAGTACCACCCCGGCGGCGACCCCAGGGCCCCTCCCAAGGACGCCCCCAGCGCCCTCAACGCCGTCGTTATCCCCAACGTCACCCTTCCCCGGGAGCTCCACGACAAGTTCAACAAGTGGGGCAAGGAGGGTTACCCTTAAACGATGCCTCAAAAGTTTGGCTATCAAAAGTTTTGTCCAGGAGGGCATGGGAGACGAGAGGATGGGACCATCCGAAATGTGTAGATATACGGCTTGGGCCGACAATGTCCGGCAGGTTGTTTGACTACGGAAACAAATTTTCTTAGACTCCTTCCCTGGCCAGTTCTCCTGGAAAACGCCGAATTTGATGGCTGTCCCTGGTGAGACCGAGTTGAACCGAGCTCGGGTCTGGATTCGCCACATCCGTTCATCAAGTTCGGTTTCGGCAGAGGATTTATTGCATGAGCGTGTGATGAGAGACATGATAAATCATTCACGTCGTGTACTCGTGATGTGTAAAACTGCTTTCTAATCCAAAAAGAATATCCAGAAATGATCCTTGCGGCGCCCATTTACAATACCGCCCTATGCCACCAGCTCCTCAATCTCCTCCCCTGTGAGCCCAAACAGGTAGAGTAGATCCGCCAGGCTGTCTCCGTTGAGCCGGGCGCCGGCCTCCATCTGCACACGCGGCTTCGCGTTCCAGGCCACGCCCAGTCCGGCCTTCTCCAGCATGAGCAGGTCGTTGGCCCCGTCGCCGACGGCGACGACCTGGGATAGAGGGATGCCCTCTTTGGCAGCGATCTCTACAAGGAGGTCGCGCTTACGCTCCTTGCCCACAATGGTGCCCTTGACCTCACCGGTTAGCTTACCGTCCTCGACGATCACCTCGTTGGCATGCGCATAGTCCAGGCCTATCTCTTGGGCAAGCCAGCCCGTCAGGGGCAGGAAGCCTCCAGAGAGCACCGCCGTCTTGACGCCTAGCCGCTTCAGTCCCTTGATCAGCTTCGGGACCCCCTTGGTCACGTCGAGGATCGGCCTAAGATCCTCGAAGACGGTCTCCGGCAGGCCCTTGAGCAGGGCTACTCGTTCACGGAAGGACGCCTCAAACTCCAGCTCTCCTAGCATGGCCCTATGTGTGATGTCGGCCACTCGCTCCGCTAGATTCGGCGGGTCCTTGATGTTGTCGGCCAAGAGGTCAATGACCTCTTGCGTGATAAGCGTGCTGTCCATGTCGAAAACGACGAGCCGGGGGTGTCTCCTCCAGACCGACTCGCGCTGCAGGTTGACGTCGACGTTCCACTCCTGCTCAAACCGGTATATCATCTCGTGCTTGCGCAGGTCCTTGAGCGACAGGTACTCGGGCGACGGTGCCGGGGAGAAGGTGAGCTCGACAACGCGAGGGGCTTCCTGGTTATCGAGGCAGCGGTGCGAGGAGTGCGGTTCGTCCGCATCCGGGGGCATGGGGAAGGTCGACATGAGATGGAGGAAGGATGTGATGCATAGGGGCGAGATGTAGGAGCCGTAGATGTGGTCTAGCTTCTCGCCCTCGTGGGTGGGGGGCTCGAGAGGGAAGACGTTGATGTCCCTTGTGGGAGCCATGTTGGAGGGGAGGGACTCGTCGCTATCGGCGGCGCCACCCTTGGAGGGCGAGCGCGGTCCCAGAGCGGTGCCATGGGCGCCCCTCTCCTTGTAGATGAGAGTCGCGACGAGACGATCCGACTTGCGGCCGGCGAGAGGCGCGCAGTTGGGGTGGGAGTAGCTATGCGTCACGCCGGAATCGACAACGGTGGCGGGGCTGTCCTCGGAGGGGATACCGCGGAATGGGAGGAAGGACTTGGGCGATGAGGCCTTAGAGGAAGCGATGTCCTCGACAACGGTATCGATTCCATGGTGTGGCTCAGGCCGGCCCGAGGCACGATACTGCTGATGGTCGCTCAGATAGGAGCTGCTACGCATCGAGCTGGTCAGCTGGGGTCGGGAAGCATTTTGCTTCTGCGGGGCTGCCGCGTCGTCGGCCATGGCGTGCGATGCGCGGGGGCGGGATCGGGGAGAAACAAGGTACGGGGCGACCTCGAGACAGGGGAGCCCACTAAGCCAAGTTGCAGTGGTTATTGTCCAACCGCCACGGTACCTTTGGGGAAGGAGCAGAAGGGTTCGAGCGTCGCCGGGGCTTCACCGCACACCGCATACATCAGTACAAAAAAAATGACGGGAAGTTGAGGATCAACCGTAGTGGTGTCATGGTGGTGGAGTGTGAAATGGGGTTGCCAAATCCAATCATCCAGTCCATCGGGCAGTTACCCCGCCGAACGTTGAAGGTCTTGGGTGGCCAATTGCAAGCGCCGAAGGAAAGTGCCAAGAATTTAGTATGGGCTTCCCAATTGGCCATAAATCGATGTTGTCGCAGGTTTTCTGGAACTGTGGTTGGTTCAGCTAGCGCGCTGGGTAGAGCCCACTGAAATATTTGCCGGCTTGGAAGATGGCGTCATTTCGACAGCCCGAAGCGTCGTTGCATCTAATGCGCTGCGTACCGTTTTATAAAAGGCGATGGCACGCCGTGAATCCCACCTTGTGTTTCGAAAATGCCACTTGAGGCGATCATAAGATATGGAAGATCGGCCCAAAGCGACCAGATGGATCATGAGATCATCTGGTGGCTTAATATGGCCACTATCCGTGGGCTGTCTGCGTGGCAGTGTTTAGGGTATTAGGTACCTTAAGCACACGATGTCGGACAGCCACGGGTACACGGGTGCAACTGGGGGATGATCACTCCCATGTTCATCATCCCCAAAGTCGATCGGGGGTATAAAAGCCTGGAAAAAGAAATCAGGGTCCCGGGGGAACTTGGTCTCCGTTCTGCTGACACAGCAAGCCTTGAATAGTCAGAATTATGTTTCGACTTCGAGAAGAATCGCATTCTGGCAGTCGGCATCCGACGCCCGGGATGGCATGACGGCCGACGACCCGTGAGTAACAGCTGCACCCCACCCTGCCGAACCCGGCAACCGCCCACCACTGTTGGCAATGGCAACATCTGCTTCCACGACGTCCCGAGCTGATGACCAGTTGGGACAGTTGTGCTGCTGCGGCCGCCCAATGTTTAGTGGCTGCATAAGACGACTGAAAACTGACAGAGGATTACTACCGATGTACAACCGCCAGTGGAAAACCCAACCTTTGATCACAGTACCTACCTTGATGGTGACATGTTGTAAGCTGGCTGACAAACGTCGCCTCGATCTTTCCCCGGATTTCCGTCCATGATGAAATGGGCCGCCCGATATGGCCTCAATCCGAGAACCAGGTTGATAATTCAGCCTAGGCACGCGAGACCCTTCCCACATTTGGGTCCGAGAGCCTCCTCCACGCCCTAGAATCAAGATGTACCTGCTACACGCCTCAGCCCTCGAGTTGTCGCTGTCTTCGGGGTAGCTGTTACCGGACTCAACGCCAGCCCAGCCTCGGGGGCCAATCACCTCACACGCCCGGGCATCGCGAAAGGAATAGCGTCGATGTCGTGATCACTTTCACTCACAGCGCCCAAGTCCACCACGGGAGAGCTTTTTTTCACGGCGGCGAATAGCGATTGCGCAATAACCAGGGCTCGCCATTGCCGGTAATGATGGGTTTCTCTGCTGCCAGGCAACTGTGAGCCCGATGAGCCCCATGCCCACCAATTGGTCACCAGTTCTTGTGCTTGTTGTTTGCTGGCCGTCCCTTCCGACTTAAACAGGACAAGCCCCCTCTCACTGACCTGCCGTGTTGTTGATACCTGGGACCTGATCTTTGATACTCTTCCTCTGAAATTCCATCTTGAATTCCATCTTGAATACCATCTTCTGGAGATCGTGCTTTGTTGTCCCTGTCGTCAAACTTGCATCAGCTTTGACCTATTCGTTGGGAAGAAAGGAAACCAACCTTCATACCTTTAGTCGAGACCGACGGCCGCCTATCGCCTGGAGGCTCATATAGTCCCTACTCCTCCCGTGGTCCAAGCCCCTCTCCTCTTTTGAACTGTCACCACCTCCACCTCTCCTCTCATACTCTTCGAAATATGGCCTCAGTCATGGAGCAGACACACTCCCACTCGTCCTTCCCGGACGGAAAGCTCGACCACAGTGAGATCGACTCTGGATACACGTCCGGCCAATCCGACTATTCCCCCTCTTCCTCAACGCCAAACCTGCCGCTCCTGTCTCTCACAAAAGCCCATATTGAGCACCTCAACGAGAGGCTTGAGCCTTTACACCCCATGGACATCCTGCGCTTCTGCAAGATCATGTTCCCCAACCTCTACCAGTCGACGGCCTTTGGTCTGACCGGCCTCGCTACCATGGACATGCTGTCCAAGATCCAGGCGGAGAACCCCGAGTCCCGCACCGTCGACCTCATCTTCCTCGACACTCTGTATCACTTCCAGGAGACACACGATCTCATCGACCGCGTCCGGGAACGCTACCCTAACGTCCCCATCCATATCTTCAAGCCTGACGGTGCCGAGACTGCCGAGCAGCTTGAGGAGGTGTATGGCAATGAGCTGTACAACACGGCCGCCGAGATGTACGATTGGATTGTCAAGGTTGAGCCCCTTCAGCGCGCGTACGACGAGCTCAAGGTGGCTGCCGTGCTCAACGGCCGCCGGAGGTCCCAGGGCGCCGCCCGGGGCTCCATCCCCATCATCGAGCTGGACGAGGAGCGGAGCATCGTCAAGATCAACCCCATGGCCACCTGGTCATTCAGCCAGGTCGACGCGTACATTAAGGAGAACAACGTGCCGTACAACGCCCTGCTCGACCGCGGGTACAAGTCGGTCGGCGACTGGCACTCGACCAGCCCCGTCGGCGCGGGCGAGGACGAGCGCGCGGGCCGCTGGAAGGGCCAGCAGAAGACGGAGTGCGGCATCCACAACAAGAAGTCGCGGTATGCCGACTTTGTCAAGGAGATGGAGGCAAAGCAGCAGCAGGAGCAGCAGCAGGAGCAGACGCCATCGAGCTCCGCGGTGGACTCCGTTGCGTGAGCGCCATCCCTGGTCGCTCTAGACGTGTCTTATGATTTTGATTTGAGATGATGGGCAGCATTTGCATCGGCGTTTCTTGAGGATTTAAAAAAGCGGAGATATACCATCCAACAGGGCGTTAACTGACTTGATTTTGGCGAGGATGGGAGTAAAGGGGTCTGAAGTAGATGATGTAGATCATGCTACACAAATAAAGAAGAAGACCTTGGCTGAAATGGCCGCGCATCGCTTGGAAGCGTATCGCTCATGAATGTCGAGTTTGGTTTGAAGTTGAAAGATTGTCGATCGTGAGGTTAGAAGCTGCAAGTCGGGTCGTAGGATCAAAGAGCTACGGATAATACCCCGCGTCGTGTACTCGGTAGCGTCGTTCAGATAGCCCACTAACATGACTTTGGCCATGACGCACTTTTTCGCGACCTCCTCTTAGCAGTCTCTGTCATTCCATTACCTACTGAAAATCCCCCTGTCGCATCACAAATCGAGCGTTGGATCGCTCCCACAATGCAGGGTCTGCCGGCCGCCTCTGGGCACTTCGCAGCAAAGAAGGCCAAGATTCTGAGCCAGCTGGCGGTGCCTGACGCCGAGTACTCTGACGCCTCACCCAAAGGCTCTGTTGACAAGGGGATCCGCGATCTCATAGCTGAGATCAATGCCATCGATGGGCTCGTCACAACCAGCAGTTGTGCCGGCCGCGTGAGTGTCTTTGTGGAGGGCAGGAAGACGGCCGAGGTGGGAGGCGATGGCCAGGTAGCTGGTGTAGGAGGCAAGGGAGCTGGAGGAGCCTGGTTGTTCGTTTCCCATGATCCGGTCCCAGAATCGCATGACTGGATCAGTTCTCTCGACCTGGCGGCGCCTGATGCAGAGAAACCTGAATCAACTACAGACAGGAGGTTAATACACTTCAAGTTTGAACCCATGGTGCGTATTTCCTATTCTATCCTGAGGGCATGGCGGTTAACAGGTCTCGAGATCCTTCATGTCCTCACAGCTTCACTGGCTCATGCTCAGCTCATCCTCCGCTGTGGCCTCCACGCTGGCTTCCGTGAGTCTGGCGCCGTCAGTCTCACCGCGCCTTCTGCCCATGACCACCCGACGCCTGTGGTGGCCATCCGATCCATGGGGTTGAGTTTTGAGTCTCTCATCGGTCACCAGATCGAAAGTCACCGAGAGCAACTAGTGTCCACGGAATATCTACATTCACTGATGGCCATTGCCAACGAGCGTTTTGCCGAGAACACGAAGCGCATTGAGAGGTTCCGAGAGGCCCTCCGCGACCTGTCCAGACCGCAGCCTACCAAGAAGAACCTCGACGGCGAGGACTGGGAGGATCCAGCGGCAAGACGGGAGCGCAAACGCGCAGAGGGGCTGAGGAGGAGAGCAGAGATGCAGAATGCGAAAAATGGGACACAGGCCGTGGACTCTGACGACGCGGGGGCGGTATCACAGACAGATGCTGTCTAGGGTTTGAAAAGACCTTGAAATGCCTCGGATTTGTATACCTCTATGCAACCTTTACCACTGCCGCAGTGCCGCAATGCCGTAATGTACAACATGACCATTCATTCCATCTCGCCGCCCCGACCAATATCCGTCGTTGTAGACCCATTTCACGACGTCACCTTGTTCACCCACTCCTGCTCCATCTTCTTCACCTCGGCCTTGAACTTCTCCACCTCCTGCCAGCAGTCCAGCGGCCGGCGGTCGTTCTCGGTCAGGCACCGCACGACGTCGAGGCGGGCGCTCTCGACGCTGTCGGGCAGCGGGATCAGCTGCTTGCGGTCCTCGAGCTTGCGGCGCAGGTCCTCGACCTGCTTGTTGACGGCGTGGCTGGTCATGCCGCCCTGGTCCTCGGACGAGTTGGCGGCCGCGGCGATCTTCTCGTGGGCGACGTTCAGGGCCTCCGACTCCTTCTTCTGCAGCTTCTTGAGCTCCTCGGCGACGCGGGCCTGGACCTGGGACTCGATGAGCCGGGCGCGGGAAGCATCGGTCTGGTAGCGGTGGGTTCACGATTGTTAGTTCGGATCGAAAGGGGTGTGGAACCGTAGATCTGTGACAGGGCTGGAAAGGAAGAGGCGCACTTCGTGGCTCGACTGTAGGGAGTCGACGAGGTCTTGTGATACGGAGCTTGGGCCCGAGCTGATTCCGTCATGGTCAGTTGCTCAGCAGGGCCATTGGGGGAGGTTGACCAGGTCGGAATGGACGTACGACTTGAAGACGTGCGCCGCGGACGGCTTTGACTCGCTGGCACCCATGTTGCCGGGGGTCAATGGCTATGCGACAATTGTGGACGACCGGAGGTGCACTGGTGCAGCAACTGGTGATGCGCTCGCTCTGGAAATTTCCGGGCTGCTTGTCGTCGTCCGGTAATGGCCCGGCAGACGTGGTTGCACCAGTGCTTATGTAATCCGCATTTGCTGCCATTTCTCCCTCATCCGAGTCGGATTGAGCTCGTCATTTCTTAAGATCTATCCGTATGGGTACTCCGTATAAATTATGACTTCTTCTTTCCTCTCCAATTTAGCGCCCGCAAAACAACAGTATGCAAGGAATGTATACTCGGCATGTGTGCAACTACTCGGGCTTATTGAAGCAACAGCGATATCCACTCACTGGCGAAGGGGCTGGCTTTTTTCAGGTCCTAATAGCGCTGGCTCTGGCTCTGCACGCTGGCCCTGATGCCCATGCTACATACTTAGTGTCTCGAGACATAAGACCGTTGTTATAAAAGAGTAGATCTATTTCGACAGTAATAAATCAGTCTTCGGCTAGTATATTCGGATCCACTTACCCGTACCTTCTACCTACTAGTACCTATGTACTCATAATAGGTACGTAAGGCCATAGCATACTTATACCTTCGCATCAGTTAAGCCCATATATTACTTTATTCAATCCATTGTCTCATCCCTGGGCTGGTGTTTAGGATAAGACCATACTCTTGCGTTGGTGCTGTGACCTTGTGATGCTACTGTGGCCTTGCGATGCTGCTATAGCCTTGCGATACTATACTACTACTACATTGGTAGTATTTGTCCTGTATTCTGGCCCGATGTACATCGGGATACGTGCAGAGTGGGGATTCAATGACCGAAAAGTGATTGGTTACTATCCGAATAGATCTAGTACTCGTAAAAATATCTCTTGTTCTTCTATGCCGATTCGTACCTATTAGTATGAGTAGAATTCGTATTACGAGTACTCGTAGGCATACAGAGGATATAAGAAGTAGGGCTAAAACTAGACTTGGATATACGAATAGCAATTTTTAATATACGAATAGCGCTGCTTGTTTTGAATACAAGATTATTTTCTCAGTCATTGTGACTCAATCATGAATAGGTATATTCGATGAGTATCACTTTCCAGAATGCCTTAAAAAAAAAGAAACCTAAAGAATGAAAAACCAGCTGGTTTATTGGCCACTTTGCTATAATAAACTCGTCATAAAAGGTACCCAGAGGTAGTATGAAACACGTGAGATTGAAGCTAGTAGTTCGCCTGTTACATCAATTCCTCCATGGTTATATCTAGCCGCTGCGACCTCATCATTGTTCTAGTTATTCTTCTACTTTGAGATCAACTTCCTGCTGAAATAGCAGTAAATAGTTAGTTGGATGGCTCTTTTTCAACAGTCTTTCAACTGATGGGTTCTTGAGCACGATAGTCTACCTGGTATGGCGTCTTCTAGTACAAGACTTGATGCAATACTGGCAAGCAATACCGTGCCTCTGATCCTCTTGCAGTGTTACAGTTGGGTTCTGCCCCGATAATGCAAGTGGGACAGACTGCGAAGCTGGGTAGTAGTGGTATCGCGGCCGATATCTTTGCCATTAGTGTGTACCATCAAAGTCATGCTGTCATATACTACCAGTAGACTGACATTCTTGGTATCGGGGAGTATAGACACTAAATGCCCGTCGTATAAATGGTATATTCCCAGAAGGATTCACTTTCTACCAGTATCAGATTCTCGACCGACTATCACCAAGCTGGTTGCCCACAATGGCTGCCAAATTCAACAAAGCAGAGCCTGAGGTGATCTTCGTGCCCCCAACGGTACACTCGCCCAATTCTGAGCTTCCGGTCCTGGCCTATAGGAATGCTCTAGTCGACAAGTCTCTCGAGGGAACCCTGGCTTTGATCGAACCAAATGGGTGGCTAAAGGGGGGCCATTGTAAACCTCCCGAGGTAGGTGAGGCCAGTAGCACGGCCCATTTCCACTCGACCTCACATGAATGCTATGCCGTCTTACAGGGGCAAGGGACTTATCTTCTCGGGAAGTCGCCCCTGGATCCGGCCGTGGATGGGAATGGCCACGCTGTGGGCGTCACCTTCACTGCTAGCGCGGGTGATATCTTTGTCTTTCCAGTACGGCGACGAAACAACATCCACGAGAAATAGAAATAGGGGTTAACGGTGGCAGGCTGGGGTAGCGCACTTTGTGATAGCAACGGAAGATGACTACGAGATTGTCGTATACTTTGCTCTGGTATGTTTTTGGACGGTCCGGACCACTCTCGATTGCTGCCCCAGTGTTCCTGAGCTCCCAACCACATGGGACACTTTGGACGGCTAACAGAGCGGTAGAGCGGGAAGAACTCGCGTGAGCAGCTGTATGACACGAATTATGCGCGCGGAACAGCAGAGGAGATTGAAAGGATGAGAGAAAAGTGTAAGTTGGTGGGCGTGCCTAAGAATGACCCAGTTCACGGCCCGGAGGGCCCGATGACAGAGCTTTGGCACCGGACATGAAACTTCTCATCCTCAATGCCAAGTAATGGACTGGGGTGCTAATGGGATCTGGCGTCAACCATGGCTTGACGAGACAGATTGGAGGGTAGGAACGTGGCATACGTGGTACGAGTGTAGGAAGCCTCGCCGAGCTGTCGAACGATAAAAAAAAAACCCCCTCATCTTACGATGTCTTCGTTTTTCTTGCGTGGATAGCATCTGTTGTGGGAACTGATGTGTAGTCGTTTGAACGTTGCATGTACGTAGCCTGGCCAGATCCAGTAGGTGAGTGTCACCTCATTGGACGTGAAGGGATCCCACGAGATGGTCAGACCGGTATGAGCAAATTGGCGTGTTTCAATCCTCCGCGAGCCACGTTACTGTTGTGGTTGTTGCTTCACCGCCGATACTTCACAGCGTTGTCTCTTTTCTCAAGTGTTGCAAGAATGAGCAATGTTCCCGACCTCGCATGCACTGTCACTTCTAGATAAGATCAGAGAGGCATGAAGACGTCATCTCCTCCGCAGGCGTCTGTATCCGTATCAGGTCAGTTGCCCACTACCGTTGATTCCGTTTGGCCCCGGGGTCATCAGATCCTGGGCGAGGCCGAGGTTCGCCGATGGGGTGGTAATACCAAGAGATTTGTCGAGATAGAGTTGTGTTTAAGGCTCTCCATAACGGCAAGGGTGCCTCCGTGGTTGCAAACATCCAGGCTCAGTTGCAAGGAGGCTGAGGGTGGGGGCGGGCGGATTCAGGGCCATGACTTGGAAGAGCGTTGGAGGCTCATCAACCTGCGACGAACTAGCGCCCGCGACTGACGGTGACGGAGGGTTGGCGATCCGGGCGTTGCCCGTGATCTGACCATTTGGGCGAGATGCGGTGGAAACCGGCATCCGACTTAATATATATGCCAAGGCTCGTAGGTGCCATTACCTGAAATCCGTGGGTCTGGGGTGTCATCGGATGCAAAGACGTGAGGGAGGAGGAGGTGAAGAGGCCGAGGCGGATGGGGATCGAGTTGCGAGATGGGGAAGCTGGCTGCCGGATGACGATGGGCGGCGACGGATGAGCCTTACTCGCAGCCGCCTTGAAGGCTCGTGACGGGATCTCCTGTGGCCCCCAGGCCTCTTCCAGTGCGGAGGGCGGAGGACGAAGGGCGGAAGCGGAACGGTGGCAGATGGCATCGTGGGGTGGTGGGATCTAGGGTTGCGACATTGTGACATGGTGGAGTGCTGCCAGAGTGCTGGTAGCATCCGTTGCATCGCACTTTGCGGCGCACAACACCGTATTTCGGTGGAGGAGGCTGCTTGGCAGCTGAATCTGATACGTATCCTCTCGTCCTAGTTCCCAGGGCAGATCGGATGGGCCCGAAGTCGAGAGGGCGAAATGACACTGCCAAACTGGACAGTGACATGGGCAAAAGGATGGGTTTTTGCGTTTCAAGGTGGAAACTCAGGTGCAAAGAGCGGCGGCGGCGGCGGCGGCAGCGGGCCGTGAGTGGCTATCTACTCCGTACGACCGTCAAGAAACTGGAAGGGACGAACGAGCTGGCATTGGGTGCCAGTGGCTAGTCCTCGTACGAGTGGCCATGAGTGGCTGAGAGTGGCTCTAGGTGGGTGCCATTAGCGATTGGCGATTACTGCGAGGGCACCCCTGCGGGCGATCGGCTTCCGTGTGGCGGGTTTCAGAAACAGTCAGCCAACCACAGTGCTGTCTCTCCTCCCTTCTGCACCGTATTCTGACACTCCGTCGTTCGAAGCAGGCTAGGCGGCCCTGATAGGCTGTGATGCTCTGACCTGGGCAGAGCTTGGCCCCGTTTCGCCTGGCCTTGGGGCCGCACAGCGAAGGCGATTGGTGAAGCGACACGCGCACTGAGCAAAAGAGGCAAAAACTTCTCTCTCCTTTGAGTCCTTGCTCTGCTTGCTCTCCTAAGTCTGGCGGGCTGCCCTGCCCCAGCCAATCTTGCAGCCAATCTTGCCCCCAATCTTGCCCGCCCAAGCCAGTTGTCAGACTCGTCATGGCCAAGGCCTTGGCCCTCTTGGGCCCGCTGGCGCTGTCGTTCGTAATTCCAACGGCTGGCTGGGCAGGGGGTGGCCCCTGTTTTCGCGCGCTGCCCTCCAATGCCCTGCCATCTCAGGTCTCACTGGGGTACGTTGTAATCGTACTACTGCGTAGTTCCGAAGCCAAGACCACTAGCCACGCGCTGATACCTAGTCAGGAGTGTCGTGCAACTTTGGACTAGTATTATTACATGTATCTGCCCAGGTGGGTTCCTGGAGCGGACGGGACCACTGACCTCTGATGACCTCCCAGGGCTTCTAAAGGTACCTCACTGCCCTCACCTCGTCCTCACCCCTCGGACCTCGACAAATCTTGAACCTCGATAATCTCAAAGATCTTCTGTTTGCTTCTTCTCCCCTGGGCCTTGCCGGTCGTTCGTCTCCCAGCCCCGCATCTTTTCACATTCTTCTGTCTTTCATCTCATCAGCATCAGCGTCGTCAGCTCTGCCTCTCTCTTTGTCTCGGAACGCCCTTGTTCACCGCTGCCAGTGTTCAGTCAGAAACAAGAGACCACATCCCTCCCTGAACGTTGAACGTTTTTTTTATCGTTCCTATCTGTTTTTTTTTTGCTGTTGTTTGTTCCCATCTTCAAGATACCCCAACGTCTCGCTCGGCATCAAACGCGGCAGCACGAAGACGACCATCCTTGAATATCCTCTGCCACAATTCGACACCAACGATCTCTCCCATTCCCACTAGGATTCATTCTTTGGACGAGAACCACCAGTCTTTCAGCACTTTTGGCTTCAGAAACCACACTTTTGCCGTCTTCTGTACCGCTTCCATCACTTTCTAGGGCTTTGTCCTGCTTGGCGACCCTCACCACAATCAGTCCACCAAGGAACACTGGGCGGCCAACTGATTCTGCTGTTGCTCGTATGGTGCCGACAATGCCTCGCTGCAGACCTTCATAGCCATTCCTCGCCCCCCACCGACGTCTTGTTCGTGCTTACACTGTTTACTGGCCTTGAACATCATCTCGAACATTCCCCTTGGCCACTCAACAAGGAGCACCCACTGGACCCGGCACCGGCGTCTTCCGAACACTATCCCAACCGTTACCCGTATAACCCAACTCCTCCTCACAGTTCAGACTTCTCTCCTATCCGATACAATGGACGACTCGAGTTACTCACGGCTACAAATGGCCGGCTTCGATCCCCGCGCCGCAGCATTACCAGGCACTCCTACGATAGACATACGTGCAATCGACAAATCAGCCGCCGATATAGAACCCACATCAACTATTTCTCCTTACTGGCAGAATCTGGCCGGCGTCAACCAGCCCATGAATATGGTATTCAAAGAGGCGCTGTGGTGGATGCTTGGCGGCGCGGCCCTCGTTGTGCTCACAATCCGCGTAGGCCAGCTAGTCTGGGCCCAGCTTCGCCAGCTCTCTGCTATGGCGATGCCTCGCGAGAAGCAGGGCTACTGGAAGGTAGCGCAGTGGAGCTGGATGCCCGCCCTCAAGAAACACATTATCTACGCTCCTCTGTGGAATAAGCGCCACAACCGCGAGTTCCGCCTGTCATCAGCCATCAACGTTGGCACTCTGCCCTCGCGCTTCCAGTCCATCATCATCACCATCTACATCGCCAGCAACGTCATCTACATGTTTTTTCTCAACTGGAACAATGAAAACAAGTTCGCCTTTTGCGCGGAGCTGCGTGGCCGCTCCGGCACTCTTGCCATGGTCAACATGGTCCCTCTCATCATCATGGCCGGCCGCAACAACCCCCTCATCCCCATGCTGCAGATCAGCTTCGACACTTACAACCTGCTGCACCGCTGGATGGGCCGCACTGTAGTCATCGAGGTTGTCCTTCACACCATTGCCTGGGCCATCCCGGCCGTCGCGGACCTCGGCTGGGATGGTGCCAACAAGAAGGTCGTGGAGAACTGGTTCTTCGCATCTGGCCTGGTCGGGACCGCCGTCTTGGGGCTTCTTCTCATCACGTCCTGGTCGCCTATCCGTCACGCCTTTTACGAGACATTCCTCAATACGCACATCATCATGGCTGCCATCATCTTTGCCTGTACCATGATCCACTGCATAACGGCTCATGTCAAGGGCCGCCTACCCCAGCTGCCCTGGATCACTGCCATCATCGCCCTGTGGCTCTTGGATCGCGTTGCACGCTTCGTACGCCTCGCCTATGCGAACTGGCACCGGAAGAGCTTCACTTATGCCATCTGCGAGCCCATGCCGTGCGAAGCAACGCGCGTGACCCTGCAGCTCCCCCGATATATGGACATCCGGCCGGGCACCCACGCTTATCTGCGCTTCTGGGGAATGAACCCCTGGGAGAGCCACCCATTCTCCATCGCCTGGGTTGACCACAACAGCGTCGCCGACCCCGGGCTCCCCATGTCGGAGGTCGAGAAGGACCCCCTGGGCAGCTTCGACCGCTCCAAAGCCTGCACATCGGTTTCGTTCCTCATCGGCGCCCACACGGGCATGACCCGCAAGCTCTACAATGCGGCCAAGGCGGGGGCCACCAACAACAACTACGCCATCAAGGTCAGAGCAGCTTTGGAAGGCCCCTACGCCGGCCACCACAGCCTCGACTCGTACGGCCACGCGGTCCTCTTTGCCGGCTCGACGGGAATCACCCATCAGCTTTCCTACATCCGCCACCTCCTCAACGGCTACAACAACGAGACCGTCGCAACCCGCCGCGTCACCCTCGTCTGGATCATCCGCGAGTATGAGGCCCTGGAGTGGGTTCGTCCATACATGGACGCCATCCTACGCATCCCCCACCGCAAGGACATCCTCCGCATCAACGTCTTCGTCACCCGGCCCCACAACGCCCGGGACATCACCAGCGCCAGCGAGACCGTCAAGATGTTCCCCGGCCGACCCAACATCCCCCTGCTCCTCGTCAAGGAGATCCAGGAGCAGACGGGTGCCATGTGTGTCACCGTGTGCGGGCCGGGTGCGCTGGCCGACGATGTGAGGGGCGCGGTGAGGGCGGTGCAGGGCGAGACGGCCATAGACTTTGTTGAGGAGAGCTTTACATGGTGATGGAGTTGGTTCATTATTTTAGAATAGGCATCAGGCGTGATTCTCGGGCAGGCGTTCTAAGGTTTTGCATATTCAAAGCAGCATAGCATGTAGCATTTGTGAATACCATTTTCAGATATTTGATTCTGAAATCCTAGTTAGGCAATACCTCTTAGCTCCCTCAGTATGTTCTGTGTACCCTTGATTCATCATGTATGGTGGTATCTGATCCCAGCTATTAAGTGATTGCCCAAACTCCTGACCTGTCGAAAAATCCATAATGTTCCCCATGATCCCGTCTATAAATGCTTTTTCAAATGCTTATTGTAACTTCAAGAGCAGGTTATGCCTCGCTCAACTTGAGATCGCTCGCAACCCCCAGGTCCCCAATATCCAGCCCCCGGAACCCTTCCTCCACCGCCCACGCTCGCCCCTTCTCGCTCGCGTGCAGCGCCTCGCATGCCGCTCCCACGACGAGCAGACCCGGCGGCCGGCTCCCTTCGGCCTCGATGGCCTCGGCGACGTGCCGCAGCGTCGTGCGGATGACGCGCTGGTCCGGGCAGCTGGCGCGCTCGATGACGGCGCAGGGCGTGTCCGCCGGCCACAGCGTGCGCTTGCTCTCCCTCTCCGCCGCCGCTGCGTCGTCCCCATCCTCGCCCCCCGGCAGGTCGATGGGCGCGGTCAGCTCGCGCACTAGACCCCCGATGCGGTGCAGCGCCATGAGGAACACGACGGTGCGCGAGGCGACGAACTCGGGTGGCGCAGGGGGCTTGCCCTTCTTTCCCGTGCCGGTGCAGATGAGGATCTGGTCGGCGACGTCGCGCTGGGTGGCGGGCACGTCGGCGAAGAGCGGGGCGCTGAGGGCGCTGGTGATGCCCGGGAGGACGACGAGCCTGTTGTCGGCGACGCCGTTGGCGCGCAGGAAGGCCACCTCCTCTCCGCCGCGTCCGTAGACAAATGGGTCGCCCTGCTTGAGGCGCAGGACTGTCTTGCCCTGGCGGTAGCCCTCAAGGGCGCTGTCGAGGAGCTCCTGCTGTGCGAGATCGGCGTTTCCTGGGAACTTGCGGGCGATGCTGACAGGCGTCCGGCGGGGGATGAGGTCGAGCACGCCCGAGGGGACAAGCTTGTCGGCGAGGATGATGTCGGCTGACTCAATGGCCTTGCGCGTTGCCTGCGTCAGCAGATCGGGGTGTCCTGGTCCGCTGCCTGCGAGGACGACACGGCCAGTCTTGACCGGTGTGTGAGGACCGCCTTCTCCGTCTTTACGGTCAAGCCCTGGGTACGACTGGAAGAGCTCCTCCACGTCGGCATCGCCCACGCTGGCCAGCCTGCTCAGGGGCCAGTACTCGCACACCTGGCTCAGCCAGCGCATCCTCCGGGTCCGAAGCTCGTCATCGTCGCCCTCCACCACGAGCCTGTTGAACTGGGCGTCCTGGCCCGTCGCATCGTCCAGCTCGCCGACCTGTCCCTGGTTGTCCTCCTCCTGCACGCGCCGGCGCACCTCGCCGAGGCGGGCGCATGCGGTGCCCAGACCCTGGGGCAGAGACGCAGCGACCTCGCGGCGGATGCGGCTGGCGAGCTTGCACCCGCGGCCGTTGGTGGTGACGCCGATCTGTAGGGGTCCGTCGGTGTGGGTGGACAGGAGGGTGAAGGTGCAGAGGTGGGGGGCGTCGACGACGTTGACCGGGATGCGATTGCGCTTGCAGAGGGCGGAGATGTGCTCGCCTGTGGTTGTCTCGTTAGCAGGGCACTTGGCTGGATGCGAGCGCAAGATGGGTTGTGGGACGCACTCTGAGGGTCGCGGGGACCTGAGGTGACGAAGACAGCGTCGACAACATTTCCAACTTCTTCTCTCCCTAGCCGTAGAAGATCATCGTCTGTGAATGTCTTGCGCTCCCACTTTACCTCGCCGTCATCGATGCGGCGCTGAAGAGCATAGTGTAAGTCGACTTGGGGTGGGGCGACGAGAATGGGATGGGCGCCAGCGGCAAGGGACTGGGCGCATCTTGAGGAAGCGAGGGGGTTTGTGCCGATGACGAGGTGGATGTTTCCACGGCAGTTGAGGCCTGCGAGTAGAGACGTGGGTGATGATGTTGTTGCCATGATGACCAGGTGGAATGGTGGGATGGTGGGATGGACCCTGGAACGGACCCTGGACTCTGGAATTCTGCCCCTCGATGGTCAGTAGAGGGTTAGGGTCGAGTCTAATGCAATGTTGTCGACAGTCCCAGACAGCTCTTCCTTCACCGTGGCCCAGATGATATACTATGTAGGAGAGTTAAGCAGCATCTTGGGCGACCATATTTACTTGAAGTGAACCATGGCGCCATTACGAGACGAATACCAAAGCCGTTGCGAGCCCGTATGCCATTTTTCCGCCGCCGCAATCGGCATCTGTTCTAACGTCTGCCCAAAATTGACGCCATGCCGCCCCGAGCCGGTTATCGGGCCAATGACGGTCGAGCTATTTCGACTTTCTCTGATAGGCGGGCACTTTTCGACCACTCAGATGCCTCCAATCGAATGTCCGGAGATGCTCCCTTTACATCATGTATGTACAATCTGGCAATTGACATCTCCAGGGAGATGTCAGTTTACAATGTCCCTGTGACTCAATGTATAACGAAGCGTGGAAATGTTCTCGTCATATTATACATGGCCTTGGGCGCGTCTTTCCTGTGTGCTGCCCGTGCCTGAGTGGTGGTACAAATAGGTGTTTATCCAAATTATACAAAGTCCCAGGTATTATACCGTAGATCCATCCCAAAACTCACAACGCCCTCATCACCGCCGGTGACGCTCATCCTTTTCCTCTTTACCAACCCCCTGTTGCTCCACCTCCTGCCCGATCTCCTCCGCCAGCTCCTCAATCTCCTCCTCCTCGGCTTGACGCATCTCCTCGATCAAGTCAAGCCTCTTCTGCTGTTTGGAGCGGGGCTGCTTCCGCCTCTTGGCTCCAGCCTCCTCGTCCAGTTCAGCCTTGAGCGCCTTCCTCCTCGAGCTCTCTGCACGCCTGTTCATCTCCTTCGTCTGTCCGACCCGCAGGGACCGCTCCACGCGCGTCTTGGCCCCGAGAGCCCACAGATCGCCCCAGCGGGACTTGCGCGCGTCGTGGTACGCCAGTTTGCTGAAGCTCTTTGGCACCGTCCATCGCTCAATCTTGCCCTCCGGCGTGCACACATCCATCGTGACGTGGGCCTTGCGCTTCAGAGCCGGCAATACCAGGCGCGGCAGAGTCTGCATGTCTGGCCTTGTCTCAGAGTGCTCGTAGCCTATCTTTGCCATCTCTGTTGCCTCCTTGCCTGAGGGGTGGGCCGGTTTGGCTACACCGCGCTGGACTGCTACGTAGCTGAACTCGACATCGCCATGGTTGTCAGCATGCTTCCGTAGCATCTTGGTGTAGAAGTTGGGTCGGACGAATCTCTGGTTGAAGTAGCAGAAATCCTTGCGGCCCTTAGCCTTGCCAGGCTGAGTATACATGGGGCATGTACCCTGGTTTGTGCAGGGCGCAATGACATGACCGGGTTCTGGTTCTCGGTGGTAGGTAGGGTTGAAGTCCTCGGGAGCTATTCTTGGCTCCCCAGACTGTGGTAGCAGAAAGCTGTGGACCATGGTGTGTCTTGCGTGTGCAACAGCCTCGAAGCCACGGGGGTGGGCTTTCTCCAGGATAATTAGGACGCCACCATCCTTCTTGAGAAGATGCCATAAGTTGTTCAGCACAGCCTGACGGCGGTGGGTTTCGCTCTCCCGGAGGAGCTGATGAGACGCGATAATGATATCATAGCTCTTCCGAGGCTGCTGCTGATCTCCGCCGTCGAGGCGCGGCCCTCGCATCTCGCCCGAATGCTCGTAATCAGGCATACGAGGTAGAAATGTCGTGTCCTGGAGGAAAGTCTTGAGACGGTGTCGAAGGCGGTCCGACGCGGCAATGACCGTCTTCTGGCCTGGTGGAGAATCTCCCTTGACCTTGCCGTCTTCCTTGAGCAGCTCCCACTCCGCCTTCAGAATCTGTTCCCAAGCAATGAGACCCGCACCTCCAGCACCGACGTCGAGAACACTCAACCCCTCCCCATTCTTCAACTTGGATTGGACCCAGTCACTGCCCATGCGCTTGCGCACTTCTCGAAGAATAGAGAAGCAGGATGCGTAGGCCGCCGGCATGAAGCCAGCCATGAAAGCATCGGCCTCAATTTCCGCCATCTGCCGCTGGTTCGCCAGCAAGCCGACGCCGCCCATATGTCCCGTCCTCAGTCCCGTCACTGTCTCTGCAGACAGTGGCAGCCCAGCGCCACCATAATTCCTCTCAGCAGCTTCTCTAACATGGTCGACATGGGTCCGACGAAGAAGCTCCGAGATGGGAGCGACGAGTTCTTCGCCGGGTATGGGGATTTCGATAGAATTGCCGTGGAAACTACCCTCCAAGGTGTAGGGGTGGAACCGCTGATAGACCTGGTCGGTGGGTTCTTCGTAGATTGGGCCGTCCTCGAACTCTTCAGGCCATGATAGCGCCTCTGCGCTCTCCATAACCTCGCCGGCCTTCGCCTCCTCCGCCTCAGCAGCGGCCTTGATGGCCGCCTCCTTCTGTTTCTTCTGAGCCCTCGCAAAGTCATCGGCAAGCCTTTGCAATGCGTCTGCTTCTCGCTGGTTCCTTGCGACCGCCTCGACGTAACTAGGCTGCTTCTCCATAATTTCCAGGACTCTGGCTTCTGCCAGGGACTGCTCCATAGCCTTAATCTCTGCTTCATCCAGCCCCTCAATTTCTTCCAACTCTTCCTCGAATATCTCCTCGATTTCTTCCTCCAGTCGCTCTTCAAATTCTTCGACTATTTTCTCCTCTTTCGCGGGGATCTCGTACGTGATTTCTTCGAACGCGCCGCCCTCTACCTCCTTCAGAAGCGTGCCCTCGTTGGGAGGTAGTGGGGCCGCCTCCCCCATATCTGCATGGGATGGGATGCCGACATCTTCGGGCGCCGTTTCACGCAGCGGCGGGCCGTAAAGTCGTACGTAGAGGAGATACTCCTCCTCGGTCAGATAGTCCTTTGGCAAAGTATCTCGGAAGCGTTGCTTTGCCTCTCGGACGACTCGCTCAATATCCTCGGGGTCTGCCTTTCCAGCCGAACCTTCCCCTTGAAGAAGACATCTTGCCGAGGAAAACAGCCTTGTTCTTGATCGATACGTGGGAGGTCGCGCGCAAGCGGAGGAAGAGTGAGGGTGCTGATTTCGAGTAAACGAGCGGTTGCTGGAGAGACTGCGCCTCCACAATAAATTATAAGAGAGATTATACTTCGGGCAGGCATTCTGGATGCCCTTGGCCGAAAGCATTTTGTGAACGAGAGTGTATAATGTACATGTGGTTGACGGAAGAAAATGGATGGCAACTTGATCATGAACTTTTTGGCGATGCGCGACAGCACGTGACCATAAATTGCCATTGGCGTGGGGGTGATTGGCTGGGAGGCTGTCTGGGACGTTGGCCCCAGGCTAGGTCTCCATAACGGTGGGCCGGTGGAGAGAGCCCGACTCGATGAGAGTCGAGACCCTCCTAGACAGATATCTGAGGTATTATGGCTGATATGATTGTACGCAGAAACCAAATAAAATCTAGTGCGTGTTAAATTAACGGTAAACCGATTTGCTAGACCCCCAACGCCGTACACCAACCACCAACAAAGTTCCATGGAACCTCACTCAGAGCCCAGGTCTGCCAGTGTCCTGAAGGCAGGCTTCTGCGGTGGTCGGGACCCGTTCGCGCTGGATGCAGTCCCATTTGCCTTCGCCTTGGGCACCTGCCTATGAACATTGAACTGCGAATTCTCAGCAGCTTTGTACGCATCGAGCTGTTTATATGGTTAGTCAATCACGATTCTGCACGCTGTTGCACTTTTTGGGCTACATGCCGAGAACAAAGACACGATATACAGTCCCACAAACGACACCAGCATGTTGAGTAGCTTTCCAATATCGAGGCCAGGAAGGCGTCGTGGAGCCACGGGGGTGTCGCTGCCCAGGGTGCGCCCGGGTGTCTTGAAGGCGGCGCCCGGCTTGCCACCCCCGGGTGAGTCGGCGAGCTTGACTGCCTTGGAGATGGCCGCCGACAGAGCGGAGGGGTCGGCGCCCTTGATCGTCTCGATGCAGTTGCCGTTGTGGAAGATCTTGAACGTGGGCATGGCGGAGACACCGTTGGATTGCGCAATGGTGGACTGATTGTCGACATTGACCTTGGCGAAGGCCACCTTCTTCGGTCGCGAGTGCTCCTTGGCGAGGCGCTCAAAGTGAGGAGCGATCATCTTGCAAGGGCCGCACCAGTCGGCGTAGACTGCACAGGCAGAAGCGCACGATCTGTCAGCCTGGGTCGCTGACGAGAGCGGGGATGGAGGGGGGACTCATACAGTCTGCGATGACCACATTGGTGCCGCTGAGCAGGGACTGCCACTCGGCAGCCGAGCCGATATTCACAGGGCCGCTCATGATGGAAAACGTGACGCTAATAGTGGACGGTTTGGGAGGAGGTAAGTTGCAAGCTATCGCTTTGTTGAAGTGGACAGCAAGATGGCGCCGGGAAGCTGACCAACCACAGTGTGGCGTTGCCTCCAGCTTGGCAGGCGGTCGGGGAAGCTGGGCTAATTCTGCCGGACAATCGCACCCCGCGACGGAGCTTTTTTGGGCGGCCTTGGCATTCACCGACTTGGAACCTTCATCCCCAGACACTTGAGGCTAGCCACACAATGTCCTTCTCAGAGCGCAACGCAAAGGTAAGCTTTAACTTAGCTTCAAAAATGGGTTTATTAGTTCTAACAAGCCTCCAGAAGCGGAAAACCGTCCACAATGGCCGCGGCGGCCCCGGTGGCCACCAAAAGTCCTTCAAGCCTTCAGCTCAGTTTACTCCTATCGAGGGTGGCAGGGACTGGACTGTGTCCGTGGCTGTCCCCACCAGCGTTCTGTCAAAGTAAGCTCACCACAAGCTTTTAAATGGTTTATAGACTGACATTATACAGTCTTGCCACAGCTGATCAGCGCATGACCATGCCCGGCCGCATTGCTCGAGCTCTCGCCGTCTTCTGCGTCGACGAGGTCATCGTGTTCGACGACAGCCCAACCACGTCGCGCCTTGCCAACGTCGACCCCAATTCATACACTGCCGAGACGGATCCTTGCCATTTCCTTTCGCATATCCTAAACTTCCTCGAAGCACCCCCATTCATGCGCAAGGCGCTCTTTCCTCTCCACCCCAACCTGCGTCTCACCGCTGTGTTGCCGAGCTTGGACATGCCGCACCACCCACATCCCAAAGAGTGGGTCCCATACAAGGAGGGTGTGACTCTCTCGGGCAAGACGAGCACAGGCAAAGGCACGTTGGTCGAGATTGGCATGGAGCAGCCCGTGGAGGTTAAGGAGGTTATCCCGCCAATGACGAGAGTGACGCTCAAGCTTCCCGATGACGAGACTGGGGACCCCGAATGTATCCACCCAGAGGCGCCGAGGATAGAGGGAGGGTACTACTGGGGATACCAGGTTCGGAAGTGCGGGTCGCTTTCAACTGTCTTCACTGAGAGCCCATACGAGGACGGGTACGATCTGAGCATCGGCACGTCTGAGCGCGGTACCCCGATTACGAAGTCGTTCCCCCCGGGGAAGACGGTCCCCTTCAAGCATCTTCTCATTGTTTTTGGAGGGCCTCGGGGCCTGGAATACGCATCGATGAATGACGAGGAGCTGTGCACCATGAATGTACAGGGGTCACGAACGAGCCAGCTGTTTGATCACTGGATTAACGTGATGCCGAATCAGGGCAGCCGGACGATACGGACGGAAGAGGCCGTCTTCATCGCTTTGACAGCATTGCAGGGCTCTTGGGATTCAAGATAGCGTGTATGATACTTTTTAGCCAGGAGGATCTGGAAATATCATGTGGATTCCATGATTTCATTGTTTTAGCCAATGTTGAAAGCTCTGCTTCTAATGTTGAGACCTAATTTCCTGTCCTAAATCTTGCACCATCAACGCCGTCCTATGCAAACCCCATCGGGCAACGATTAATTTATATCCGTGATTTATACCAAAAGACTGGGCCTGCTCGAATTATGCGGTGGGCTTCTCAGCATGCAAGGCCGCAGCCTGATCGATGCTGGTACCGGACGGCACCTTCTGACCCGCCCTCTTGCGGAGCACGTTCTCGATGAAGGCCTCGCCGGCCTTGTACGAGGAACGAACCAAGGGCCCGCTGGCGCAGTAGAGGAAGCCCATGTCCAGCGCGCGCTGCCGCCACATCTCGAACTCGTCGGGCGTGACGTACTTCTCGACCTTGAGATGTCGCTTGGTGGGGCGCATGTACTGGCCAAAGGTGACCACGTCAACATTGGCCTTCCTCAGTTCTGCAACGTACTCTGTCAGCTTTCCAATCTTCTAAACATTATGCAGCGGGTCGTGTATGGCAAACTCACCGGTCAGCGCGTCCATGACCTCCTTCTCCTGCTCACCCAGACCCAGCATCAGACTCGTCTTGGTGATGATGCCCTCCTGCCCGCGCACATCCTTGACGTGCTTGAGAACACTCAGGCTCTGGCGGAACGTCGCCCGGCGATCACGCACATACGGCGTCAGGTCCTCCACCGTCTCGACGTTGTGCGCGTACACGTCGAGCCCGCTCTCGGCCACCACCTTGACCATGTCGAGGTCGCCGCGGAAGTCGCCGGTCAGCGCCTCGACCAGCAGCGACGGCTTCTTCTGCTTGATCTTGCGGATCGTCTCGGCAAAGTGGTGCGCGCCGCCGTCGGCCAGGTCGTCGCGGTCGACGCTCGTCAGCACCACGTAGCCCAGCCCCCAGCGGGCCAGCGCCTCGGCCGTGTGCTCGGGCTCGTGGGGGTCCAGGGGCGCGGGCGCGCGGTTCGTCTTGACGCTGCAGAAGCGGCAGCCGCGCGTGCAGGTGTCGCCCATGAGCATGATGGTGGCAGTCGCGGCGCTCTTGTCGGAGCCGCCCCAGCAGTCGGAGATGTTGGGACAGCGGGCCTCCTCGCAGACGGTGTGCAGTCCAAGGCCGCGCAGGTCCTTCTTGATCTTCTTGTAGTTCTCGTTGCCGGCGGGGATCGGAGTCTTGAGCCACTCAGGGAGGCGGGTGATGGTCTTCTTCTTGCCTTCCGGACCGACCTGGGCGGTCCTCAGGGTGTACGCTTCGGTGGGAGCTAGCGGCTGGGCCGCAGATGAGGTTCCAAGAAAGTCGTCGAAGGTCCCGACAGTGGTATCCTTGAAGTAGGTCTTGGGCCTGGGTGTCGAGGTCTTATTGGCGCTGTTGGGGGACGGAGGCACGGTGGCAAAGGTCCGCATCGCCAGCGGCGTTGATGTGAGCGCCCTTCGTAGGGGCACCTGTGCTCTCTGCATTGTGGGAGCCATGGAAGCCATCTTGTCGGAAGGCTGTGGCAAGGCTATGGGGAATGGGAAGAGTTGCAAGAAGTCGATGATGCGCGCTCGTTGCTTGGAAATTCAAATGGGGGTTGAAAATCGGGTTCAACTGGGGCAAAGCCGATTGGACCCGACGCAGCGCTAGGAGGCCTGACCGTACCTGGAAGTTGTCGTTCCAGCGCCACCAACCGCCGGCTCAGCTCCGAACTCTGCCATAACCAACATCACTCGCGACCATGCAACCATGGGAGGCAGAAAGATTTCCCTTGCAATTATTTGGAAAATTCTGTGTGAGCGGATTGTGGCTACTCACTACCTGCAATTGGCCCTGGATGATTGAAACATTTGCAGACGAACTGCGAGTAGAACCCCTGCCAGCGCCGGCAGTTCCTCCGACCAGAGCCGCAGAAGCCAAGCCGGGCGTCGAATCTCTTGCACCGTCCCGTCTGGGTGTGTTGCAACCTACGAGTACTTATACACTGCATATTAGGTCCTCGCGAACTGATGTTGCCGAATTTCGCTTCTCCAACGCCGCGGCCACGATAAATTAGACATGGCTGTGCCCAGCTCGCCCAGACCAGCATAGGTACTCTCGGGTGGGATCCGAACGCTGACAACGGCACCGGAGTCTTGCAACACGACGGGGGTGATATATTACATGAAGCTCCCCAAAAAAGTTCCATGCAACCATGTGAATCAACTCTCAGCTGATGGCAATCATGGTGAGGATCCTGCAGAGAGCAGGCCACTTTGAAGACATGAATCAACTGAAGAAGCTGGGCATCATCAGCTTCTGTCTTGACGCCAACAGCCCTTTACAACGGCAGCAGACGACGTCCAGCCAGAGCCCTCTGTACTAACACTTTCACATTTGAACCCGGTGGCTCTCGCCGGATGCATGATGACCTGGTGGAAGGTTACATGCATCAAAGAAAACTCGACGGGTAGCGGAAATGTCTCCAGACTCGCGATAGTCTTGAACGTGGACTGGCACTATTGTTACGGATACCTTGAGATCCGGATAATAAGTATCCAATCCATTCCGCCAGGGCGAGTCATGACTCATGCCCGACATTCCTAGGGCCACGTGCACCCCGTGCGTGCCATGCCAGTGATGCGGCGATGCCACTCCTCTGAGCCTCCCCAAGTGGAGACGCTACGGGGCTGTCAAGCGGGAGCTACGGAGCACTACCGAGGTTACGGGGCTTTGTTGCGCTCCACAGCATGCCTTGGCGCAAGACCCTAACGGATTTTATACTCGTATCTCCAGCTGGGGGAGTGGTACGGCGTCGCTCGGGCACGCCAACTGGGTCCTGGGAATATAGCAACGTAGTCGCGGGTATGGGGTCCATGTGTGGGGACGCGGGTGTGTTCAGCGTGGGTGCTTGGAGAGAGACACACACGAAGTACGGATAGAAGGGCCAGATCGTTAGCTCAAGGAGGGTCTACTCGTATGATAGCACAAGTAGGAAGGTTCTGCAGGCGACCAGTCGGACTACTAGGAGCACAGTGAAGGCTTCTCGTACATAAGTAGTTCTAAGAAGAGCTTTTCCACTAGAGCGATGAGGTCGAGGCCGGCCTTGCCACAGACACAATTTTCCTGTTCTAGCTGTTCCTGCAGCATCAGATAGTTTTTTTTTTGGGCGGAGCTGCACGTCCGTCCCAGCGAGGTTAGTTTCGATATTATCGGAAAGCCACCATCATGTTGAGCAGGGAAGATTTGGTCATTTTTTCTGGGACGCGCCGAAAGGTCTCGGATGATAAATCAGCTGTGTTTACGACAAAGCACCCGCCATCGCCACTTACAGAGCTGGGTCCAGGGCGGCCGCAATCCAGCGAGACTGGGGCCAACGCGTGACGCCGAGGTGGTCTGATACGGTCGCACATTAATACTACTAGTATGTAGAAGTCTAAGGCTAGGCGGACAATACTTTTAGACGGAGTTACTGTCATGGGGGTGCTTAGGCGAAAGAGTTGTCTTCACGGCAATAGTACATCTCTTAATACTGTGCTACATGGTAAGGTAGGCTGGCAATCGCGCGTCTCTTCGATGTGGAGGTGGTTCGGGGTGGAAGGAAGGCATTATGGGCTGATTATATATCGGATATATTAGTACTGTGTACCCAGTAGTACGAAGTACGAGGAGTGGTATGAGGAGGAAGAGTCGGGTCGTTGGAGGTTTAGCGTTCTCGACATCGGGAGGGTGACTGGCGCAGACTTAAGTTGCAGCCAGTGGTGGCTGACAGCTGGACGCAAAGAGCAACGGCGCTAGGCCTGGATGGGATCGACAGCTCCACCAGCACCTGCCCCGGCACAAGCACCACAGGGCTCGCCCGGCAAGAGCTGGGCTGCTGGTTGGGCCAAGTTTGCTTTTAGCCTCTTGTCCCTTCTCTCCCCCTGCGCTCAATCTTGAACCTCCGAGTTTTTTCGACTTGGTGGAGGACGGTCTGAGACTCCAAGTGGGCGGTGGCGGTGAATGGCAGCCCTGGAATGGCAGCCCTGGGGAGGCTCAGGCGGCCAAGATTGGACTGGTGCCCAACGGCTGTCCCCGTCCACCGGGGCCCCGATAGACTACCCCCCCGTCCCCCCATCCTTCC